>OX352761.1:17397276-17794776 GCA_947095585.1 Nephrocerus scutellatus
TGCTAGTCAACATATGGGGCAGGATGATACCCAGAAAGAGAGAGAGAGGCTATTACCGTCTGTCACCAACTGCTGGCCGGTCATATACCAATATTGCCAAATTAAGTCATCCTCTTCGCTTATATCATCCGCTGCCTCGGTCATCATTTTGTGTGTATTGTATGTTTCTCTGTATCCCAATAAAATACGTGACGATTTATCCTTCCAACGCACGTCGAACATTTCTGGTCAAATTGAGTTCATGATTTCCCAAAGCTGTCAAGACCCAGCGCAGCAGATGCATTGGGGTTTAATGTAAGGATTTTGGCGACGTGAAAAGAAATCACGAGTGATGTAATTTTTAAAGGAATGGCGATACTATACAAGTCAACGTATGTGTGCATCTAATATTAATATCAGGAGCAGTCAGGATGTTATCAGTTACAGTTTGTTCAGTAATAACTCTGAGAAGCAGGAGCGGAACAAACTGCTATGCTTTGCACGAGAATATTACGCAAAAAAATATATCTTTAACATGTTCTGTTGGTCTGTTCGTCTGTTTGTCGGTTATTTGTGCCTTCAAAACCATCGAACCGCTACTCCAGCTAATAAAAAACGTCAGTAACATAACGATAACATATGAAAGTGGTAAGGATAGAGATTAAGGATCAAAGTATCATTCATCGGTCAGTGAAATCTCGAACAATACACAATATACGGTACATGATTTACAATATACTACATATGAAGAGTGTGAAAACAAAACTCTACTATTCCATTCTTTTTAAAAATAACATGTATGTGGAACCAGCTGTAAGCAAGAAGTGGTAGTATGTTAACACATCATTTCGGTTAAAATGAGATAGGCTAAGGTTTGTCAAAATACTGATGGAATCATGTTCGTCTTAGAACGTCGCCACGAATGGGTGTGCTGTGCATCACACTCGCGCAAGTAATCATTGCACAAACAAAAACAAAAAGGCATAGACCAGAAACGCAACTCATAGACCAGAAACGCAAACGAAAAAAAAGATCAAAATAATTACAAAAAGAAACAACCCATAAACACTAAAACTTTTCACGTAAATCCTTAATTTCGGATTTAAGGCACACAGCTGTACACAATTGACTTGAGTGCAGTGGGATAGACAATTCTAACGGGCCTCTAATATGAACATCAATAAGTCTCTCCATGGTTTTAATGACAAATGATGTAAGACTTATAAGCCTATTGCCTGGCTTAGGAATAAATAAAACATATCTCCAGATATAGTAGGAATGTACCCCCAGTTGTAGCTGGCTATATAAAGTAATCATACTCGGTAGGATGAGATCGGTTGCTTTCTGTAGAAGAGCTGGAAAGATCCCATCACCGCCGGGATCTTTGAAATGTTTGAGAGGTTGAACCTTATCCAGGCTGAAGATTTTACCTGGCCCTTGGTCAGTTATTATCTGCGCTTGCAAATGAAAATGCAAGAATACATTTTCTATGACCACGGCCCTGGTAAATGAACTGGGAGTAGGGTTCTGATTGTATCCTCACGATCCGATGTGTAGGTGCCATCGGCCTTTTTCAATAAACCTACACAGTTGGTCCGATCCTTAGCTAATGCTTTATGGATTCGTGCAACTACTGGGATTTCGATAATGTTTTCGCAGCATTTCCTCCATGTGGCACATTTGGATCGTCTTAATTCAGAGTTGTACTCTGTGTAAGAGGGAACCTATATTCGTCCCAACTCTTCGTGCGTTTGGCAGAGTTAAATCGTTTTCTAACTTTCTTCCTAAGCTTACCCGGCTGATCATCCCCCAGGGGATTTTTCGCTTACACATGCTGGTTTTAGGGATACTGCTGTCATGATAGGAAGCAAGCAACACATCATTGCTTTGGTACGCTGCTTCATTTAGGTGTGACAAGCGTATCCCATTTTACAGAGAACAAGTCCCCGATACAGATTCCAGTCCGTAGACTTGTCGATGCACACATGATGTTATGGGTTCCCCTCTCGGTCGGAACTTCCACTTCGTTATGAATTCTGAAATTGTTAGAAAGTTAATTCTCATGTTGATCAAACAGGCCGCCCTTTGCACTTATTCAGGGCTTTTATGGATTAACTTACTTGCCTTATTCCGTAGACCTTTATTCACGCTTGTCAGAGCCTGGTATGCCAAGGGAGGGCCAGTTAAAACCGAAGGTCACCAGGTATTCGGAGTCCGCATACTAGTGACTAAGCTCCCTCTTAGACACGCAACCATCGGCGTACGTTGTTTCACCTTGGATTAGGAATAGCTTTTACTGAGGATATGACTTATCCGTTGCCTCAAACTCTCTTCCTTTACCCGGACTTGGGACCGGCATGCTACTCACGTAAAAAGGAGGAGTTTATTAATATATATTAAGTAATATATAATTGCATAAAAATTATTTTGAATTATCTTAACTTGCTTTTCAATCCGGTTCGTATTGTCAATATCATGTAAGATTTTAGTCGGAAAATAATAAGAAAAACTATAAATAATTTTAAAGACTTTATTTTGGAAGTTTGAAGTTTCTTCTTTTAGCGTTACGCACAATCAAACCAAACGGGAGCACCATATAACATTATTGCTTCGAAAATAGTTTTAAACAATATTAGCTTATTATAGGAACTTAGTCTGGATTTACGATTAATAAACGGATACAAAACATTAATTTTTAGTTTTATTTTTTTAATCGTATATTCATATTGTTGTCTATATGTATTTAGATGTAATTTTCTTTTCTAATATAATGACAAGATATCGGATCTCAATTAACCAAGAATATATACATAGCTGATTTTTTAATTCTCTATATTAACTTCGCGTGCCCGTGGCTGGCTGGCTAGTTGGCTGGCTGGCTGGTGGGCAGAATCTTGTGATCCATTTTTAACACACTTCCTTAAGTCCGATTTTTTTCCAAATTTGCACACATGTGTATTTCCCATGACAATACTTTCTATTAAAATTTGGGGCACCTCGGGCCTCGTGGTCGGGGGGCTGCCATACAAATATTTTAAAAAAATTACCCGATTTTTTTTAATTTTATACGCATGTGTATCTCCGATGGACAACACTTTTTTTTAAAAATTTGGAAGTAATCGGGCTCTCTAACAAAAATTTTAAAAAATTTACCCGATTTTATTCAAACTGCACTATATGTATTCCCGATTAGAGAAATTACACGAAAAATTTTAATTTTTATGGGTTGTTTTATTAAATTACTTAAATAATATGTACTTAATAATTCGCAAAAACATGCTTTTCAACGTCTTGTAAAAAATATTGGATTTTTGTGCTTAGGAATTGCTGAACTTGCAGCAGATTCAATTGGCGAATGGAATTTTCCAATAATAATGTCAATATCGGCATTTTTGTTTGTTCTTCACAATAACCAATGTATTACATCTTTTAATTTGAAAAAGTTTATTCTTTCCCCTTTGTGTGTTGAATATACCTTTTTTATTTGTTGTCTCCTATTTCGCTCATTTTAACTCTATAGGCTATTGAGTCGACGAAATACACTTTACTGCATCTAAAACATGTTTTCAATTCCGTAATAAAAACGGGTAACAGCGGGAGACAGGTGGCCGCGACCACTAAACGTAGGGAACGGCATACCACAAGTTTACATTCTTGCACCTCTTCTCCTCCCCTTATATCTTTCCTATCTTTCAAAAGTAATAAAACACTGTTATACTCATTGGTGTCTTGATGGTACGCAATTTTTCGAATTTTTTTTAAGTCGTCTTTTGAAAGCGACTAATAAAGCAGTTAACCTAAGCAATGAGATACATAACTGGTCCAGGCGTGAAGCATGATCTTAACTTAAATGCAATAAAGTCACAACACTTGTCATTCCTCGAAAAGCAGCTAATGCTGCATTAAAATTGCAAGAAGGCCAAAAGGTTGAGCCGAATCAGCCAAAAATCTTGGCTTGATTTTTAATCGTTGTTATGCCATGGGATACGCAATTTGTTGGCAAGGCTGGATCGGCGTTTTTATACATATTGGGTTTGTCTTCTCCGACTACCGACTACCAAAATGGAACGGTCGGCGAGTAAGTGTACAACATATTCTGCATATCATTTTCTTTTATTTCTATAATTGCATCGATAACCTTTATATATGTAAATGCAGTTGGTCCCCCGATGGTCACCCAAGTTGAGTCACGTCCCAATATCCTGAATAGAAATACGTGAGTGTTTTGTTTGTGGCCGATTTTGTTTATTTAATTGAGGATTTTTGGTTGTTGCCATTTATTGGCATCCCATACACATATGTATGTAAGACTAGGGCCCGAATAACAATTGTTTTGTTAACGCATCCCACTACCATGCAAATCTGTATTGTCTAGTCCTGACTACTAAGAACTAAACATTTCACGATAAATTCAGTCATTGTCTGGAGTACTGCATAAAAGCGATAATTCGCTCTTAAATTTTTTTTTTATTTTGACCATTTTAAACGTCAACGTTTGATGCAATTGGAGTTGAATTAGAATTAATGCTAATTCGCTAAGAAACTTTTAAACCACTTTCCACACGACATAGAAAGCTGAAATTTCGTCAGTGTCTAAGTCCAAATTAGCATTCCGCCTATCACTATTGTCGCGTTTCGCGTGTGGCGCGTGTGATGGGTTAAAATCACCCCATTTTTTCGTTTTGTGAGGTCCTCTTTAACCACCTTTTACAACTTAGAGGGCTGAAATTATACGAGCAGCACAATGTAATGGGCCAATTTTGATATGCCGCGTTTGACGCGTATGATGCCTGGAAAAAGAAAATACATACTTTGAAATAGCCCTGACCTTAAAAAGAGATATTTTGGCGATTATTAGCAAATAATAAAGGACTGTGTTGCGTGTGTCGATGTATACATAAAAGTTTGTGACCGAAAAAGTAAGTTTTTTACATTGACTTGCTCTTTTTAAATTCTCTATATTAACTTCACTTGCCCGTGGCTGGCTGGCTGGCTGGCCAAATCTTGTGATCAATTTTTAACCCACTTCCTACAGCTCGATTTGGCACAAATGTATATCTCCCATGACAACACTTTCTATTAAAATTTGAGGCCCCTCGGGCCGCGGGGTCGGGGGGCTCCCATACAAATATTTTACAAAATTTACCCGATTTTCTTACATGTACACATGTGTGTCTTCGATGGAAAACACTTTTTGTAAAAATTTGGAGCGATCGGCCCCTTGGGGACCCCAATATACAATTTTTAAATATCGCTATATCGCAACAGATCACGGCAAAGTCTGAGCTCTGTTCTTTGTGAGCAGCGCTGTTCGCTGCCGATGCGTCATTTGGTGGATGATTTTGCCACAAAACGAGCACGCAGTGTGTGTGTGTGTGTGTGTATCCCCGATTAGAGAATTTACAAGAAAAATTTTAATTTTTATGGGTTGTTTTTTTAAATTCTTTATATTAACTGCCCGTGGCTGGCTGGCTGGCTGGGTGGCTGGCTGGCTGGGTGGCTGGCTGGCTGGGTGGCTGGCTGGCTGGGTTGCTGGCTGGTCAGATTTTCTGATCAATTTTTAACCCACTTCCCATAGCCCGATTTTATTGAAATTTTGCACACATGTATATTTCCGGTGACAATACTTTCTGAGGCCCCTCGGACCTCGGGGTCGGGGGGCTCCCATACAAATATTTTAAAAAATTTACCCGATTTTCTTAAAATTTTATACAAATGTGTATCTCCGATGAAAAACACTTTTTGTAAAAATTGGAGTGATCGGGCCTCTGGGTCAGGAGGGCACCCATACAAATTTTATGAAAAAAGTTCCCGATTTTCTTCAAATTTTATACTTATGTGTATCTCCGATGGACAAAACTTCTTGTAAAATTTTTGAAGCGATCGTGCCCCGGGGTCGGGGGGCTCCCATACAAATTCTTTTTTATATTAACTATCGATTTTTAACGCACTTTCTAAAGCCCGATTTTCCTGAAATTTTGTACACATGTGTATTTCCGGTGACAGTACTTTCTTTTAAAATTTGGAAGTGATCGGGCCCCGGGTTCGTGGGGCTCCCATACAAATTAAAAAAAAAATTACGCGATTTTTTCAAATTTTACACACATGTGTATACCCACTTTTTCTAAAAGTTGGTTGCTTAATTCAACTTACAACTTATTTACTGAATTGACTCCTGAAGAGTCTTGACTGACTGAAGTAAGTTTTGTTGGGTTATTGATTGTTTGGTTTCTGCCAATTGTGTCAATATGTAAGCCAGTATCTCGAGGGTATAATAGAAGATTGTTTCACGCGCCGTTATATCAAAGTATCACATAACTTGATCTAGAGCCAGGTTGAAGAACACACAGACATTCCCTTGTAGGGTTCCGTGATAGATGTTTGATAGACTTTATAGTGATCCGGATATCTTTACTTTTTATAACATTGGTGGTGGCCAATTTAATAGTCGTGTCAGTTCACATGGTATGCCGACTTCCCACGTGGCTTTATAAGGTTCTAATTTGAATTCTTGAAAGTCTACAAGCAGATGGTAATTAGTTTTGGAGCCGTATACATTTTCCCGTCTTCTTATGGTGGAAATCGATAAATTATTGAATTGCCTGAATGAAACAATATAATGAGTTGAGCATATGGGGTTATTCTTTCATCTTCATCTTCGATTGGAACATAACACTGTATGATAGTAATTTTTCTTACTCTGCTCTGGAATCTAGCCGTCAGTATCCGTTCACTGTGAGGTTTTCAGGATATAAGGCTGTTTCGTGCTACCGGAGTTATCATCAGTCCACCTCCAGATGTCCGTCTGCTCCCAGCTGGTATATGGTAGTGAGTCGAGGAGGGTCGTAACGTTCCTGAAACTAATCGTTGTCCGTGCACGATAGCTAAAGGTCGCCAACAAAGTATCAGTTCGTATCGGAGGCATTGTATTACGCTTGGTTGTTTTGCCATAGATGAATTAAGAGATCCTTTTAGACAATTACTGGCCCATGATGCTATTATGATGACTGCATAATGTTTAGAATGCAAAACTATGCCACGGTAAGTCAATTAATTATATGAGCCCCACCTTACTATTTTATGCGAATGGAAACTACAATCCTTTCAGGCCAAATGGTTTTGATATTTCCAATCAAATTACCTCTGTAGGAGAAATGCAAAATAATTTAGGAAAATAAAAAACAACCAATTAGCCTAATTAAAAATTTGATAAAAGTCAATCACATTAGGGAACAGAGCTCTAATTAACCAAAATGCATTGCCAAATCAACGAACAATTTGAGAATGGCCACCCGACCGGAGCCAAATGCATCACAAAAATAGACCGATCTGCTGTAGCGTAAATGTCAAATTTATTTAAAGCACATATTCGATACCAGTGCCATTACCTTTGTCAGTGTGATAAGCAATTTGAAGTTTTAATTAAATTTACTTGTCACGTTTTTTGTGTGTCAGCTCTTGACAGCGATGAACGGAATGAGGACAGTGTCGTCCTTTTATGACATGACAACCCACCATTACTCCACAAAACAGCCAACAGTATTTTAATATTTTGTTTCCGCATTTTTATTCCTAAAGGACATCACACTTCCCATACACTAACACACACACACACCATCAAACTGGGTGGACGAATTCATTGTTTTTCCATTTGGAATTCCTAAATGAAGGACACCGCACAAATTTCACTATTATCCTGGCAGCGTTTTAGTGACAATCCCATAGAATGTTGGTTTGCTGGCATGCGCACGTATTTATATATGCATCAAGTATTCACCGACAAAGGACATTATAATTAAGTGTGGTTTTAACTAAATATCCTGCCATAGAGCTATGCCTAGAAAATTTACCTTCTTCCATTGTTGAAAGGTATGTAAGAGTAAGGCTCGTACCAGTCCAACATCAAAAGAGGCATTACACTCGTAAAGGGACAATATCGGTTTTGTTAAATTGGACAGTTTGAGGTCGAATTTGTCTAAATATCATGTTGTGTTCAATGCGTCGTTTCTTTGATGGCTTCATAGTTAAATTAAATTGAAGGGGACAATCGTTTTATTATTGGCTTTGAAGACCGTAAAGTCCTGTTGAAATGAAGTACACTCTTAAAAGTTATAAAGAGGATAACATTGCAACGTTCTTGCGTTCTCTTCGGACGTTCTCTTGGGACTACGCTCGTCGGAAACCAAGGGTTCCATTCATCGAAGTGATAATACAAAAATAAAAATGAGTGTGGTTTTTGTTCAATTCTCGGTAAATTTTTTGACCCCTATTTATTCTCTTCTGGACAGTTGCGGTTTCTTTACAACGTCTGACTAGACAGGTGTATCCAAAATGATGTTACCACTTATATGGGATTGACTTTTATTAATTTATTTTATGAGCATAATAAGACACACACTATTCACACAAATCCAAATAATGCTGCTGCATTCCTTCGACCTGTATTCCAACGAAGCTGCTACTTTCCTTCTGTCTTCCTAAGTAAGTCATATCTATCTGCAACGATTATATTGTACTATATGGGCGGTAGCATATTTTTGGACACCCCTTATAATCCTGCTACGAAAACAAGTTGTTCCAGTAGTTAACTCAACAGCGCAGAGCGCAATCCGTAAACTATTAGAATAAGCAGGCATTGCGGTTGTACGCTTGAGGTGTTTACACAAACTGTGCATAAAAGTTATTTTAGAATTTTTACCATATATGACTAATATGTATTACTTACTATATGGGCAGTTGTAAATAAGGAATTTACCAGCATTTTCCGGGGCACTCTAGGTGGTTCGAATAGAAAACAGTAGAAAAGATTAGAA
Source organism: Nephrocerus scutellatus (assembly GCA_947095585.1). NCBI lineage: Eukaryota > Metazoa > Arthropoda > Insecta > Diptera > Pipunculidae > Nephrocerus > Nephrocerus scutellatus. Next base: position 17,406,069 of record OX352761.1, read on the forward strand.
CTTTTGACTTACTAGCAATAGCACAAAGAGCTTTATCGCAGTTCATCATCATCATATTTGGGTCAAAGCTCACTAGAATTCCACGCTAACAAAGTGATTTTAAAACTTCGCATTAACGCTAGTGGAACATGTGATCTCTCGATTTACAGACATCAGATAGAGGAAGTGGATAAGTTTTGTTATTTGGGCAGCTGGATGTCAAAAAATGGTGGTGCTAACTCGGCTGTGTGTAAACAAGACGCGACACTCCTATAGTATGCTTAATAAAATCTGGAACTCCTCGCAAATCTCTTGGAATCTGAAGCTAACGATCTTCAGATCTAACGTTCTCTCAGTACTCTTGTATGGCTGCGAAACGTTGAAAGTTACAGAGTCAATTTTGACGCGCCTTCAAGTCTTCGTCAACAAGTGCTTAAGGCGGATACCAATCACCAATCAAGACTTGTGAAGAGTAACGCAGCAGGCAGCAATCGTGATCACCATCAGACGACAAAAATGGAGCTGGATTGGCCACACTTTGAGAAAGCCAGCGGATGATATTACAAAACTAGCGCTCGACTGGAATCCATAAGGAAGCCGTCGAGTTGGCCGTCCTAGCAAGACATGGAAAAGGACAGTAGAAGAGGAAGCAAGATCCCAGGGGACAGAGTGGCATCTCTTGAAATCTCAGGCGATAAATCGAGTTCATTGGCGGGCGTTTGTAGAAGCTCTATGCTCCCCCGCGGAGTAAAGGAAAGAACGAAAGAAGATATTTGGCTCTACAACCGGGGTCCAGTCCTGCCCTCCCGTAAAAAGTCTCTCCACCGGTCCCGGTTTGAGCCGATGTAATCCAGTTTTGCAACCCTAAACTCTGGGCGTCCTGGTCTACGCCATCCTTCCAGCGTAGGCTTGGCTGGCCTCGCTGTTGTGTTCCATAAATCCTACCGCAAAGGACTTTCCGAATCCTTTTCGCTCATTGGAGTAAGGTATCCTGCCCACTTCCGAGCTTAATTCTCCTCACGATGTCGACATTGCAGTAACGCTCGTATATCTCATCATTGTAGAGTCTCTGCATTCGTCCTTCCTCACATACGGGGCCAACAATTCTCCGTAAGACTTTTCTCTCAAACGCGCACCAAAGTCTCGGGATCCATATGTAAGTACTGGTATGACAATTTTGTTATACACTAGAGCTTGGATGTTATGGTTAAGTTCCTGTATTTGAAGAGTCTTGACAGAATTGGTTGGCTTTAAGCAACCGCGCGCGTATTTCTGGTTCCATATTGTTATCGGCTGCTATAGTTGACCCGAGATAGTTAAAGGATTGCACTACTTCAAATACGCGCTCCGCTATTTGAATTGCGGGACAAATGTTGGATCTTCTGATCGCAGACGTGTTGACCATGTACTTTGTTTTTCTTTCATTTATGTGCAGCCCAGATTTCGTGTCGCCCACTCGATCTGCATTGAAGCTTCTTGTACAGCTTTTGGATTTTTTACCAACGATGTCAATTTGGTCTGCGTAAGCCAGTATCTGAATGACTTTATAGGGGATTGTTCCTCCCGCCGTTACGTCAGAGTCTCGCTTATAGATGTATGAATGGTTATGAATGGGCTTGATCGTGATCCGGATATTTTTACTTGGCTTTTAACATTGGTCATGGCCAACCTAGATATTCGTTTTAGTTTATTTGGGATGACGAATTCTCTCATGGCTTTATAAAGTTCTACTCTGACTATGCTATCATAGCCGGCTTTAAAATCCATAAAAATATGGTGTAGTGCCTTTTGAAACTCTAGACATTTTTCTATCACCTTCCTAAGGGTTATAATCTAATCAGTTGTTGATTTGCCTGCGATGAGGCCCCACTGGTATGGACCAATGATGACTTTAGCGTATGGGGCTATCCTGTTTTGGAGGATAGAGGAGAAAATCTTATACGCGGTACTCAACAACGTTATACCAAGATAATTGCTGTATGTTGTTATATCTCCTTTCTCATATATAGAGCACAGGATTACTCTTCGTCAGTCTTCTGGCATTGCTTCTTCCTCCCATACATGCACTATTAGATAATGAATTGCTTGTTGTATTTTGTGGCCTCCTCATTTAATCAGCTCCGCTGGGATACCATCTGATTCCGGGCTTTATTATTTTTGAGCCGATTTATCGGTCTGCTAACTTCGTTTATGCTTGGTGGCGGCAGCATAGTGTGGTCGTCGGTCATTGGTGGAGCCTCCATTTCCTCAGTTAGATGGCCATTTAGCTACTCATAAAAGTGCTCTTTAAAAGTGACTTTAAGTTCGGCGATAAGATTACCCTCTTTTTCCTTGCAGTATGTACAACGCGGTGTATATTGCGTCATACCGCGGACTCTTTGGTAGAACTTCCGCGCCTGGTGTGGTCCTTGTTCCCGGACGAGATTCATCTCCCAGGCTGCTGGGAAATGTTTTTTTCTGAGATCTTATATTCATCTTGGCGTGCCCGCTTTCTATGAGATTGTTGCATTGCTCGATACGCAACATTCTTTCGTTCAGTTGCTAGCTTACATTCGTCATCGAACCAGTCGCACCGATCTCTACGACTAATGCCTAAGATGGAGTCAGCAGTATTCCAAATGCGTGCCCATTTCTCTTCTAAGCCCGATATCTCAGCCCCAGTTCTTACTCTCCCTGCATTTAGGGCGAGTCCTATCGCTTGACCGCAGTTGTTTCTGGTCTCTTCATTGGGAACTGCAGCCGCGTTGACTTGAATCTGATTCGCGGATGCAGTCATTCGTCAGGATGAGATCCGCGTTCACAGTGAAGTGATCTTATTGTTTGCTGTCATCTCTATGACTCTTTGTCCATTGTCATTAGTGTTCTTGAGTAAGCTTTAGGTGGCAATGTACTGCCTGAATACTGGCTGCCTATCTTTTTTTGTATTTAACACACCCCGGCATTTTTATTCACCAGGAGCGGGTTACAAGAAAAGCTAATGAGTAGGCTGATTTTCTCACTAAACATTCGACAATCAAGAAAGTATGTATTTTAGTTCACAAGGAATTCAGTAGAACCATATAGCAATAAGCACATAGAATATTTTTTCAGCTTTCTATTTACACATTTTTTTAATTAATACGAGAAACAAAAATCTAAAGTTTGTAATTTATTGTCATCATTAATATCAAAACTTTTCGGAATTTCGGCAATCCAGTGCTGTTTATAACCATAGTTTGGAAAATAATCGCTAATAATTTTTATAAACACGCTGGGTTTATGTGCATGGAAAAGCTAAGTAGAGTTGTGTCTCTTTAAACCCAAATAAACTCCACGAAACTAGACGGGTTGAGCAAGGGGTTTGTCTGCGATTTTTCAGCTGAATACCCTAACGCGTTTGAATTTCGTTTCAACTTCATTTGCAGAAGGTGATGCTTCCGCACCATTACAAAACATTCTTCACTACAGGTATTCATGACATTAACTTTAAGTTTTTTTTTTCTGCTTTATTTCATAAAGGGTTATCCATTTCGCGGTTTCAAAAGTATAGGGCTGGAATTCGACATCTGTCAAACTAAAAACTTAAAACAATTTTTTTTTTCAGTTGAAAGTCTGACATTTACGAAAATGGATCGCTTAACTATCGCACAACGCTTGAAAATTATAAAAACCTACTTCAAAAATGGTGATTCTGCCACAGCCACATATCGTGCTTTAAGAGGAGATTATGGTTTACATAATCGTCCAACTACGCAAGCAATTGGCAAAATTGTGAAGAAATTATAAGAGACTGGATCGGTTACAGATATTGTAAGGCCTGTGCATCATCGTTTCGCTCGTACCACTGAAAATATCGCTGCTGTAAGTGAAAGTGTTGCCGAAGACCCGAATATGTCGATTGCTCGTCGTTCTCAGGAATTAGGACTGTCTTACGGCACATTATGGCGTATTTTGCATTTGGATCTACACCTACATCCATATAAAATCCAGCTCACACAACAACTGAAGCCAGCTGACCATTCACAACGTCGTAGATACGTCGAATGGGTGCTTGAACAACAGGCGGTGGACGGCGATTTTTCGAACAAAATATTCTTCAGCGACGAAGCACATTTCCCACTCGGTGGGTATGTTAACAAACAAAATTGTCGTATTTGGGGTTCTGAGAATACTCAAGTAATTGAAGAGAGGCCATTACATCCACAAAAAGTCACTGCTTGGTGCGCTCTTTGGTCCGGAGGTGTGATTGGGCCTTACTTCTTCGAAAACGACAATGGAACGACTGTCACCGTCAATTCGGAGGTTTATGGTCATATGCTAACCGACTTTTTTTGCCTGCTATTGAAGAATACGACTTAGAAAATATGTGGTTTCAACAAGACGGTGCCACATGCCACACAACTCGAGCGAATATGGCTTTATTGCAAGAGACATTTCCTGGCCGTGTAATTTCTCGTCGTGGCGATATCAACTGGCCACCAAGATCATGCGATTTGACACCGCTTGACTTTTTTTTGTGGCGCTACGTGAAAGACCGTGTTTATGCAGATAAACCTTTAACTCTTGAGCACTTAAAAACCAATATTCGTCAAGTTATGGCTGAGATACCGCCCAACATGTGTCAAAAAGTGGTCAAAAATAACCTCAAAAGAATTGATGTTTGCAACAATTCGCGTGGTGGTCATTTAAATGATGTAGTATTTCACAAATAATGTCAACGTTCAAACTTTATAATAAAAAAGAAATATCATGATAAAAAATATTTTATATGTGTTTTATTTACGTTTACTTTTGAAACCGCAAAATGGATAACCCTTTATAATACTTCCTACAAAGCCTACATCGTTTAAGAAGGAATATGCTACCACTTGAAGTCGACCGAATGCCGTTTTATTTATTATTTAATATTTTTCGGTTCCACTGTGCATTCATCAGCAAAATGCCTCTCAAAAAGTCAAAAAAAAAAAATAATTGGTCTTGACAAACCCTTTCTGTTACCAGTGCGATACTACAGCGCACATCTGCTGGGCAAGTGATATCACACTTTGTTTTGCTTGGTGTAACAAGTTCCTTTTATTGCTGTCGAGGTACTCAACAGAACACTATGACAACAATTTTATGATTTTTCTTAATTTTTCCGCTTCAGGTTTCGCGATTTGTGTCTTGTTGTCCGTTAAAATGGAGTGTTGTGCTTTTAGAATATCAGACTGTACTTTATACAGTTTCAGAAGGGAAATAATATTTTTCATTCGGAATTTTCTTTGTCTTCTGATTACCGGCACTGTGGCAACATGTCGTGCAATTAAGGAACATTTAAGGTTCCAGGCTGCTTATTGAAGACGCAGCGGGTAACTTTATTTCTCCGAGTGTTTTTCTTCGTTTAATAAACTGAAAGCAATAACGTCATTTCAGAAGCTTTCTGTGAAATGGAAATTTAAAAATATAATGCAGCCATACGCAATGTTCCTAATTTACATTGGTATCTGCTACTGTTGCTGGATCATTAATGTCATCCGTTTCTTCCTCTTATATTGTTGCTGTGGCATTTTTTGTTTATGTGTGAGGTCACTGTTCCGCAGGACGGTTTATTTCAACAGCTCCATGTTAATTTTCATTGCTTAAGTGGTGGTGGTGCCGCTTTCGAGGATGCAGCCCAGTTAAATACGACCGACCGTTACCGCTTTAATGAGCGCGTGACCTGCTTTTGAATTTAATTACGGATGTAATTTTGTTTTCTGCTTTTTTGTGGATCAGCCAACGTAATTAACATTTAAAATAACATCCCGGTAGCCGAGGAAGTGACTGCTTATTCACGGTAAGCGACGAAATTAATGCGAAAGTTTATTCAAAAGTTAAATTCTCAAATAGCAATTTCCCTCAAAGGAATTAATTGTCAACGAGGAGTTGAGTGAATATGCTGGCAACGATTTGAAACAATTTCAGAATTCATGCGCAACTGCTACATTGCATTTTTAAATTCTCTATATAAACTTCCCGTCCGGAAGTCCAGATGTGTTTGTTTGTGGCTGGCTGGTGGTGTCCAAATCTTGTGATCAATTTCTAATCCACTTCCCAAATCCCGATTTGCACACATGTCTATCTCCGATTACAACACTTTTTGTGAAAATTTGGAAGTTTTCGGGATCTAAGTTCGAGAGGCGATTATAGTGGAAATATCGTTTGGTGTCAACGGCAATATATGCATTGTACAACAAGTCACAACATCCTTCCTATGCTGTCTTGTTCCATATATCCTACCGCAAAGAACTTTCCGAGCAGGATCTTCTTTCCTGCCCACCGAGGCCTAAAGAGCCTAATTCTCTTCACGAAGTCGACATCGCGGTACCGCTCGCCGATCTCATCATTATAGACTATTCGCAATCATCCTTCCTCACATACGGGTCCGTAAGACTTTTCTCTCGAAAATCGAATTGATTCGAATGAAAATCTAAGATTGCTATCGTCAGCGAAAGAATGAATTGGACTAGAAGTAGCGGAAAGAAGGTCATTAATAAAAATGAGAAAGAGTGTCGGAGACAAAACAGAGCTTTGGGGAACACCGGCGTTTATGCGGTGAACATTGGATTTGAAACTGTCCAATACGACCTGGATTGAACGGCCAGAAAGTTACTAGTCCAAACAAGCAGGGTCCTATCAATTCCATAGGTATTCATTTTCGAAAAAAGAGCTTGATGCCAATCTCTGTCAAAGGCTTTGGAAATATCGAGTGCAACAACTTTATTTTCACCAAATTTATGAATAGACTGGTTTTACTTTTCGGTGAGATATGTCATCAGATCACCTGTAGAACGATGCCATCAAAAACTGTACTGCTGGTCGCTAAGGATTTCACCTGATTCAAGGTATTGCATAAGATTACGATTGATCAGCGTTTCCATGACTTTAGAAAGTATAGATGTTAGTGCAATGGATTGGTACGAGGAAAGAGATGACGGTTCGCCTTTTTAAGGACAGGCTGGATAAAGGCTGTTTTCCAATTCATTGAGAAGACCCCAGAATAAGGGAAATGGTTAAGCATGCGCAGTGGCAATGCCAACGTTGAAGAACACCACTTTAAAACTATAGCAGGAATACCATCAGGCCCAGCAGAGTTATGAATGTTGAGATCACTTAATACTCTAGCTAATCGACGAGTACGAAAGAAGATAGACGATTCGAGTCTTGAAAGTATATAGGCGGCGACAACGCGCAAAATTTCTGGTAGCGTTGTGCTAGCTACGAAATGTGAAGCTAGCAGATTGGCCTTGTCTATAGAGCTGACAGTTGGAATGTCATTGTGAATGAGCGTTGGAATTGAAGACTAGACCAACCTTTATTGTATTTTTTGTCTCAATTTTTGGTCATAGTCAAATTTGACTCGGCTAACGTAGACACTGCATTAATTTTTTACTCGTCTAAATTTGGTTCGGTTTTCCACAGTGAAGTTTTGTTTATATAACCGAAAGAATACTTTGTTCCTTGCAGCTTAAATCATTCCAAGCATTTTCCTTCGGCTTGATACACTTTGTCCTGGAAGGCACAAACTGTAGCATACCCTCCTGGATTATGGTAGTGATCGTATCAGAAATGGCATCCAACCATTTTCTCTTAAATTGCGTAGTTCGACAACGAGCAATTAACTGATACTACACAATGGTCTGAAGAGCGTAAAATAATTTCATATTATCATACTCGTATGTTATTATCAGTTGAAGATTACTTTGTTTACCTTTCTTTACCTTTGAGCGATGTTGTAGTAATTTTTCTCGATTGTTTTGCTGTCTTTTTACGGCTATTATTGATATGGGTAACTTTAGAGTAGGAAAAGCACCCTTAACCAATCTAGTTACATGTTGCTTGTTTGGAAACGTGGTAAGGGGTTTTAAATTATAAGCATAAAGATCTTGGTTTTTTCTACAGTTTGTAACTTCCCCCACCCGTAGTAAGGGGTTAAAAATCAATAAATATAGTTTCGCTTATAGCTTGGCAGAAGTTCTACCTCTTCGCAGTTGTTGGTTTAGGTTTTTCAGTCGTGGTGGTATAAACATAGCTTGTAGCTTCTCCCTACCCCCCCCCCCCCCCCCCGTAAGTGGCTGCAAGTTATTAGATATAAGGGTTAGTTTTTATATATATACGGGTTGTAGCTTTCCCCCATCCGTGGTAAGGGATTACAAATCACTAAATATAGTATAACGTATAACGAGAAAGCCAGTTGTAGCAGCACTGAACGACCCAGATGTGAAACTGCAATATGTATCCCGCGTACAACAGTCTATCTCTGAGATACAGCCCCAAAAGAGTCTAAATGGGAGTAAAACAGTAAATGCTTATACGGAAGCAGCCTCATCCGTTTTAGGTTATCCCGACAAAACTAGAAAAGAATGGATATCAGATAGCACATGGAACACCATTCGTGAACGCCAATCCATCAAAGTAGAGTTAAACGCGGCCTCGAGTGCCGTGTGAAGTGCATTAGCGCGGAAGTATAGGGTTCTAGACCGGCAAGTTGGCTGTTCAGTTAGGAACGACAGACGAGCATGGCTAAGCGACATCGCAACACAAGCACAGCAAGCCGCTGATAGCAGACAATACAGAAGAGTCTACCAGCTCGCTCGTTAGCTCGCCAACAAGAACTACCCACATCAACTACCCTGTTAAGGCAATAGACGGCTCTTTGATCCTTATGGAGAAACAACAATGAACCCACTGGACAGAACATTTAAGAATGTTCGCCAGGTACGTCCATCAACCCACATATGCAATCTAATAGCCTACTTAACATCGGCGTTGCTACTCCTTCGTTGGATGAGATAAGGACAACAATTCGTTCACTGCAATCAGGTAAAGCAGCAGGCAACGACAATATCTACACAGAACTCTTCCAAGCCGACGTCGAATTAACTACGCGAACATTGCATGCGATATATCAAGGGAATCTAGGAATCTGAATCCATTCCATCGTCGTTCAAAGAAGGCTTAATAGTCAAACTCCCCAAGAAAGGTGATTTGAGCAATTGCGAAAACTGGAGAGGAATAACCCTGCTAAGCACCATAAACCAAGTGATCTCCTCTATAATAGCTGGGCGTTTACGGAATGCGTTAGAGCCAATTTTGAGAAATGAACAAGCTGGATTTCGCCCAAACCGTTCTTGTATTGATCAAATTAACACCTTGCGTATAATCATTGAACAGTCAGTTGAGTATCGCTCTTCTCTGTACATGGTTTTTATAGACATTAAACGCACTTTTGATAGCGTGGGCCGAAACATGATGTGGCAGATTCTGTCTAGCTATGGTGTTCTGGAAAAACTCATTAACATCATTAAGGAGCTGTACCGCGACTCAAGATGCCGTGTCATTAATAACGGTCATCTTGGTTTACCTTTCAACATAATGCTCTGCAGGATATTCCGTGATACACTTACCATACAAAGTATATTTTTGTTGTAGTTTTGGAAACCAATTTGAAGCAAATCTTTTTATTATTATACTCCCCTTGTACTCATTGGGCTACTCGGGAGTCAAGCAAGGTTGAACCCTCTCACCATTGTTTTTCACAATTGACTGGGTGATGAAAATAGCAACCCGTACTCCATCGGGTTTGCCATGGAATGTTCTTCGCCGCCTTTAAGACCTAGACTATGCCGATGATATCTGTCTCCTATAACAATCGCTAGGTGCCATGGAGCGAAAATTAAACTCCTAGAACTCCAAGCTAACAAAGTGGGTTTATAAATTAACGTCTCAAAAACAAAGCTACTTCGCGTTAACGCTAGTGGAACTTGTGATCTCTCGATTGACGGACATCAGATAGAGGAAGTCGATAAGTTTTGTTATTTGGGCAGCTGGATGTCAAAAAATGGTGGTCTCTCAGTACTCTTGTATGGCTGCGAAACGTGGAAAGTCACAGAGTCAATTGCGACGCGCCTCCAAGTTTTGGTCAATAAGTGCTTACGGAGGATACTGAGAATAAGATGGCCGGACATTATCACCAATCAAGACTTGCGGAGAGTAATACAGCAGGAAGCAATCGCGATCACCATCAGACGACGAAAATGGAGCTGGATTGGCCACACTTTGAGAAAGCCAGCACACGATATTACGAAACTAGCGCTCGTCTGGAATCCACAAGGAAGCCGTCGAGTTGGCCGTCCTAGCAAGACATGGAAAAGGACAGTAGAAGAGGAAGCAAGATCACAGGGGACCGAGTGGCGTCTCTTGAAACCTCAGGCGTTAAATCGAGTTCGTTGGCGGGCGTTTGTAGAAGCCCCCGCGGAGTAAAGGAAAGAAAGAAGAAGAAATATAGTTTCGCTTATAGCCTGGCAGAGGTTCTACCTCTCCGCAGTTGGTGTCAGTTCAGTCAGTTCTTTTTCAGATAAAGCTTTTCCTACGGTTTGTAGCTTCCCCACACCAGTGGTAATGGGTTACAAACCAATTTTGCTTTTGCTTTTTTTTAATCAAAAAATAATTCAAAAATGACTGCACGACGACATATAAACATCGATCGAAATACTCGACGAAGTCTAGATTTGCAAAATCTATTTCTAAAACTTTGTTTCCCCTAAAAACACATGTCGGTCAGCAGAGCTTATGGTGATGAAATGAAGGATTAAAAATCGAAAAAGCAAAGCTGGAGCTAAATACACACACTCACACATAAAAAACTAAAAAAGGTATTTACCTTTTTTGTTAAAAAAAAATATTTATTTCACAGCGAACCAGGAACCAGGAAGAGAATTTCAATGGATTATGCTTTAGAAAACGTTTCGCACTATCATCATAAAGCAAAAGTCAACGACTCGGACTTTTATACATGCGGACTGCAGAGTCCAGCAACGAAAATAGCATAGCTACAAATTAAGGACAAAGTATTGCAGGAGCAAAAAATAGTAATTGACTGCACGGAATTTGGAAAAAATAAATTCGTACAAAGTTATCGCAAAAGCGAAATTGCACCATGAATTACCGAGATTAAGATTGGAGCGGCAAAAAAGCAAGGATCGCATTTCTCGGCGATTGCGTTCATCTAATGTCGACTGTGTTAGGCCGTATCGTTTATTTATCTCGAACAGCTGCACCGCAGATCCGGTGCATAATTCTGGAAAACATACAAATCCGTTTTTTGGTTTTCCATTCCATTACAAGCTGTGTATGCTCATTACGTAGCCAGCGGTTGAATGAGTCTGCTTGCATTCGCTCAATCTGGATATCCTGCGGATATAAATCTGCCTTTTTTTTCAGTCCACACAGAAAATACTAAATCAAAACCGCGATTGTTTTGGTTTAGTCCCTGCTGTGCATGTGTATTTAGTTAGTTACACGTACCATGAGGAATTAATCCATTAGTCCATTTAATTTCCATGGCATTGAAGAGTTTAAACCTCAGTTGAGGTGGACTCTCAAATGTGCCACCACTTGATAGTCTTTCATTTGATTTGCTCTTGTAAATGTAGTTAATTTCGTTTAAGAAGCTTTTAAATTAATAACGGATGACAGGGAAGATAAGATGAAGAAGAAATAAAGCAAAAGAAAAAGTAAAATATTTTTCCCAACTTCTATCGTCCGTCCGTCTTCCGTTTACCGAGGCTTAATAGACTTTTGTGAAAGGAATGATTCCTTGAAAATTTCTTCAACATAATCGACAATCTTTTGTTATAGTATCTGGGCAGTGCTAGTGTCCGTATACCACGTCGTTTATTTAAAAGAAATAGGCACATTTAATGGGCGCCGTCGCGCTAGTGGTTAGTGCGTTGGACTTCTGTGCAGTATGTTCGAGGTTCGAATACCAGGAACACAAAAAGTATTTTTCACGATAACACCTCTCGCGAATGTCTGACAAACAAATAACTGGTAATATCTTGTCAGTGTTTTCTCAACTCACCTTTCGGATACGGGATTAAATTCTTTACAAAAAATAACACAAGAAGCTGTTGTAGGGCTTTCACCCCTACCAATCTTCTTTAGGAAGACTGCTGCTAGATGGGCTATTGAACTGCAACTAGAATACGGTTACAAACCGACATTATGGTCAGGGAGCAGGAAAGAAATTTGAGGTAAAAATATTGGACCGGGTAAACTGGTGCAATGGTGTTCCGGAACTGGACGCTAGAGATCTGGTCTGATTCACAGATGGATCGAAGTTGAATAATGGAGTTTGAGCTAGTGTCTTTGGACCCAACACCAAAGTCTCTATACCAATGAGAAAAAGTCCCTCGCTCGGTTTTCAGGAGGAACTCCATGCCATTAAGATCTGCGCCGGGATTAACGTTAATAAATGAATTAAAGGCCCTCGAATATATATCTTTTCAGATAGCCAGGCAGCACTTAAAGCGTTGTCGCCAAATTTAATGGACTCGTTATCAGTCAAAAACTGTTACCATGCACTGTAATATCTTGCCAGAATTGCAGGGAAATGCAGGCAACGAATCTGCAGATGAACTAGCTAGGGCTAGTAGGTAGGTGGCATGAAAGGTGTTTAAAAAGACCCTCAAAAAATTCGACCAAATGGGGTCTATTTCAAAGATTAACCCAATGGCATCACAGGCGCCACAAGCGACTCGCGACACGAGCCCCATGTGGGATCTCATAAGCATTTAGAGTCTAAGCTCTAACTTTCACTTTCTAAGACGTGCTGCGTGGAAGGTCGCTAAAAAGACCCTCAAAGAAGTCGAGAAGAGAGCAGAAACAACTACGGTCAAGTGATAGGACTCGCCCTAAATGCAGGGAGAGTAAGTCCTGGGCGGAGATGCGGGGCGTAGAAGAGAAATGGACACGCCTTAAGAATACTGTTATTAGTACTGCTCTCCATCCATCTTAGGCAGTAGTCGTAGAGATCGGAACGACTGGTTCGATGACGAATGTAAGCTAGCGACTGAATGTAAGAATGTGGCGTACCGAGTAATGCAATGATCTCATAGAACGCGGGCGAAGATGAATATAAAGAGCTCAGAAGATATGAAAAAATAGTTCACCGGCGAAATAAAGCAGCCTGGGAGAAGAATCTCGTCCATGAACTAGAATAGTACAGAGAGCGAACTACCGCACCAGGCGCAGAAGTTCTACCAAAGAGTCTGCGGTGTGACGCAATATACATCGCGTTGCACATACTGCAAAGACAAAGAGGTAATCTGATCGTCGATCTCAAAGGAATCTTAGAGCGATAGAAAAAGCACTTTCATGAATTGTTTAATGGCCAGCTAACTGAGGAATTGGACGCTCCGCCAATGACCGAAGACCACATTATGCTGCCGCCACCAAGCATAGACGAAGTTAGCAATGCGATAAATCGGCTCAAAAACAATAAGTCCCCGTGATCAGATGGAATCCCAGCGGAGGTGATTAGAACAGGAGGCCCCGCAATAGTTCAAGCATTTCATGAACCAATATACCAAGAATGGCAGGAAGAAGCGATGCCAAAAGACTGGCAAAGAGGCATTCTGTGCCCCATACATAAGAAAAAGATATCACAACCTGCAGCAATTATCGTGGTATAACGTGCGTCCTCTTCAACCTGGCGTTGGAGAAAGTGATCCGTGACTCTGACGTAACGGCGATAGGAACAACCCTGTATAAGTCTATTCAGATGCTGGCTTACGCAGACGATATTGACATCGTTGGTAGAAACCGAAGAGCTGTACAGTAAGCTTTTATCCGAGCAGGCGGCACGAATTCCGGGGCTACACATAAATGAGAGCAAGGACCGCCCACCGGTTGTAGAGCCAAATATGATGATGATGATGATGATGAAACCCGATGTGAAACAGTCCATGCGCGAATGGCAGTCAAAAAATCGGGGACAAGCACAAGAGAAGCTTCTGTTCACTTTTTAATGCGCAATGAATGCGGTCATTTAAAACAAGGATATGTTGATCAGGGTGTAAATTGGTTTTCGCTGTTAATTTTTTTAAATGCGCCAATAAATTCGTTAATAATTGGGTAAGTGGCTTGATTAAAATTTGCTGCAGATGTTATTATCAGAGCAGCTAAAAATGTTGATACTGAGATCGTTCTGAAGGTCGATAAATCGAATCGATAAATAATCCACCAATAGACAAAAAAAACAAAAAAAAATTAGCAGTGATCCATGCAGGCTTACGTTATTTAAGCGTAGGAGTATAATTGTTAAATATTTGAATACAAAGGGCTTAAGTTTCACAGAACATTTCAATGTCCGGATACCAAAATAAAATTATTCAGACGATGCGACGGATACCAGCACAAATCGTACTTCTTGTGAAACTTGGTTACAAATTACACAGAGTTATTTTACTGTTTCTAGCTAGCCTTTGTAATATTATTAAAAAAAGAGCAGGGTAGGCTGTGTCGAGGACACGGCCGTGGGTTTTGAGCGTGACAACGTCTGTCCGGGACGAAAGAAGAGAAAACAAAGATCTTGTTGTCTGTGGGACATAAACACGGACGTATATATTAAAATTTTTTTCTATACTAAATACAAGTCCTACAACTTGCACCGTAGCTCATCATCACATTATATAAATATAAATTATTTATAGTAGTAGTAGAGTAGTTTCTTTTTTCTTCTTTTCTTATTTCTCATTAAATTTCTTTAGCATTGTTCTCTTATTTCTGTAAATGATCGAATAGTTATTTTGAACCGATGCTTAATGCCATGTATGATATTTGATGGTTGACTCAATGGTCGATGGTGGATTCATTGTTCAGTGGCAGACATCCAACTTACGATCGAACATTTCTTCTTCGACTGAGAGACGGCATTTTTATAATGTTAAATTTATCTTCATTTTTATATAAAAAAAATCTGTGTTTAAAATGATTTTTTGTAGAAGATTATTACTTAAATATATTAAAGCTAATATCTGAAATACAAGGAAATATTGTTTAATGTAAATAACAAAAAATAAATTACCTACTGTAATACTTTTAATATTAATTAAAAAATGCAGAAACCATTCAAACTTTTGTGCACAAAATGCCAACCAACACTGAAATGAAAATTTCTAAATATAGTCTTCTCTAGGCGATTCTTAAATTTTCAAGTACGATACGCCTTCTTGATATTAAAAAATCAAACCAGCAATCGAACTTACTGTATACATGACTAAGGTTAAGATAAGCCAAAAGAAAACGAAATAGCAGCAACAAAATTTGTATTTTTTTTCTCTCTCACAGAGCACTGTATCATTTACGCAATGTTGATAGAAAGAGCAGAGCAGAGCACTGATAGAAAATGAAAATTGCAGCTATATTTTGAACCTACTTACGTAGTCTGCTTGTAGGGCGACAATTTGACATTTACATTTTGCTATTTGCATCCCATTTTAAGTAGCTGCGTTAACTGCACAGTCGATTTTTCTTTAATGCATTGGCTTAAAAGTGAATTTTTGACCAACATGCAGCATAAACTGCGCAGCGGCTGAATTCTTGACCGCAGCCTACTACTGCATATGTTTATTTCGTTCTGCTCTGCTTGATTGTATGTTATTGAAACCACATTCATGATCATCAATCACATCACATACAACAGAATAAATAATTTATAAGCTGATTTAAATGTTCATAACCACTAACTGTGAAGTTGCTGCATATTACATATTACTGCCCAAACACAGTAATGCAGCTTTTTCAACTCATAAAAAATTTGAGTAGTTTTAAATTAAATTAGAAGAGGAAAGTAGTGAGTACTGAGTAGTGCTGCCCATACTTCGAAATGGTATGGTAAGATTGTCGCTTTTCAAACATGCAGGCCAATTATTTCTCATTAAATTTCTTTTGCATTGTTCTCTTATTACTGTAACTTATAGTAGTATTGTTTTCTGTTACACGACCAAACACGAGAGCACTCACTCACAATGTTGGTAGAAAGAGCAGAGCACTGATAGGAAAATGAACAGAGACTATACTATCACTACGGCTGTGGTAAAGAATTTAGTAGCTTCGCAGCTTGTGCTGGACAAAAAAATGGCAGGCAGTCGGTATGCACGAAATTGCGGCTATATTTTGAACCGACTTACAGTCTGCTTGTAGGGCGACAATTTGACATTTACATTTTGCTATTTGCATCCCATTTTAAGTAGCTGCGTAAACTGCGCAGTCGATTTTTCTTTAATGCATTGGCTGAAAAGTGAATTTTTGACCAACATGCAGCATAAACTGCGCATGGAAAGCATTTCGTCGGATATTGACTTTAACGTAAGGGGGCGAAATTGCATTATAGTTTAGCCTTTATAGTCGCATCTTAGTCCTACATTCCGAATTTCATGCGAATCGCTTGAGAAATTGCTTTATTCCAGAAATTCCAGACAATAATGATCATATTCCAGAATTTCCATAGGAAGAAATCTTATAGTCACATCTTAGTCCTATATTTCGAATTTCATGCGAATCGCTTGAGAAATTGCTTTATTCCAGAAATTCCAGACAATAATGATCATATTCCAGAATTTCCATAGGAAGAAATCTTATAGTCACATCTTAGTCCTACATTCCGAGTTTCATACGAATCCCTTGAGAAATGGCTTGGTTCCAAAAATCCCAGGCCCTTATTGGCCAGATCCCAGAATTTCCATAGGAACAAGTCCTATAGTCACATATTAGTCCTACATTCCGAATTTCATGCGAATCGCTTGATAAATTGCTTTGTTCAAAAACTCTAGTTCCTCATGACCAAATCCCACTGGATATTAAAAAACGTTACTTAAAATCTGTTAAAAACGTAACTTAACATCTGTTAAAAAAACGTTACTTAACATCTGTTAAAAACGTAACTTAACATCTGTTAAAAACGTAACTTAACATCTGTTAAATAGTGACATTTAACATTTGAGTTTTTGAACATGTACCCTCTTAAACCTTGGAGTGAGACGTTGTCACGTCAAAAATTTCTACACTTTTAGAAACAAAACTATTTGCTGTAGCCTTCGTAGCAAGAAAATGATTTAAACTTTAAGTTAAGAAATGTTTTAACTGTCCGGATACTAGTGCCTTTCCCCACATAAAGTGATATTAGTACCAAAGGGCGTCTACCTAGCAACACTGCCGTACAAAATATGTTAACCGCTTACATATTCTGCTGCACCAGCTGGACTTCTCTTGACAGCATGTCCGGTGGGAAATTCGGTGTGAAATTTCAAATTTGGAATGACAACCGGATTTATTGCTTCTAATACAACCTGGCCAGAAATATAGTTCGCCAGCCTTTTATATCGCCGATAAACATATCAAATTGATGTTCAGAAAATACTACTGGGGATTTTGGACAGAGTTATGTAAATAGCAACGACAACACTGAACTGACAGACACAAGCAGTTGTTGTGCAGCTCAACTAAAATATAATTAATTGGCATCAGATATGAGCGTATGCAACAGAAACTGCCCTGAGGCGAGGAAATCCAATTCAAAATACCTTTGATGATGATGATTGATCCAACAAAGACCAAAATACTTGTATTGTATCAATGTCTCACATATGGCTGTGAAAACAACATTACTTGGCACACATAAACATAAACAGACATGCAAAGAGAATGAGCCTTAAAGGCAGCAAGACTATTGCTATATTGCTTTGGCAAAGCCGGCTTGGCTTACAACAACAATAGCATAAGCACAAAGCCGAAAATAAATCCAAAAAATTGTAGGATTAAGAAACTAAAACCATTTTATAGTTATGGTACTCATCGTAAGGCGGTAAAACCAAAAGCTGTTGCTTTGTAAAGCCAAGCCGGCTTTGCCAAAGCAATATAGCATATGTTTGAAGTTTGCTGTTGAATCAATGCCTAAAAGTATGCACTTCTTAATTCTAATTGCTTGTATTCCATTATCGATCGGGGAATGCCTTGTTCCGTTTATACCCCCATGGCGACATCTACTACTAACCACCTTTCATAACAATATATATGCTGGAGCTGGTGTTGAACTTTATTTGTGGGGTAAAAATTTTGATGTAAGTGACTTTAAAAAGTGCGCTTTACAAATTTATGTAACACTCTGAAAGCAAATAATGCAAAGATTTGAAAGTTTACTAAATTTAGAATGGTTGTGTCCAAAAATACCCTCTTCTCCGGTTTATATATATGTCGATTACAAAGTTGAAAAAGGTCTTTCCATATATTATATCTGCCATATATTTGGATGCAGAGTCGATTTGCTGTTTGCTGCAATGAATGGAGTCAACTGAAAGACTTTAAAAACGTATCATCTGATTTGTCTGTTAGCAATTATTGGTATCTAAAATTAAAAACGCTTCGGGTAAACCAAAAATGTAAAACATTTGCAAATTTGTTAGCGATCCGCTAACGGAAAGAAGGTCATTAATGAAAATGAGAAAGAGTTTCGGAGCCAAAACAGAGCCTTCGGGAACACCGACGTTTATGCGGTAAACACTGGATTTGAAACCGTGTCCTATACGACCTGGATTGAACGGTCAGAAAAGAAGTTACTAGTCGAATCAAGGGAGGTCTTATCAATTTCATGGGCATTCATTCATTTTCGACAAAAGAGCTTGATGCTAGACTCTGTTAAATGCTTTGGGAATATCGAGTGCAACAACTTTGCTTTCACCAAATTTGTGAATAGACTGGGTTCCACTTTTTAGTGAAATAAGCCATCAGGTCACCTGTAGAACGTTGCCTACGAAAACCGTACCGCTGGTCGCTAAGGATTTCACGTGATTCATGGTACTGCATATGCTTACGATTGATCAGCGTTTCCATGACCTTGGAAAGTATGGATGTTAGCGCAATGGGTCGCTAGGAGGAAAGCGATGACGGTTCGCCTTTTTTACGAACACGCTGGATAAACGCTGTTTTCCAATTCCCTGGGGCGCGACTCCAGAAGAATGGCAATGCTAATGAAATATTTAATTGATTTACGTGAACACCGCCAACTGAGGTCTTAATCTCACGGTCCTCTTCGTATTTGGATACGACAATCAACGTCCATAATAGACTGATGTGCCAGTAATAACTCAATGGTTAGAGCAGGACCTATCTTAAATCCTTGCCGATCTTTAGTTTTTCGACAACCGGTTGAGACATGCAACTCCACATAGAACACAGCATCATCGCACCGGTAACATCAGGAAGGATACTGATGTACCAAAGATTTATGGTAACATCACCCCCCGAACTGATGTTACCATGCTAGCGCTCTACCCGCATTTGGATAGTAAACCACCAGCCACTACGTAGGCCAAGCCAGAATAATACTGGACCTCAACCAAAGGTTGGCCCAGACCCAGTTAAACCTCCAAGGAGATTAAACCTTATCTGTGGGCAGCCAACCCCCGTAGTACCAACGCGACCTTGGTAAGATCTGCCATCAAGGGACTCAGCTCTTTCGGAATGAGTGCCTGGGCAGACCCTGGCAGCACGTTCGTCCGGAACCTCGTATCCTATCATTTGACACTAGGGTAGTTCAAGTCCTAGATCTATCCCGGGCGGGCCTGTAGTTGTACGGTAGGGGCGCTTGATACAATTCTTGACATTCTTGCCACTATAATCTTCCGAGTTAAACCAAGTATCAGACTTATAATAACCAGACGAATAAGTAAGATACAGAGGCCCCCTCGGGGAAATGGCAATGCTAATGTTGAAGAACACCTTTTCAAAGTTATAGCGGGAATACCATCAGGCCCAGCAGATTTATGAATGTTGTGATAATTAAGTATTTGTTTTGCAAGTTCTTATTTCCTTTTTAAATTTCTTAAAATATTACTCGTAAGTATATATGAATTTGAAAGCTAGAGATTTCCAAAAAAAACTGTGGCTACTGGGGGAAGGGAATGTAAGCTAAATGCTTTCGACAATATCGTGCTCGATATGACAACATGATATGACAGAGAGGCGACAAGCGAAATGCTGGCTGTGGTTAAAGTAATAGGGGCAGCAAGTAGCTTTTTAAATTCTCTATATTAACTTCACTTGCCCGTGGCACGGATGTCGGTCGTCGGTCGGTCGTCGGTCGGTCGTCTGTCGTGGAATCTTGCGATCAATTTTTAACCCACTTCCCAAAGCTCGATTTTATTGAAATTTTGCACACATGTCTATTTCCGGAGACAACACTTTCTATTAATGAGGCCCCTCGGGCCACGTGGTCGGGGGCTCCCCTACAAATATTTTACAAAATTTTAATCGATTTTCTTCAAATTTAATACACATGTGTATCTCCGAGAGACAACACTTTTTATAAAAAATTTGGTGACCCCGGGCCCGGGTTCGTGGGGCCCCATCCATTTTTTTAAAAAAATTAACCCGATTTTCTTCAAATTTAATACACATTTGTATCTCCGATAGACAACACTTTTTTTAAAAAATTTGGAGACCCCGGGCCCGGGGTCGTGGGGCCCCATAACTTTTTTTTAAAAAATTAACCCGATTTTCTTCAAATTTAATACACATGTATATCTCCGATAGACAACACTTTTTTTAAAAAATTTGTAGACCCCGGGCCCCGGAGGTTCATGGGAGGTTCATGGGGCCCCAACAAATTTTTTAAAAAACTTAACCCTTATTTTTTTTGAAATTTTATATACGTGTGTATCTCCGATGGACAACACTTTTTGTAAAGTTTTTGGAGTAAGGCCCTGAGGCCCGAGGGGTGCCCATATAAATTTTTTAAAATTAGCTCGATTTGCTTCAAATTTTAAATACTGCCACTGATGGACAAAACTTTTTGTAAGTTTGTTGGAGTGATCGGGCCCTGACCCCGTGTGGTGTCCATGTAAATTTTTTAAAAATTAGCGCGGTTTTCTTCAAATTTTAACACATACCCATCTCCTATTAGAGAATTTACATGATTTTTTTTATTTTTTACAATTTTAACTGCTGCCTTACAAGGCATAAACGCGGGCAGCCATTGGCTTGGCAGAGGTAAACGCAGCAGCAAGTAGTAGTAGTAGTAGTACGACGACGTGATCCAGAACACCAAAAGAAGAAACTAAGAGAGCGATCGCCTGCGTGTTCGCCATTTGATACTATTTTGCATGGCAAAATTCTAAGTGGCGTGCTGTGCTGTGATTGGCCAGTACGGCGATGCGATGTTGTTTTGGCATTCATTGAATTTTGTATCTATGCATTGGTACAGGGTGCACCCGAATTTGAGAAAAAAGTATATTACTTGTTTTGTGTGAACACAATTCGGCCACAAGAATTTTGTTCTCACAACTCCAAGGCCAGAAATTGTTGCCCAGAAGCTTTAAACTTTACCCAGGGCCCTCTTCTTGACTTATCTAATCACGGATTGGTGGTGTCCTGCCACCTGTAGCACAACCTAAGTCATTCGTATATATGTATCTATGTTCATAGAGTTTTTTATCTCTGTCAAGATTTGATCATCCATCTTTGACAATTTGTTAGGATTCCATTCGCCTACTGGCGGGTAGTTGCAAAGTCATCTTTGTAGCCTCTGTTTTAAAGATTGAAAAAGAGACTTGGAACTGTTTTGCGATTTGTACACTGAAAGCTCAATTAATTCGCTTGGAAACTGCCTGAAATTATTTACCGTCGCAACTCATTGCAGAGCTTTCAGTACGTCTGACCATTAGCGTAAAATTGTTCTTGTTTTGGCGTTGAGAAGTACTCTTTAAAATATCGTTACATTATATATCTGTAAGCTTCGTTTTGTATATATATACATATAAGTTACATCGTACATATCGGTTGTTAAAATGCCTCTTTCCTTTTAGATGTTCGTATATATCTATCAGGACCTAAGTGTATAGAAGCAGAATGTACACATCAGGCAGGTAGCTATGAACTATATTTCATTTGGAGTGCAATATGAATACAGATAATCCCTCCTAATTGGGTCAACAAAAACACATCTACCATATTTCACATCTCATGGAATATCTTTTCAAATTGTTACTAATCTTTAACTGAAATGACAACGACACAGACAGACAGCATACATAAGTACATTTAAAGCAACAGTAACCTGGTGATGAATCTATGAATTTCCACTACTACTACTACTACTGCAAACTACATACATAAATGCAATCGTTTGTGTACGCCTTTGTGATTCGAGAGTCTGCCTGATGGAAATCTGAATTTCTGAATTTACAACGATATGAGATAAGAGCACATTGTTGTCTTGCAGGACAACAGTTAGCAGCTAAGGGCAAATATTCAAGGACTTCAAGGATGCAGATATTCGAGTGGCTTCATAAGTTATTCCTCGGGCAAATAAACTTCTATTCACTTGGACATATGCGAATTATTTCGATGTCTTTACCTATGAGACTGTAAATTATTTCGGTTGACTGATATAGATGAACAATGATGCTTTTAGGGTGATGGAGCCTACTGATAAAAGGCATCTGCTATATAATATGAGTATAACAATGTAGACGGAAGCTTAAAAATTCCATTCATCTCTATATACACACTACCGATCGCTCAATAATTTCAAATACAAATTTCCATGCCTCAGCATTAAGGACTTTGGTAAATAATACATCATACAGTAGACCCTTGATTAAATAATCTATCTATGTGTTGCTATGAAGCTTGAATTGCGAATGTTAATGTTGATAATTGACTAAGATTATTTAGCTTCAACTTTCTGGAACAAGTGAACGGAAATAGGTTACGCTGAAGTATGAAAAAAGTAAGTTACGAATAAGCTCTTTCGTTGTAGCCGCTGGTGTAACACAGTCGATGTCTTCTGTCGTCTCGCATTCATGATGGCCTCTTTTTTTTGTCACATCAATGTACCAAATTCCTCAATGGTGAGTATGGCTTCGCCAACCACCCTCGTTAGCTGTAGTTTAGCTCGCTTTACTGCCGCCTCCCATATACCACTCTGGTGGAATAAATTTCCAGTCTAATTTATACTGCAGCAGTGCTTCGGCTATATCTGATGACTTTGTTTTAAGGAATGGAAATTATTCCCGCAATTGATTTTTGGCACCTACAAAATTGGTGCCATTTGCGGCTGTAGATTGTGTGACTATTTCCTCTTCTTGATGTAAATCTTGATGAAAATGCTCACAGAAAACTTTCAGTGGATAGGTTTCCTACTGTCTCGATTTACGACCACCCCGAGGGGTCCGCTATATCTTACCGTCTGGTTATTATGTATGATACTTGGATAAACTCGGAAGATTAAAGGGGCAGGGGGCTAGTGCTTAGAGTCTCAAGCACGGGCTCTGTCTAAGTATGAAGCGCTACTACCGAACACGGACGGTAGTGCCTGGGATAGTTTCTCTCCCGGGCGGCCTAGGACTTGAACTACCCTAGTGTCAAATGATAGGATACGAGGTTCCGGATGAACGTGCTGCCAGGGTCTGCCCAGGCACTCATTCTGAAAGAGCTGGGTCCCTTGATGGCAGATCTCACCAAGGTCGCGTTGGTACTACGGGGGTTGGCTGCCCACAGATAAGGTTTAATCTCCTTGGAGGTTTAACTGAGTCTGGGCCAACCTTTGGTTAAGGTCCAGTATTATTCTGGCTTGGCCTACGTAGTGGCTGGTGGTTTACTATCCAAATGCGGGTAGAGCGCTAGCATGGTAACATCAGTTCGGGGGCTGATGTTACCATAAATCTTTGGTACATCAGTATCCTTCCTGATGTTACCGGTGCGATGATGCGTTCTCTGTGGAGTTGCATATCTCAACCGGTTGTCGAAAAACTAAAGATCGGCAAGGATTTAACTCTAACCATTAGCTCTAACCATTGAGTTATTACTGGCACATCAGTCTATGATGGACGTTGATTGTCGTATTACTAATCCAAGTCCGAAGAGGACCGTGAGATTAAGACTTCAGTTGGCGGTGTTCACGTAAATCAATTAAACATTTCATGTCTCGATTTACGAATATAGAAACGTACATCTTATGTGGAACTTGAACTACGGGATCCGCAATAATCCAATCCGACCTTGTCGAATGGAATGTGCATATTGTACCCTATCTCCTGGTAAATTCGCCATCAGCTGCTTTCCCAGTATTGGATTATGTCTTATCCAGTTGATGCATTTGTTTACAATTGCTCTGGATATCAACTTTCCCCTTATTATTCAGACTCGTCGCCTTACAATGCTCGTAAAAAGACTTACCTCCGGATGATTGTGTAGCTTGTGCATATCTCTAACAATGCATTTTACTGCGTTATGACCCGTCGCCAGGATATTAGGATGTTTCACGTTAAAATATGCTATTGATTTTTGTCTCCGACCTCCTCCTACCCGTATTACACCTGTGTCATCTTAAAATGGATTCAGGCTGGTAAGTCTTTCAGTGCGTCTATCTCTGCTTTTAGTTCGGTCTGTTGTGTGTGCCTTAACATTTCTGCTCGATTGATATTCCTTGATCGTTGCCTCTTCTTACAGTTGGCGATGAACCGCCTCATCAATGCCAGTATCTTGGTCATTTTGTGGAAACTGGAGTACCTATTAGTAGACGCATCAACAAAATTGGTTGCTGATACGGCTAAGGCATACGTTTGAATTTTTGCGGGACCTAGTTTCTCTAATGTCGCACCCTGGTTCATGAAATTGGTTGAATCAATCATCTTGACTCTTTCAGCGTCAATAAGCCAGTGTGACCCATACCACCACAAGCTACTCTTTAATAAATCGCTTGTGTTCATGCCTCGAGATGGCAGCCGGGTTGTCCTTTGATGCGACGTGCTCCAAATTTTCTACCTTTTATTTTCGAATGATGTCACTCGTTGTCTACAAATGTTGTCCAGCACCTGGGATGTGCCGACAGCCAGTCGCGAACATTATTTTTGAGTCGTTGAATAGCATTATTGTTGTTATCTTGATTGTTAATGGCGATTCAACCAGCTTCATTAGATTGGCCAGTAATAATGCACCCATCAATTCCAGCCGTGGAATACTAAACTGCTTGACCGGTGCCACTCGAGATTTTGCGGTGATTATATTGGATCGCGTGCCATCCATTGTTTTTACTACTCCATGTATCACGACGGCGCTGCTAACTGCTGACTTGCGCCGCTAAATCCAATTATGATTCTGTCGTTGCTAGTCTGCACCCATCTTGGAATTTAAAGTAAATCTTCATTGATCTGCATCCACATTTCCGATAAGTTCATTTGGAGTTCTTCCTCCCAGCTTACAGCATGCATCCACACTGCTTGAAGTAGAATTTTCATGCGTATTACAATCGATGCCAACCAGCCAATCGTTATATTTTCTTTGAAAAGAAGGATACTATTGATATGAACGAGGTGTGGTTTCAACAGAATGGTGCTAGGGATCATACGGCAATGGCAACCATCGATTTAATGAAATTAAAATTTGGCAATAAGTGGATTTCGATAAATGGACCTGTCAATTGGCCTCAATGGTCGTACGATCTAACACCTCTCGATTATTTCCTGTGGGGCCACGTGAAGTCACTGGCTTATGCTGATAAACCAGCAACAATTAACACCGTGGATGCCAACATTGTTTATGTTATTTGTGACATACATTCTGCATTCAAAAAAGTGGCCCAACATTGGAAATCCAGTATGTGCTTCGTTAAAAACAGCCGCGGTGGCCATATCCAAGAGATCACTTGCCGGTGTTAATGGCACATTTTTATCAACCGAATAAATAAAACAATTTGATTGAAATTAAATTCTTTGTCTTATTTTTTACAATCTCCAATTATATCGTGCTTAAAAAACACCCATAATAACACGCACAACAACAATGGTCGCGAGTAACTAGGACCTCTGAACCACTACGGTCTAAAGGAAAAACATATTAAAGGGAGAAGAGAGAAACAGAGAGAATTCCTTTAATTTATGTAACATCAATAAAATGTTCCGTCATACTTACCCTTAAGATAAACAGTTCGCTCTCCTAAATGAACTCATACATCACGCCCAGCACAACCCTTGAAAATCTCTTCGGTTAATCCCACGAAATTGCTGGGAAAATCGTTGGGAGCTTTAAAGGTGATTATATAGCTAAAAATTATATAGCAGTATGTCTGTCTACGTGCTACATTATCCTTTAATACTCGACTAAAATTCAGTTTAGATCCGAAGAGGAACCTACGACGGCGCTTCAGCCATATTACCAACCTGCCTATATTTTTGTTTGTTCTGCGAAACAAATGGCTCGAGGAAGAAACACCTCTATGCTGCGTTGCTCGAGACTATAAGAGAAGAACTTTATCTTCCATTAATGCGAATCCTTTGTACTTATGTTTTAATATAGTTATCTACATATACGTATATGTGATTGTATAGGTAATAGTTGCGTAAGATTTATTCCCTCCACTGTATTTTGAGCACCATACGGGTGTAGTCCTTGAATACAAATTTACAAAAGACTCAATGGAGAAGTTTTTTTGTGTGATTTGGGTGGTGAGGTTGGTGGTATTAAGGTAGGCTGAAATGGAAAAATCTTGTTTAATTCGGAAACATGTTTAAGGATTTCCATTCCACCCATACTAAGCTTCCGAATAAATGTCTGTTTCAAAGATCTTTAATGAGTTATTTAAATTTTTTCAACACGATACGAGAATAGCATACGGCAGAGTATCACAACCAAAAGGCTTTCATTCATGTGAATTAAATGTCCTTCCACAGAAGTCATATATTTGGAACGCGATAGCGCTTATAATTAAAAGTATCTCATAAAGAGTCTGCAGAATCGTCGCTACTGACATACACGTTGCCGACCGCGGACTTACTTGGCTCCCTGAACAAACTTCACATTTTCAATTTCTGGCTCTCAATAAACAAACTCTCTCATTAGCTCATCGTTATCTATGACTTCGATTTCAAACTTTTTTATTGATATTATGGCCAGCACTACCAAATTCATGGGTAAATGTTGTTCTTCAATAGTTTTTTATTAGTTTAAGTATTAAAAGGCTACGTGTTCAGAGAATTTCGAAAAACGTTACAAAATTCAAAACATCTAAGCCTGGCGATTTTGATTACACTACACCCGTTTTATGATCCATTAGAAGTTCTATACCGAAAATCGAAGTTGTGCAAGCTAGACGGAAAAGTAGGTGTTCTATTATAGACTGAATATGCACACTTCATTTCGTCTCCCTGATTACTGCAGAGTGTACCAAGCTGAGGTTATAGCGATTGAGGAGGTTCTTGGTTAAAACCTAATGTGATATTGTAATCTATGTCGATATTCAGATGACAAGAAAATCACGGAAATCAGTTTCTCTAACGTCAAGGGTAGCGGTTATAACATTTGTATAATCTGGAACAATGGGCACTCGCACTTCATAGGGAGCAGCAGAACGGACGTACTCGCTGGGTACGGTACGGCTCTCTGCATTGATTTACCTTCAAAGACGAGGTGTTAAAAACGGTCTTAGGAAACTGACGCTATCTTTTTGTGGCGCACTTGGCCTTATCGAGTCTAGAATCTAATGGCTTCTGTAGAGGTTTTAAGAACGTTGAAGGAGGAGGCGACTTAAGATTACATTCTCTGTTTTTGTCACACTATGTAATAAGCTATGAAGCGGTAACATAGCTACCTATGCTACCGTGCGTAAAATTTGGATCTTAAAGATTTACCCTGATCCTCCGTTATTAAACTTAGACTGGAACCGCATTCAGTCGCTAAACTCTCCCAATTTTGCTACAGGCGACTTCTTCTTGAAATTAAATGGTTGAGCACCAGCTTAGGTAGCCCACCTAATTCCATCTTAGTAACTTTACCTATATATTCAAAGTGCAGACGCAGAGCATCCAGGAAAGGAGGAGGTACCCGAGTCTCCAAGTGCAACATATAATTAGGAGTGTTGCTGGGTAGGTGAAAAATTTAAGAAGTAATAAATAAAGTACAGATATGCGCCTGTAAATTTTGGAACATCATAGTCACCTTTTTGCACAGTGGGAAAGTAATTGCTCTTTTGAAACTACAAGGAAATTTTGTTAAATTCCGTAGTAAGTGCGCTGAAAGGAATTCATTCGTGCAGTTTTTATAGAATTCGAAAGGTATGCGGTCGCCGGAGCTTTTCAAACTTTCGAATCTTTGATGGCTTGTAATACCTCAGAAAAAGAAATAGGTGCGTCCAGAATGACATCTTCAACCAGCGGAGCTGCATAATGAAAAGCTAGCGAAATTTGGACGGGGTTGAGGAGTCGCTGAAATACTCCCATAACTGTGGTGCCCGCAATTTGGATCCAATGGTATTAGAGTTTTCCCGTTGACATCCTTTACAGCCTTCCAGAACTCTGCTGAGGATATTGATCTGTTGATTACCTCAATGGTCTGTTCTTCGAAAGCCATTTTTTTCTTGTAACAGATTCGCTTGAAGTTCTTGTCGCTTCACCATAGATGGTTCTGAACATATTTGTGTGTTGTTTTTGCAGAGCTGTCCAAGAGCTGCAAAAGAACCCTCTCTTGCTTTCAAAGTTCCGCCTTGTTGATTCATTTGGTGTAACTTGCTTGATTATTTCTGTAAGGTTGTCTATGTTTATAGGCAAGTTTGATGCTTCTAAGCTTGTAAGAGCTTCGTTTAGATTTCTCTGGAACAGTGTAGTTAGGCTGCCTTTCCAAATCAATTTTGGCAGAAGAGTAAGTGGTTGTGCTGTTGTACTTGATATCTGCAATTTGCAGGCAATTTAAAGCGGTATATGGTCTGATAATGTCATCATTGCGATCTTGAAGTCAGGTATAAGATGATTCCAATCACCAGAAAGAAGACAATAACCTATTACAGATCAAGCTGTTCCACGAATAAACGTGTACTCTCCTCTAGAGTCGCCTTCGCAACTTCCGTTTAAAATTCAACAATTGAACGCATCTGAAAGATAAAGAATATTTTTACCATTTGCATCGTAGATAGAATCCTTGGAGAATGGATTGGTTTTTAATAGTGAAGTTAATATACCGCTTAACAGGTTGTTTTGTGAGGGACCAATTCTTCTAACCATTACCTGCTTAAGGGTGTAAATCTGATTAATTGGTAATTTGACTGGGATGAAGCCACACTGGTATGGACCAATGATAATTTAGCGTTTTGGTCTATCCTGTCTTAAAGATAGAGGAGGAGCCACACTGGTATGGACCAATGATAACTTTAGCGTTTTGGTCTATCCTGTCTTAAAGATAGAGGAGAAAATCTTATAAGCGGTTCTCGACAAAGTTATACCACGATAGTTGCTGCATATTGTGATATCTCATTTTTTATGTATGCGGAATAAGACGCCTCTTCGTTAGTCTTCTGGCATTGCTTCTTCCTCTCATACTTGCACTATTAGTTCATAAATTGCTTGGTGTATTGCAGAACCACCTGCTTTAATTAGCTCTGCTGGGATACCATCTGAACCCGGGACCTTATTATTTTTGAGCCGATTTATCGCTCTGCTAACTTCGCCTATGCTTGGTGGCGGCTGCATAGTGTGGACTTATTGGTGGAGCTTCCAACTCCTCAGTTAGCTGGCTATTAAGCAACTCATGAAAGTGCTCTTCCCATCGCTCTAAGATGCCTTCGGAGATCGGCGATCAGATTACCCTCTTTGTCTTTGCAGTATGTGCAACGCGGTCTAAATTGCGTCATACCGCGGACTCTTTGGTAGAACTTCTGTGTCTGGTGCGGCCCTCGCTCTCTGTACGGTTCTAGTTCACAGACGAGATTCCTCTCTCAGGCTGCTTTCTTTCATCGGTGTACTGTTTTTTCATATCTTCTGGGCTCTTTATATTCATCTTCGCGTGTCCAAGTTCTATGAGATTGTTGCATTGCTCGGTACACAACATTCTTACGTTCAGTCGCTAGCTTACATTCGTCATCGAACCAGACGTTCCGATCTCTACGACTACTTCCTAAGATGGAGTCAGAAGTACTTATGACAGTATTTTTAAGGCGTGTCCATTTCTTTTCTACTATATTATTATCATCATCATCGTTTACAAAAAAAAATCGGGCCGAAACATAATATGCACCTGGTCCTTCTACTGCTGCTACAATTACTTCACTTAAATATTAAGTAAATGTCAAGAGAATCATCTATTTCTCAAGATCTTAATGACATTCAATTCCTTCGAAAATCTAAAATTCCACTTAGAAAAGGTGCGTTAAGAAACACCAACCTCCCCCTCCCCCACCCCAATTGAATTCGTCAAAAACTCGTTACCTTATAAATTTGCATAAAAAAAGTTCGCGGCGTACCTACAATCGATGCGAGGCACTTCTCGCATATTTTTAACGCTGTACTCAACACTTCAAGAACATGAACCACTCAACGCGTCACAGTCACAACTTGTCAATATTACGACGTGTCCTCGGAAATTATGGCGTTTTGTGTGCCTTGGATTACCTGCTATCTATCCTCTATCAGGCACCTGCATCCCTCCAACCAGATGTATAGTCACTGCATTATGACTTATTGGGGTCAAGTGAATTGCTGCACTCAACATAAACAAATATTTGCACGTCTCCGTGTCCGTATTGCATTTGTATTGAGTATCGTCCACTTTTACAGAGTATATTTTGTGAATGCCTCATATCCATATCCGTGAATTATTGACATGCGGTGGAGTGACCAAGTCTTCATGTTGATGGTGGGGGCGGGCAGTGTGTAAATTTAATAATATTATCATTATCACTCGTTTGCTTGGCGTTGTGTGCGAGTGTGAGAGAAGTTCTTCTTGGCAGAGTGCCACTTGACGAGGGGGAAGTAACACTTTTGTTCGCACTTTTAAAAAGAATTTTCACACTTGGGTGGATGTTTTCCTCTTTCTGCACACATACATGCATGCATGTGTGTGTGAGTAGGAGTTAAATTAAAGAGTAGACGAAAGAATTCGAAGCGGAGACACATCAATGCGAAAATTAATAATCAATTTTAATCACGTTCATATGTTCCGTGAGTCCATATTTGCCAGGATACTTCAGTGTTCAGTATGAATAAGATACATAGGTCTGCAGAAGATTAAAAGAAAATTTCATTAAAACCTATGAGAGAAGAGAATTTTTACACTTCACTGTGAAATGCTGTTCCATACGCTTAGCTTAGCTCCCAGTACCATCAATCGGTGGGTGAGACCAATCACGATAGCATCACATATCGTATAGTATCAGATGTGGGGGTGTACATTGTGCTAACTAATGACGGTCATTAAAGGATCAACGGACAGTTTACGGAGCATACACCAAGGCTTCGGTAAAAGTGTGGAAGGGGATTTATAGCGGTAGAGAGTACTCAGTGTGTGTTTGTGTTTAGATTTACGTCCGCACACACACACAACGTGTCTATTATTATGTCCTGTCCGACTATCGCCGGTTCGTGTAATAATTCTAGAGAATTAGAGTATTAGCTTAATACCAGCCGTGTTGTCGTTATTTTATGGTTATATTCTTCCCCATAACATAATCCTGATCACTGCACACTTAAAACTACTAGAGAAAGGGAGGAGAAGAAGGAGGAATAGGAGGTCAGCAGATTCCCTCCAGTCAGCCCAATTGCGTTGTTACGAGTTAAGCCCCAGAAAGCGTTTGGTTGTGTTTTTACCGATTTCGTTCTTTATCTTTTTTAAATTCTCTTTATTAACTTTGCATTCGGATATGTGTGTTAGTTTGTTTGTGGTTGACTGGCTGACTTGGGACAAATTTTTAATCCACTTGTGTATCTTCGATGATAACACTTTGAGAGGTTTTTAGGGGGTTTTTAGGGGGTCTTGAGGTGACGCTGGCGGTCAGCCATCAGCACAGTAGGGCGAATAACACAGAATGCTTCAGAAATGCATGTGGCCGCAACTATCTCTTACTGGTGGAAGTGCGATCATACCTCCAAGTGGTAGCCGCTGGTAATTTTTCCACTCCACTCGCAACCAGATAGACCACGTGTTGATAGACCCCCGCCACATCCCGTAACTGACGACGTTACGAAGGTACGAGGTGCGAAGTTAGGAGGTGCCAACGTCGACTTGGACCACTATCTTGTTGGTGTAGTGCTCAGAGCGCGGATTGCATCATCAAAAAAGACAGCATCCGCGAATCAGATTCGAGTCAACACGGCTGTCATTCGCAAGGAAGAGACCAGAAACAACTACAATCAAGCGATAGGACTCGCCCTAAATGTAGGGAGAGTAAGTCCTGGGGCTGAAATGTGAGGCGTAGAAGAGAAATGGACACGCCTTAAAAAGCGATCGGAACGACTGGTTCGATGACGTATGTAAGCTAGCGACAGAAAATAAGAATGTTGCGTACCAACCAATGCAACAATCTAATAGAACGCGCTATTATTATAGAGCTCAGAAGAAATGAAAAAAGCAGTTCACCCGAAAGCCTGGGAGAAGAATGTCGTCCGTGAACTAGAACAGTACAGAGAGCGAGGACCGCACCAGACGCGGAAGTTCTACCAAAGAGTCCGCAAAGATAAAGAGCGTAATCTGATCACCAATCTCAAAGGCATCTTAGGGCGATGGGAATAACACTTTCATGAGTTGCTTTATGGCCAGCTAACTGAGGAATTGGAGGCTCCACCAATGACCGAAGACCACACTATGCTGCCGTCACCAAGCATATGTTAGCAGAGCGATAAATCGGCTTAAAAATAATAAGGCCTCGGGATTGGATGGTATCCCAGCGGAGCTGATTAAAACAGGAGGCCCGCAATACACCAAACAATTCATGGGAGGAAAAAGCGATGGCGAACAGGCATCCTGTGCCCCATATATAAGAAGGCAGATATCACAACCTGCAGCAATTATCGTGTTATAACGTTGTTGATTACCGCGTATAAGATTTCCTCCTCTATCCTTCAAGACAGGATAGCCCTATACGCTTAAGTTATCATTGGTCCATGCCAGTGTGGCTTCATCACAGGCAAATCAACAACTGATCAGATTTACACCCTTAGGCAGGTGATGGAAATATGTCTCAAGTTGCAAAACCCACTACACCATCTTTTTATAGACTTTGAAGCTGCCTATGATAGCATAGCAAGAGTAGAACTTTATAAAGCCATGAGAGAATTCGGCATACCAAATAAACTGCCATGACTATTTAGGTTGACCATGACCAATGTTATAAGCCAAGTGAAAATATCCGGATAACTATCGAGTCCATTCAACATCTATAACGGGCTCCGACAAGGGGATGGAGTGCCCGGTGTCATCTTCAACCTGGCGTTGAAGAAAGTGATCCGAGACTCTGACGTAACGGCGAGAGGAGCAATCCTCTATAAGCCTAGTTCAGATACTGGCTTACGCAGACTATATAGATATCGTTGGTAGAAACCAAAGGGCTGTACAAGAAGCTTTCATCCAGATCGAGCAGGCGGCACGAAATCTGGGGCTGCACATAAATGAGTGCATGTACATGGTGGCCACGTCTGCGAGTAGAAGATCCAGCATTGGTCTCTCAATTCAAATAGTGGAGTGCGAATTTGAAGTAGTGCGTTCCTTTAACTATCTCGGGTCAAGTGTAGCAGCCGATAACAGCATGGAACCAGAAATACGCGAACGGTTGCTTAAATCCAACAGAGTCTACTATAGTCTGTCAAGTCTCTTCAAATCCAGGAACTTAAGCATAACATTCAAGCTGCTGCTATATAAGACAATGGTCATACCAGTACTTACATATGGATCCGAGACTTCGGTGCTTAGCAAAAAGCATTCTGACCTCTTAGCCGCGTTCGAGAGAAAAGTCGTACAGATAAATAAATGGCCCCGTCTGTGAGGAAGGACGATTCCGGAGACTTTATAATGATGATGTCTACGAGCGTTACCGCGATGTCGACATCGTGAAGAAAATTAAGCTCGGTAGGCTCCGGTGGGCAGGACACCTAGCTCGCATGAGCGAAAAGGATCCTACTCAGAAAGTCCTGGTTTGAAGCCACACTGGTGACTTTAACATTTTGGGCTATCCTGTCTTAAAGGATAGAGGAGAAAACCTTAGATGTGGCAATTAAAAAATTAATTAAAATATCACGATATTTGTTGTACCTCTCATATATGTGGGATACAGATACCACTTCTTCAGTATTTTGGCATCGCTTCGTCCTCCCATACTTGCACTATTATTTCATGAATTGTTTGGTTTAGTGGAGGCCATTTACCCGCCATTTGTGTGCAAAAATATACATGCTCAACACAAATGGTGGCGAGAAGCCAGGCTCATATATATATTTAAACGTATAGTCGATTAATCTTACTGCCTAAAAGTATGCAACTTATTTATTGTAATTGCTCGTATTCCATTATCGATCGGGTAACACATGGTTCCATTTATACACCCATAGCGATATCTACTACTTACTACTTTTCATAACAATACCAACAATTGTATTGTTGCATTCCTCGGTACGCAACAATTTACATT
Organism: Nephrocerus scutellatus; assembly: GCA_947095585.1. Classification (NCBI taxonomy): domain Eukaryota; kingdom Metazoa; phylum Arthropoda; class Insecta; order Diptera; family Pipunculidae; genus Nephrocerus; species Nephrocerus scutellatus. The sequence goes on from OX352761.1 coordinate 17,440,267, forward strand.
CAGTCGCTATCGTACTTTCGTCATCTAACCCGCGTCTTTTCTTTTTTGACAACGATGGATTTTCTCGTCTCCTGGCATCGTTTCTTACTTCTATATCGGTTTACTTGCTTGCATTGCCTAGTTTCCAGTTTCTCTGTTCCACAGTTCTGTTTGCCCTACGTTTAAGGCCTACTTCCTTACATACTGCGACATTCTTTAAGAACAACTTAGTTACCTTGCCTTACAATTTTACTTTATTCAAACCGTTAATTGAATTTTCCATCACAAAGCTTTACATCACCGTAGCATCACGAAGCGTTCATTATTCGATTAGGCAAAATCCCGGAAAAGTTCTCTTCATTCATGATCCAACCAACTTTACTATAACTTTGCTGTGGGAGCGGCACACAGATGTTGTTAAACGCCTACTCGAGCAACCTCCGCTTAACTGTGAGGATGCGATGTGAGATTCCTTCTTTGCTTCTAATTGTTGGAGCGGTGGGCACGCACACGCGTCGTCCGTCGGTAGGTAATCTGCAGTAGCAGATAGTGGCAATTTCATGAAGGCAGCTGTAGTAATAGAGTTATTCGGTTGCATAGCAAAAACGTAAATAGATCCTTTTGGATCGATTCCATGTGGTCAGGAAAATTTCCATTCCCAAAAACTTTTCACACAAAACATTTTGGTCCTTTTCACCGAGTTGGTACGAATGCAATTCGTTGAAATTCCTCTTCATTATTATAAACTAGTTCCAGCTCATCCCTTCCCTTCCTACCCTTTTCTTTTGATAAAGTCACTGATATTATAAAGTGCATTTGCTCTCAATAGAACAAAATGGTGGTGGATTTATTATAATTTTTGTTTTGAAGTTGAGTCCAATTTTGTCGATTGCGGTAATTCAGTTTTCTTGGCAATGATGATGCCCATTGGACTCTTTTGCACTAAAAACCCCAATTTCAATTGCATTTAATCCGGCTCTTTCTCTATCTCCGTATCACTGTCTATGTGTGTGGTCATGTTCCTCCACCTTGCTTGCATATTTCTATGCCAGAGATTCGCAGTAGCGGTTCTATTAAGTGTATCCTGTGCAGCCATGAGTTAACCGGAATACCAAGACTTTATTTGCATAAATATTTCGACAAAGAGTGGAGTTAGGAATGTATGTGTGAATGTCCTTAGATCTATTCTTCATCAAAGTGCTCTGGAATTAAATTTGCTGCCAACTTATTTACTTATTACAGTGGAATACCAATTTATTCGGACAAGTAAGCTTTTCTTAACAAAATGGTAGGAAATCGGTGCGAACGCAGATTACTTTAGCGGGCATGCTGTCGATAACATGGTGCGAAAGCTAGAAAAACGTTGAAGTCAGAATAAGCACCAAGAATGTATTCACGTCCGACACTGAATAACAAATACATACTAGAGCCATGAAATGGTATAAAGATGGATCAAAGGAAACAGAAGGCACTGGACGTGCGAGTACATGGAGCAAGAACCAAATACTTCAAAGAAATGAGAAACCACTAGAGCATACTCATACAAGCCACATCCTTTTAAGTGGATGTGGAAAAGGAAGAGGGAAGAAAGGAAAAAGGACTAGTGGAGAAATGCATAGCAAAACTGAACATACTTGGAGAGGTCAACAAAATATGTCTATACTGGGTGGCAGAAAAGACATTAATAATAAAAATGAGAAAGAGTGTCGGCTTAAAACAGAGCCCTGTGGAACGCCAGCATTTAAGCGATGAATTTCCGACTTAAAACAGTCCATAAAAACTTGGATTGAGCGGTCCAAAAGAAAGTTACTAATGTAATGAAGCAGGTTTTCATCGACTGTTTAAGTAAGCATTTTAGACAAAAGAACTTGATGCGAAACTCTGTCCAATGCCTTGGAAATGTCGGGTGGAACAACTTTGATTTCGCCAAATTGATGTATAGACAGGTTCGGTGAGATATACCACCAAATCACCAGAAGAACGTTGCCCACGAAATCTGCACTGCCGGAATTCCATATATTTCATGAGCTGATAACTGATCAGCGTTTCCAATACCATGATTGGACAAAGGCGGTTTTCCAACTATTTTGGATAAGTCCAGAAGAATAGGATAGATAGAAAATCTTACACAATGGCAAACCCAGCTATGAAGAACACCTCTTCAGAACTAATTTGTAAATAGCATTTGACGAGTGCAAAAGTGAATCTGTGCCATAGAGTGTTCAATACTCGTAGGTACAGGCGGAAGCAAGGCACATTCTTGAAGCGACGAGCAAAATGCGCAGCAACCAGCTTGACTTGTCCTTGGCGCTGGCAGCTAGTATGTCATTATAATTGTATAATAAAATAATAATAAAAAAAAAAAAAAAAAAAAAAAAAAAAATGACATTTGTGAAAAATAGTCGTGGTAGCCATATGCCAGAAATTGTGTTTAAATGTTAAATGCCAAAAAATTATCTACCAAATAAAAAAAAATTTTGGTCATTTCATAATTTTATATGTGTTTTATTTTTTTTTTTTTTTCATAATGATTTGCCAAACAATACTGAGTAGAAATGCCACTTTGAGCTGTCAAAACAACTGTCATAAAATAAAACGACATCTATCGGAAAAACAAACCTCCCAAAAAAACACCCTTTACTTTTAAGAGATTTTGGAATTGTTTGCCTCAATTGGTGGTCGTAGTCGAATTTGTATTTGAAACTGCTGTAGCTGTTTTTTGTACCTTAAGTTTTCCCGCAATAAAAACGACCATCAAATATTATTTTTACTACCAATATTGGTGGTGCACTGGAGGAGCCTAGTGAACTGCAATTTTGGGATCTACTGTGCATTCCAGTTATCGTACCAAATAAAGTGATGGCTTAGTTCTTTTATGAATGCCATTGTATCAAACAAATCGATCAACCTGGCATTCGGCCCGAGATTCATTTCGGGCTTAAGGTATCTTAGCATTTTAAGTATGAGGACGTCGCAAATGAATAGTATATGCTCCAGTGTTTCCTTTTCCTCGTTGCAGAATCTGGAGCTGTCTATTTGGAATTCCGCATTTTTACCAAATGACAATGGAATGGGCCATTTCTCTTTATGAACAATACTAGGGATTTAATGTTTCGCGGTCCCATTTGAGTGCTCCGTCTATATGTTTCATGTTGTTATTGAGAAGATTTTTGGTTTTGTATGGAAATTGGCTTTGTTTTCCCATTTGCTGACCTATCTATTTAGCTGGCTTTTGGAATAGACAATGCTGGGCTCGCGCAGAAACATTCATCCTTGTGTCCTGGAATAACTGAGCGACCGGAAGACCACATTCGGGTATTTTGGTTATTTCTAAATATTTCTTTTAATTGGCAGTAGCAATTCCTGGCTGTCAGATATCAAGTAGATCTCGGTTTCCTCTACATTCTAATATACATGCCTCTATTGCCAGTATTTCTGCCTAGAAACCGGTTGGGGATATTCTCAATGGTAGGTTGACAAACCCCTGCTCAGGTTCATATTTTTGTTTTTGATACAACTGATACCGTATATATGCATGGCGGGGAAGAGAGGCTATGAATGGACAAGACCGCATATGAAATTCTAGACCCTATTATGCTTTAGTATATCCGTAGTGTAATTTGTGTCTATGTGGGAGTCCCATGTTAGCTTTTGATCAAACATAAATCCAAGAGATATGTGTTTGCGTATTGGCTCTGATTGAAGGAGTTTGCCATCAGTGATGTTCATAAAGGGGGGTATTCTTCAGTCTGCTGAGTAATTAATCTATCATAAAGGAACTACCAAAGAAAGCTTGAATTCTTTAACATACTCATTGTCCAACGTCAACACAGCTGCGATAACGGATGCACTGTTGACTCGCTTGGCGAATTGATTAATCTGCTGCTCACAAGTCGGATTATTAATTCAGAACTGGGCGTGTCGGTTGCCAGAAGATCTATCTGCAGAGGAACCGCACAAGGCGAAGTCTTGTACCTCCTTCTATGGAACTACGCAGTGAATAAGGTGCTGTTATGCCTAAGAGGTTAGGGCTGCACAGTAATCGCGTATGCGGATGACGTTGCTATTGCCGTCTCAGAAAACCTAAACGAAACGAAACTAAAAGAAACTTCTGTAAAATGCTCTAAACAAGCTAACTTACTGGGTAGATTGCTGTGGTTTAGGGGTAAATCCTTACAAAACTGAGCTTGACCTTTTTACCAGGAAATACAAAATTCCACATGTTGACCCTACTTCAACAAAAACTTCTAAGTCACCCTTCAGATCATTCTGGGAAGAAGACGATTACCTGAAAGATGAACACATTCATTGTTACATAGACGGGCCAAAATCAGATGACGGAGTCGGTGGAGGTGTTTTCTCAAAAAAGCTATATCTTAGCCTCTCTTTCCGTCTTCCAAATCACTGTAGTGTTTTCCAGTCTGAAATTATGGCGATCAGTGAAGCCTTATCTTGGCTGAAGGAAAACATCATATCGATTAAGGATATCCGTATATTCTCGGATAGCCACGTTGCACTTAATCCCAGGAATTAGTCTCTACCATTTCAATTAACTGCCGATCATCTCTTATGGAGATGGTGAAGCAGTTCAATATTCACCGGTGTTGGGTGCCGGTGCACAGTGACATTTCGGGTAACTGTCTGGCTGACGAACTCGCCATACAAGGAACTACACTACCCATCTGAATAGGGTTCTCTAGGCATACCAGTCGCTACATGCAAACTCATGTTAAAGCGTAGGTGGTCAAACGGTACAACTTGCATAGCGACAAAACAGATCCAGCCCTAGCTGAATACGAAACGCTCCAAGTGTTTGATTTCTCAAAAAAGATCGCACATCGAGTCTATTGTAGGTGTCATCACTGGACACTGTCTCAAAAGCAGCATGCAGCAAGACTTGGAGGCTTCTGCAGAACCTGCATGGATGAGTAGGAGGAGGAGGCCATTAACCATATTCTCTGTACTTGTCCAGCCCTCTTCCAAAAACCTAAACTCCATATGGTAGCTTTCCTCTACAGCGACACTAATGATCTTACCAACATTGTCATTAGCAGTCTCCTACGCTTTATACGAAGCTATAATTGGTTCAACGATTAGGTGGAACATTTTTTCTTGATCCGTGTGTGGTACCACAATGGACCATTGCTGGTCTAAGTCAGTTTCATTGACATCCACCTTAACCTAACCTAACCCTATAGTCCATCCTTGAATGGAAGAGTCGATGCCTTCAGATTTAGCGTGTACTTGAATTACTTCGAAGTTTGTGTTTTAAAAGGCGCCGTGCATGTCGATAAAGGTGATGTGCACCTTTGAAGTTTGTCTTCGATTTCGATTGTCAGCGATGTTATGCTATCTCTGTTGAATTCCGGTCTGATATGGTGGCTGGGAGTTAGAGGGTTTCATTGGAGTTTAGTTGATCTAATGTTGGAACATAATTTCTTCTCCATGGCCTTACGGATAAGTTAAGTGAGGCTGATAGGTCTGTAAGTCCTGGGTGTTCTCGAGGGTTTTTTTTTCCTGCTTTTGGTATTTTACTACGAATACTTTTCATATTCACTGTACCGACAATTACAGTTACGGATTTCGCTTTGGCACTGCAGCAGCGTCATATCAACCAAACTAAAAGTCATTCAGATATTTTCTTACACAGTTGGCATCTCTTCGGTGTAGAGTCCCCTGAATGGATATCCGACCTCGAATCCGAGTCCTTGTTTTTTTTTTGTAAGTGCAACATTCATTCTTATTTGCATCCACTTGGCTCAGATGTAGAGGTAAACCAGTAAAAGTATTACAAGACAGTTGGACGAACTTTTTTCAGTTCATTTTTGGAGATTTGCCATAATCCTTCTGACAATGCAAAGTCACTTTTTTTATTAGTAACACGTGAACCGGTTAAGAGAGAGATGATGATGGAAAAGAGCAACACAACAAAAACCAAAATCAACTAAGTGAGTGAGCTACAATTTAACCGGATAAGGGAGTGGCAGTTAGAGACGGTACAAAACAAATTTTGATGACAATCCCATTATCGTCGTACTGTAAGCATTACCATGCTCAACAGCAGTAAGTCCTTTGACTGCCAAACACAAAGACGCGACGATTTGCTTCTGATTGCTTCTCTTCCTATGTTGACTCACAACTACTGCAACAAAAACCCGGATGACATAAGAGGTAGTAGCTTCTCATTATTTCACCTGGCGCACCCAACATCTTCTTTCATTTTGATCCTTTTGACTTTTTCTGTGTTTATCACAAGAAAGTTTGTCACTGTGCTGCAGTCCTGTAGTCTCTGGCACAAGATAGATAAGGAATAATCGAGTACGGCAACTCGCACTTCAGTAACCCGGCGGGCATGCGATTTATTTATGTAAATTTGGGGTATGGGGTTAATATGAATCCTTCATTTCTTCGATTAAGTTTCAATAAATCCGCAAGTCAATTTAATTTTTTTAAGCGCATCAGTTTGTCGATTTCATTCCCTATAAATTGTCGGTTCCTGTTCCCTCAGCATCAAAGATTGCAGAATGCGATTTGTCCAATCCTCATAGTAACGGAAGAGTCTCAGAAATAGTCTCACTCCGAGTCCATACAAAATTTACTAACAAAATGAAAAGGGTAACTTTATAGAGGAGATCATCAGAACAGATCAATCATGAAATCAACTAATCATCCTATTTGGTTGTATACAACCAGAGCCGGTTCTTGGCCTTTTGAAGAAAAGCTTGCCACGACGGTCCCGATTTCGAGCTGATATTAACCAATTTAAGCATCCCAAAGCTCTATTCTTCGCCATCCATCTAGCATTTGCTAGACCTGTCACAATTTTCTTTCTCATAATTTCCGGCACAAAGAAGCACCCAGAGACACGAATCCTCTTCGCTCGTTCGAATTAGGGTCTTACCATCCGAAGTGTACCGAGCGAGTTCAACAACGCGGTAGCACTAGTTGATCCACCTATATCGAGTGTCCGGAATCATCCTTCTTCACATTCGGGGCCAACAATATTGCGTTTGAATTTTTCCTCTCAAACGTTGCTAAGAAGTCAAAATATCTAAGTACTGGTACGACCATTTTGTTGTACACCAGCAGCTTTGATTTGATTGGTTGGTTGAATTAAAAATTTGAAGAGCCTTGACAGCCTTAAGTAGGCTTTATTCTCTTTGTTGGCTTTAAGCAACTATTCTATTGCCGATTCACTTTCTCTACCGCCTTCTATAATATAGTTGGAGCCCGTTATGGTGTGATCTGCGTCATATGTTGCACCACAGGCATTCCGGTGAAGTTACTTTTCCTAATATGTTCATTATATGATCTTAGTTACTATTAATGGTCAGTATCGGCGTCACATAGTATCCGACCTTCCCATGCCTCCTTTCTGCCTTTCGGGAATACGTCTCGCAGTCCATCTTCTTCTTGTTTCCTGCTCCGAGGAAACCTGCCACCTGTTTATTGTGTAGATCCTTACTTCTACACTTGCCAGGTCAGATAAAGCGTCAGATATTATCCGACCTCCCATGGCTCCTCTTGGTACATGGGCAAAAGCCTCCGTTGAGTTTTACGGTCCATCTTCCTCTTGTTTCCTGTTTCAAGGAAATCTGCCAGCTCTCTATTGTATTGAAAACTAGACTTACCATGTCAGATTCATCGTCAGATAGTATCCGACCTCCCATGGCTTCATACGGGCGGCAAAAGCTTCGGTTGAGTTTTGTGGTGAATATTTTTTTGAAACTTTTTTTCCACTTTTGACACTCCGGCATCCTTGCATTTCATGTTGTAGACAGCTCCTTTGGGTTCCCTTGCTTGGAACTCAATTGGCAATCAACGGAATCGAAAGCCCGGATACTGTGCGATAAGCCTAAGCCGCCCATAGAGCGTCAACTCATTGTTCTTGAAAGAATATATTTTCCTATTGAGAGAGGTTATATGATTACTGATTGGACCGCAGCGCTTGCTAAACTTTGCAGCACCAACGTTCACACTTAGTCTCCTTATAGCCTTGACGCTCTTCGCAGCCTTATCTGCTGTCACCAGAATCTGTTTCTAAGAAAGTGATTATGAAGTCAATCGTTACGTAGCTGCTTTCATCGTGATAAGCTCTTCGTGGTTTTTCATTGTACAAGTTATCTGGAACCTCTTTTCAGTGATGATGACAATCTACGTTGCAACGTCATCCAGCTATTAGCAATATTCACATTACGATATTGAGCTTCGATTGGTCCTGCATGGACAGCGTTAGAAGTACCGCGACATCATCTGCTTTAATATGCTACCTTACGAGGCTTTCCTTAGATCAGATCTCCAATAACGGCCATCCTTTGCAAAGTGCTATCCTCAGGTAGTCCTTTGCGATCCGCAAGATATATGTCTGTATCAGAAATTGGTTCTCCACACCATTTGGCAGAGTTGAAAGCATTCTTGACATCCAGTCTCATAAAAACGATGCGTCGCAAAGATTGACTTTGTTGAACTGCTTTTCTTTACGCTGCAATGACTTCCTAACACAGTCATCCAGCTCTGAAACTTTATTATGAATGCTTGGTTGACGTATTACTAATTTTGCCAGGTTTATGCATAGATTGCTATAGAGAGAAATATTTAAGAAAAACTTGTTATCTATATCAATAAGTTTAGCGCGGGAGATAAATAAAGAGCACCCATCCATCACTAGTATGTTTGCCAGCCTTGTATAGGACGATACAATAGACAGCTATACTTTTAATTGCGGTTAGGAACATGAGTAGCAAAGTCCTCTTTCGGACTACTCAGGAGACCTTATATAAGAATCAGAGTGAGAGTCTATATATGATACCCTGAAGTTTCTTTCGAAGGTGAATGCAGATATAATCTTTATCATTTCGAGCGCAAAATTCATCAGAAGAAATTCGATTCCATTTCCATTCGCTGGCTTTTGAAGGAGAGAATTTAATCCAATTAACCTTTGAGATAGCTAGAACATGAAAGCGAACAAACAACTATGCAGATTCCCGGAATCAAATGGAATCAAAAATTCAATGGCAGTGTATGGCGCTTACAACAGGAGAGTAGCCTGCATAGTTGGTCCGCAACAGGAGCCATGTTATGACCGCACTTACTGGAGAGGCATATTAGTTGGAGTCGATCTTAACTATTGAGCAGCATTTAAAGAAAACAAGGCAAACGAGTCATAAGAACAATGTAACGTATTTGCTCGAGTAACGCTCGCCAACCATTATGAGCGCATGATAGATAGATAATGGTTAGAAGAAGGTGCAAGGTGTGTACCTTACACATGTAATTTTTACCAGTCGTTTGGTCCTGTGGCCCGGTCATATCTTTATATGTAAAAATTATACAGCGTTTGTATGTAATCGCAACGCCTAACGCCTTAACCACTGGACGTATCGAATCCATATTCATGTTACGTTTAGACACCGTGCTTTCTCGGGTAGCCGAGAGAAGAGTGTCCAACGGGCGCGTTGATTAAACACAATTAAAACACAAGTTTAATTTTATATAGTTTTTTAATATAGATATATTATTCGTACTTAATAGTTTGGTGTATTTCGTTCAACTGCCGCCCTTAGTAATCGCAGCAGTGGTCTTTTATAATATTTTGGATGGATCCACCAACCAATATGATTGGTTGGTTGCGATCCACCAATGGACGACAGCATCGTGTGCATGAACAAGGGTTCAATACACAAATACAAATGCAAGCATAGAACACACACAGTCGGCCTGCGACATCTGTTTCCCTTCTGCAGTCGAGCCACTTAACGGTCGCCTTAAAATTGCCCTCCTGCTGATATTACTATTTCGTAATATCTGCATGTGCACCAACTATTTCTCGGTATCGTATCGGCATTTATGAGCTGCGTGCTGTGCTCGAAACTCGAGATGAATAAAGGATCAAAAATGCCTTTATCGTATCTCGATCGGTTTCTTATTACAAACACCAGCCATCCGTACGTACTCTGCAGATTAGTGGTGGATGTGAATTCGAAAATTCGGTACACGAATGTACTGGCAATGTGACAGGCTGTGCCGATCATAAAATAAGTAATTTATGAAAAGCAGATGTGGGTAGAGTGCAGCGAGTGTGTGGTCAGGGATCGAATAGTTGTGCTGGTCACAACATTCACAACATATGTTCGTTTGATGCTCCGATAAGCTTATCTCTTTTTTGAGTCGAGGAGGAGGCGCTGAAGTCGAGATGTCATCATGCCTAAGCCACTTAACTCATCGAAGCCATATTCACACTGTACAGTTGTTTGGTGCTCCGATAAGATTATATATAAAATATGTGTCCGCTTATATATCTAACTTCATCACGTATAAACCACTGGACCTATCTAAGCCATATTTACACCATAAATTCTTTTGGTGCTCCGATAAGTTTACGGTTATTTTGATTCCTGTAGGTGGCGCTGAAATTAAGACATCATCGCGTCTAAACGACTGGATGGATCGAAGCCATATTCACACAGTAATTTCGATTGGTGCTCCGATAAGTTTATCTGTTTTTTGGACCCGGTATATGACGTTAGAGTCGCGATATTTACAAAAATGTGTATTTACGGTTTAACGAGTTCAAATCTAGGCATTTAGTAGTTCTTGATTGGGTATTAGTGGGGTTTGTTTTGAGTGGGATGGGTCAGCGGAACCCGGGTAGCACCGAAGTTATCAGCTAGAATATATACTTATATATATAGTTATCATCTCTTTCCTCGTACCGACCCATTGCGCTAATATCCATACTTTCTAAGGTCATAAAAACGCTGATCAATCATAAGCTTATGCAATACCCTGAATAACGTGATATTCTTAGGAACCAGCAGTATGGTTTTCGTAGATAACGTTCTACAGGTGACCTGATGGCTTATCTCACTGAAATGTGCAACCATTTGGTGAAAGGAAAGTTGTTGCGCTCGATATTTTCAAGGCATTAGCATCAAGCTCTTTTGCCGAAAATAATTGCCTATGGAATTAATAATGCCCTTCTTAATTGGACCAGTAACTACACTTCTGATCGTATTGGACGGTTTCAAGTCCAATGTTCACCGCATAAACGCCGGTGTTCCCCAAGGCTCTGTTTTTTCTCCGAAACTTTCGCATTTTCATTAATGATCTCCTATCCGCTACTTATAATCCAATTCATTCTCTCACTGACGACAGCACTCTTAGCTTTTCATATGATTTCACGCTTTTTGAACCCCCCCCCCCCCTGAACATCGCAAGTGGAACTTAAACAACAACGTATGCTAAGCATGTTAAATTCTGACCTTGACAGCATAACAAGGTGGGGACTACATAATAGACTTGTATTTAACGCTTCCAAAATCCAATGCTGTCTTCTGTCGTCAAAGCGTAATTTAAACCCCCAACCTTTATCCATTAATGGATCTTGCATCAAAGAAACTGAGAAACTCGCAATTCTCTGTATATGCGTCGACAACAAGCTACGTTGGAACGACCACATATTTGCTATCGCCAAGAATGCTGCGAAATGTTTAGGTTTCCTAAAACGGTGCAAGATGTACTTCACTCCTGGCAGAGATCTAGCTACTATTTACAAGGCATATATTCGCCCTAAACTTGAATACAACTGTATAGTCTGGGCACCATAGACCACATTGCATCTACTATAGACAGAATTCAGCATTGCGCGATAAAACTTATTGCTTTTTGCTTATTGCTGACGTAAATATCGCGAAAACAATCGAATTGCTTGAACATCGTATAGGAATGTTTCCCGCTTGCCACTGTTTTTTTCGATTTTTCCTTTAGCGGTGTTCAAAAGAAATATCCAGATGCATCCAGCCCATTCTTGAATCCATCCGTAATACCCGTGCCTCAACTCTAGCTCACGGGTCTACCATTAGACCTATCTACGGACGTACTAACCAATTCAGAGATTCCTTCTTTAGCGGCACAGTAGTTTTGTAAAATGAATTGCCCGACTACGCATTTGTATGATCTGCAGTTATTTAAGACACATGAGCATAGACATCTCATCTTTTCCTCTCTCTAATTATATATATAGACGGGTTGTGAGGCAGGACACTTGTACACTCACTTGACTATGAAAATAAAGGCGCTGCGGTCGGACGAATCGTTCTTAGTAGGCTTTTTTATGCGGCAGAACACTCCCAGATCCACTATACAGACTAACTAGCAGCCAAAATTAATTTGTGGTGATTGAGGAGGATTACCTTAGGACTGAAGGTCTGAGTAAGAGCTGAGGGACCAAGAAACCAAAAATGTATTCGATGAAGGGAATGGAAAAGTCTACTCCACTTAACTACAATGTATAAAAAAAAAGTAATTGATTGGTACTCGGTAAGGGTACGCTGGAAAACTAGTCCCAGGCAGAGTCACTGCTTTAGCCAGTATCGCTCCACAAATCGCAAGGTGAATTTCCCTTGCAGTATCATGCTGTTTTTTTTACAAGAACCGATTGTGAAGCATATCGGTGGCAATAACAAAATATAATATCTTATGGGGTCATATTGTTGTTGCTCGTTTGCGTTAATACCGGCACTACTTGTAAGGCTTGATACTGCACGGAAAATAATATTCTTTTAAAAAAATTATTTTCCTTTTGCGAGGTGATGAATCGAACCTGGGATTCAGGGGGTATTTCGATATCGGTCCGTACTCTAACCGATTTGACTAGAGCGGTATACGTGCAGAGCTATAAATTGTTGATATCTAGTCGTATGGTTTGTAGCGGAGTATTTCGGTTTTACCGAAATAACTCCCTTACAACATCTAGTTCTAGCACCGGATCAACCAACCTTGCATGTTGAGTTCGGTCAGAAAATCCTAAAAAAAGGCAACTTCGTAAGCAAATGCGATATTCAATATCTTGATCTCAACTGGTTATGAAACAAGATTCTACCAACTCGACCTAGAAACGAAAGACCATACAACCCGACTGTCCCTTTTTAGCAGGATGCGAACCCCTCCTTCTCTTGTTGTTTGGTATCCGTTTAGGTTATCCCGATACGATACATCAAACCAAAGTGCCCACCACAGTAACTGCTCTTTTGTACAGTGAACTTTGCCTGCCTACACTCTACAGGAGCATCAAGGAATCTAAACATCTTCATGGCTTTTCAAATAAACAACAAGAAACTATGCGCGGTCGTCGTCGAGTATAGTATTCAGACAAGCATCTGTCTGTTTCAGTTTGAAGGAAGCATTCCACGCGACTAGACTGCTATATCGTTCTAAGATAACAAATAGCCGCGTAGTCCTTGTTAGTCGATGAGCAAGATTGTGGTGCTGCCAATGCTTTGCATTTGCATATCCGAGCTCCTTGCTATTCCTGCTGTTCTTAAAAGAACAAACAAGGAAGCACAAAAACGCAAAAAATCCTATTCTCTCCATTTTCCCTCCGTGTTGCATGTGTTCTTTTCAAAGAGGAAACCACCAGTTCTCGAGTTCCGCAAGTTGGTTACAATCTTTTCTTCTTCTTTTTGTTGGAAACAAATTCGCTGGCACAGTTAGCTGCAAATGCTATCTGCATCAGTTTAAGTGGCACTTTGTGCCAACACACACAGACATATAGACTCCTAAGGTAATTTTGCCAAAGATTTTACCAAAGATTACAAAAAAAAAATGCTGCCCGGGCTTCTTTCCCACTTGGGAGGTGAATTTCATGCCGACATTCTGATTATTTGATGCTGTACATCGTTGTTGGCCAACGAAAACCAAGAAGAGTTCATTTGAATATCAAAATGAATTCAATAGAATGGTCGAGGAGGGTGGGTGGGAGTGGTGGACGAAACTATTACCACTCATTGAATATTGATGATGATGAATTCTCTGCAATTGCCGAGAAAATCCTTTTTAATCTCTTTCTTATCCCCTTATCCTGCAATTAGATGCTTTTGAAATTAGTTTCACCTACGGTGCCATGGGCATGTAACAAGAGCCATGCATGGAAGAAGTGATTCCCCTATGGTAGACCACAACTGGGTACACAGTTGGAAGGAAAACAGCAGTCAGTACACAGCTGACTGGCTCACTCACTCACTCACTCACTGACTCACTCAACCCAGATCTTGCTTCCTCGTAACTGTAATTGCAAAACTTTAATCCGCAAGCACACTTGGGTTTTCCTTGGCCGGTCTCTCCAACTAAATGAATTTTCCAACTGATGGAGCATAATTTGAAAAGCAATTACCTGGGATTGAAGTTTCTCTCTCCTTATCTCTGTATACACTCTGCTTGATGTTTGGTGTGTGGTTTTATTGCACACATGTGTGTGTGTGTTTTTGTCATCCACCAGATGAAAATCTGTGCATTGCGTGCACGTCGTGTAGAAATAAAATGAATTTTAAATAAATAAACAAAAAAAATCCTCCGACTTCGTTGTCGTAAGAAATTCTTATCACATCGTAAGTTAAACTTCTACCACCGCACTATCTAGCACGCCCTCGCTCACCAAAGATGGGGATGGTTTTTCTTCATTTTTTCTTGTAGCAGGCGGAACAGGTGCTGCTGCTCTGAAAAGTTACTATAATTTATGCGCTTTTCTTTCATCATCCCCTTCCTTCCTTCCACAACTCTCATCATCCGGTAACTGGGTGACGTTGCATTGCCAGTACTCGACATCGCCGAGATAATGACACAAGCAGAGGACGGAAGGATAATAAAAATAAAGTTTATGCTGAGATTCAAAAAGTTTTCACGCATCTGGTTTTCCAATGAATTGCAGTTACACCAGCAGTTGTTAAGGGGGTGTGTCTGAGGGCGGTGTTTGGAAGAGAAATTTTCGATTTGTTCTTCTTTTTACTAAATGTTTCCTTGTTTCTAATGAATTCGTTAATCTAAAACTATTTTGCAGGTACGTTGGGGTATGGATAGTCCACTTTAAATGTCCTTTCAATGAGGATAAACGGGTAAGGCCAAGTCCATGGTCCGTACAGGAAAATTTCATACATATAATTTACTTTCATTCTTACAAAAAAAAATTAGTTCGTATCTTGTTTGCTGGTGCCAAAAGCAGTAATAAATCAACTTCCGTCCTGTCCTGTGATGCCTGTCTCAGAAGCTGTATTCAAAGATACTTGTACTGTCTCACAAGCTGTTTTGAAAGCTACTTGTAATGTCTCACTGTCTCCCAAACTTTGCTCAAAGCTACTTGAACTGTGTATCTGTCTCAAAAGCAGTAATCAAAGCTACTTTATTGTCTCAATGTCTCAAAAGTAGTATTTAAAGGTACTTGTACTGTCCCACTAGCAGTATTCCAAGAATCTTGTACTGTCTCAAAAGCGGTAATCAAAGCTTCTGTTACTCTCTCGCTGTCTCACAAGCATTACTCAAAGCTACTTGTACTGAATATCTGCATCAAAAGAAGAATTCAAAGCTATTTGTATTGGCTCGCTGCCTCACAAGCAGTATACAAAGTTACTTGTGTTGTCCCGCTGTCTCACAAGCAGTACTCAAAGCTATTTGTATTCTATCCAATGAGTTATGTCCATAACAATGCTTTCAAATTCATAGTAAGAAAGAGCCAAATTTTCCTCCAGTTCATGGTCCTTATAAACGGATAGGTCTGTATTTAAGGATGAACACAAAAACGACGACGACCACGGCAAGAAAACGACTAAACGATTTAAGAATTTTCTCATTGAACGTACGCTCACTGTATAGAACTCGAGCTGCACAGCAGCTGGCCGATACTCTGTCCAAATATAAGCAATCCAGGAGATGCGGTGAACGGGGAATGGTGTCTTACAAAAATCAGAATATGACATATATTACAGCTGTCATGCAAGACATCATGTGCCCGGGGTGGGGTTTCTGGTCAGGAAAAGAATGAAACCCACCGTTATCGGCTTTAAAGCAATAAACGTACGGTTATGCACCCTTTGCGTGCGGGGCAGATTTAAAAACATAAGCCTCATAGCCATTCCCGCACCAACAGAGAATTCCCCAGATAATGAAAAAGAAGAATTCTTTGAATCAGTCGAACCGGAGCTCCATATGAATGCTAAAATAGGTAGGAAGCCAGTATTTAGCCAGTACATTGGCACTCATAGCTTAAAGGAGAACACTAATAACAATGGACAACGAGTCATAGAGATGGCAACCAATAATTATGCAGCAGACGTTTCAAGTACAAGGTTTGCGCGTAAAAATATCCACAAAACCACCCGGGTACCTCCTGATGGAGCCACTCGCAACCAGAGTTCTTAGACCGCCGCCATAACACGAACATAATGACGGTATGAGCGTAACGAGGTGCCAACGTCGACTCGGACCACTGTCTTGTTGGTATGGCGCTCCCAGCGCTGATTGCATCATCACTGAAAACTGCATCCGCGAATTAGATTCGAGTGAACACGGCTGCTCTTGCCAACGAAGAGACCAGAAACAACTACGGTCAAGCTATAGAACTCGCCCTAAATGCAGAGAGAGTAAGTCCTGTGGCTGAGATGTCAGGCGTAGAAGAGAAATGGACACACCTTAATAATAATGTCATGAGTACTGCTGACTCCAGTAGTCGTAGAGATCGGAACGACTGGTTCGATGAAGAACGTAAGCTAGCGACTGAACGTAAGAATGTTACGCACCGAGCAATGCAACAATCTCAGAGAATGCGGGCACGTGCAGATGAATGTAAAAGCTCAGAAGATATGAAAAAACAGTTTACCGGCGAAAGAAAGAAGCCTGGGAGAAGAATCTTTCCCGTGCACTAGAACAGTACAGAGAGTAAGGACCGCACCAGGCACGAAAGTTCTACCAAAGTTTCCGCGGTATAATGCAATAGACTCCGCGGTACACATACTTCAAAGACATAGAGGGTAATCTGATCGCCTATCTCAAAGGCATCTTAGAGCGATGGGAAGAGCTAACTGAGGAATTGAAGGCTCCACCAATGACCGTAGACTATACTGTGCTGCCGCCAATAAGCACAGACGAAGTTACCAGATCGGTTAATCGGCTCAAAAATAATAGGGATCCGGGATCAGATGGGATCCCAGCCATTCATGAAATAATAGTTCAAGTATGGGAGGAATAAGCTATGCGAGAAGACTGATGAGCAGGCATCCTGTGCCCCATACATAAGAAGAGAGATATCACAAAATGCAGCAATTACATTGGTATAACGTTGTTGAGCACCGCGTATACGATTTTCTCCTGTATCCTTCAAGACAGGATAGCCTACGCTAAAGTCATCATTGGTCCATACCAGTGTGGCTACATTTCAGGCAAATCGACAACTGATCCGCCCGTATGCAGGTGATGGAAAAATGTCTAGAGTTTCAAAACTCACTACACCATATTTTTATAGACTTAAAGCCGCCTATGATAGCATAGCCAGAGTAGAACTTTATAAAGCCGTGAGAGGATTTGGCATCCCAAAAAAACTGACACGACTATGCAGGTTGACCATGACCAATGTTGTAAGCCAAGTAAAAATATGCGGATAACTATCAAGCCCATTAAATATCTATAACGGGCTTGGACAAGGGGATGGACTGGCCAGCGTCCTCTTCAAACTGGCATTGGAGAAAATGACCCGAGAGGAACAATTCTCTATAAGTCCATTCAGATACTGGCTTAGGATGATGATATTGACATTGATTGATAGAAACCCAAAAACTGTACAGGAAGCTTTCATCCCGATCGAACAGGCAGCATGATATTTGGGGCTGTACATTAATGGGAGCAAAACAAAGTACATGGTGGCCACGTCTGCAAGTAGAAGATCCAAATTGGTCCCTCAATTAAAATAGTGGAGCGCCTGTAGCAGCCGATAACAGCATGGAAAACTATAGTCTGTCAAGACTCTTCAAATCCAGGAACTTAACCACAACATCCAAGCTGCTGGTATATAATACAATGGTCATACCAATACTTAAATATGGATCCGAGACTTGGGTCCTTAGCAAAAAGCATTCAGACCTCTTCGGCGCGTTCGAAAGAAAAGTCTTACGGAGAATTTTTGGCCCCGTATATTAGGAAGGACGATTCCGGATGAGATCTACGAGCGTTACCGCGATATCGACATCGTGAAGATAATTAAGCTCGGTATGCTCCGGTGGAATCCTCTAGAAGAGGATCCTGCTCGGAAAGTCCTTTATTGTAGGAAGTATGGAACACGGCCAAGCCTACGCTGAAGGGATGGCGTAGTCCAGGACGCTCAGAGTTTAGGGATACCAAACTGAATGACATCGGCTCAAAATCAGGACCGGTGGAGAGACTTTTGGTGGGAGGCCAGGACCCCGGTTGTACAGCCTAATATAATGATGATGAATTCTGGTAGCTAATCTAGTCTAAAACAAGGAATCATAACCACTAATATTAATATCCTGCAGAGAAATTCATTTTGCAGCACCCTGGTCAACTAGATCAACACTTTATCTTGCCATTAGCATAAAAGTTTGCGATTGGCAAGGACTTATTTCTGGGTGATGGTTTTCTTTTATAAACAGGGTGTATCCGTTAAGGTTGCAAATACTTAAAGGGATGATTCCTTGGTTAATTTCGTGAAAGGGATGGGGGAGTCTATTTTCAACCCCTGCGGTGTACGTAGCGTTTAAATGTGAAGTGACGTGCTCTTGACCTTACGTCACTTCACACTCTGTAACTTATATAACGGCAACGGCAATAAGGTCGGAAGAAATCTAATTTAAAATACGCCGGTTTCAGGGAAAACTAAAGAAAAATATTACAAATAATATACAAACAATAATTCATTTTGTATCCTCTATTGACTATATGGAACGCATGTACTAGAACACGTAGTCGAACAATTGATTCCACCTCGATGCCACTCTCGGATAAAAGGACGTTTCTAATTATTGGGTTATACATGATAATGGTGGTAAGGTAAATCTATGTTGTTTCGAACTGAAACGAGCTCTGTCTTGCTGACAAAGGACCTGGGATTAGAGAATGGACTTCTGAAGAGCATCTACCGTAGTAGAAAATGGAGAAAACTATTAAAACTCCCACATTTCGTCTATAATCCAATAATAAAATAATAAATCCAAGAATCAATAGATGAATTAGTGGTATCATCGTCTATCATACGGACAACTTTATTCTGATGTCTATCAAGATAATGCAAATGCGATTTTGTGGCTTCACCGCATACATATGAATTAAATTCCAAAATTAGTCTAAGATAAGACTTAGATAATCATAATACTTCCGAGCGGGTGAGGTAGAAGTAACAACGTCTTATAAGACCCGCTCTTTTGAAACCTCATAAATATGTTCCTTCCAAGAAAGTACACTAGAAACTTTCCAACCTAATATCTTAAGTGAATCTGATCTCGCAATAGGGGCACCATTAATTACTAGTGGCACGTACTGTTGGATTGTCTTCTGAGCAATCTAAAACCACATTATTGGTGTATTGGAGGACAGCAGGAGACAATACAAATGGGAGACGTTTGAAAACAAAGAATGTTACTGGTTGAATGATAGATGCGAGTGAAAGAGACAAGAATTTAGGATAGAATCAAGGAAAGAGCCCCAGCTGCTAAAGTCAACTAAAGAACTGGAAGGGGACTACTCAAGGATTTTTCATTTCATCGTGATAATTCATTCAATTGCTTTCTTCCCATCGCTCCAAGATCGGGCATTCTTTCTAGGTCTGTAAAACAATACCCTTTGACCCCTAATCTGATCATAATTATTGCCAGCGGTGAAAACTACACATGAGCTTAGCGATTTCATTTCATGTGTCGAAATAAATTCCAATTTCCCTCCAACTCACAAGACTTTGATCGTTCCGTTCCATAACATCCTGGAATGAAGATAAATGCGAGTTGCACGTTTAAATTACGTTTCCTCACTTATCCTCATTAACTTCCTACGTGCGACGCACAAGGAGCGGTGATTTCATTTAATTTTCCCTTCTTCCTGTTCTTCCTCCTCTGCTATCGCATGTTTATGCTTTACAGCATTTCCAGCAACAATAAAGAAAAATGAAAATATCCATGCACACAAACACAAGTGCAAGGACAAACTGCAAGCGTCCCTCTTGCATCCCAAGGACGAATCTGGTGTCGTGCTCATTCACCTTTTCTATAAACATTTTATGTGGGATATCGACTGATTCTTCTAAACGTCCCCACGACGCTTTTGTACTCTCTTTATGGAATACTTTAGGAGCAAACAGGCTGCTCGGTTGTTGGGTGGAGGTGTGCGACCGACGTGCTAATGCGAAACAGCAAAATGTTTGACTTTTATATTCCTCTGAAGGATCACATGCTCCTAACGTCGTCGTCCATTCTGCGAAACAGAAGCCATTCGCACGTGCAGCAAAAAAAGAACTTCCATTAGCATGTGGTGGATGGGTGGTAATGATGGTGGTAGTCGTCGCGTCGCCACTTTTTAATCCAGCACCACAACGAAGCGACGATGCTTGCTGTTCCCAGTTGGTTTCACCATTTTCCCGAAAGAATTGTGTGAAGCGCGTAAATTACATAAACATGGAACACAATCTGAAGATTTTGTTGTTTTCAATGAAAAATGACAGGCAGCACAGCGTATTTCTTTATTTGGCCAACACGTGTGCCCTTTGGTTCCTGACAAACAATTCATATACGATTCTAGCGTGTGAACATGGTGGGTGCCGGTGTTCGTAGTTGTAATTTGAGGTTTTACTTTTTTAGTAAAATAAATTTAAAAAAAAGAATGGCAACAAACAAACAAACTTTGTTCAAATCGCAACTAAACCAACTTACAGAATTAGTTCGCATGCGAATAAGACAACATAAGAATCAATCAATTTCCGCATATAAAACAACAGATTATTTATTGTGGAAACTAACTAAATATCTCAAACGCCCTATATAATAGAATCCACCTTTCGAAAAGGACCTAAGAGTAACATGGAAAATGCAGTGCTATTTTCCGAAAACATGGCAAACATATTCCATCCTAATGAAATATCAACGCATGAAATTTGTGCAGACAGAAGCGCACAAAGGAGTGAGGAGATCCCTCCAGTCACGCTGTTATTCAAAAAGAGTTACAACTAAAGAAATCTCCTGGTTATGACCTCATTACAGCTGAACTTATGCAACAATTGGCCCAGTGAGCCAATAATAAGCTAACAGCGATTATGAATGCTTGCCTGAGATTGAAACATTTTCCTTGCTATTGGGGAAAGTTGCCGACGTAATAATGATTCCGAAGGCAGGGAAGGATCCTAATGAGCAGTCATCTTACAGACCCATCTCACTTCGTGTTCAGGGAAAACTCCTCAACCATAGGGCAGGTTCATGGAATAAACGAAATTATTGAAAAACCCTAAGATAGAATGGTATGTTCAGCTATATTTTTAGACGTAGCTCAAGCGTCGTCAGAAGGTTTGGCAGGAAGGATTGCTATATAAACTTAAGCTACTCTTTCCTAAAGAATATATGGCAATACTGGGGTCTTATCTCTCAGAAAGATACTTTCGTTTCAAGCAAGAAGGTTCTTATTCTCACCTTAAAGAAACTTAATCTGAAGTCCCACAAAGTAGTATATTGGGGCCAATACTATATTTACTTTTTACAAAATACATCCCAGTCCCTCCAAACAGTACATAAGCTACATTTAACGCGACCGCAAACGCAAACGCAAACGCGACACGCGAAACGCAAACTCAAACTCAAACTCAAACTCAAACTCAAACTCAAACTCAAACTCAAACTCAAACTCAAACTCAAACTCAAACTCAAACTCAAACTCAAACTCAAACTCAAACTCAAACTCAAACTCAAACTCAAACTCAAACTCAAACTCAAACTCAAACTCAAACTCAAACTCAAACTCAAACTCAAACTCAAACTCAAACTCAAACTCAAACTCAAACTCAAACTCAAACTCAAACTCAAACTCAAACTCAAACTCAAACTCAAACTCAAACTCAAACCTCAAACTCAAACTCAAACTCAAACTCAAACTCAAACTCAAACTCAAACTCAAACTCAAACTCAAACTCAAACTCAAACTCAAACTCAAACTCAAACTCAAACTCAAACTCAAACTCAAACTCAAACTCAAACTCAAACTCAAACTCAAACTCAAACTCAAACTCAAACTCAAACTCAAACTCAAACTCAAACTCAAACTCAAACTCAAACCCAAACCCAAACCCAAACTCAAACTCAAACTCAAACTCAAACTCAAACTCAAACTCAAACTCAAACTCAAACTCAAACTCAAACTCAAACTCAAACTCAAACTCAAACTCAAACTCAAACTCAAACTCAAACTCAAACTAAAACTCAAACTCAAACTCAAACTCAAACTCAAACTCAAACTCAAACTCAAACTCAAACTAAAACTCAAACTGAAACTGAAACTCAAACTAAAACTCAAATGCGAACGCACACGAGCACCTTCATTCGTTCATTCAGGCCATAAACACAAGCATCCTAAACGAAAGCGGAACAGCGGAGATCATGTCGCAACAACTTTTCCGTAGAGTTACTACAGTGTGCGACGCATCTATGCCCAGAAGAATACCAAGCAAGAGAGATACATTGCTCTTGGTAAAAAGAGAAGATAAAAGCACTGCTTAAAAGCCCGATGCGTTCAAGAAGGGGAACCGATTTTAAGAACGGCTTGATATGCTAAGACTGGCGAGACGAAATCTTAAAAATACGATTAACGAAAGTAAGTCAAAAAGCTTTAAACAACTATGTGACGAGGTGGACATCAATCCTTGTGAATCAGCATACAAAATAGCTATGGCAAAGTTAAAAGGCTGTAAGTACCCACAAATATCGTGCCCAACAATGCTTGGGTCCATAGTAGAGCAACTATTTCCCAAAGGACCATATATTTTGTGCAACATAATAAGAAAAATTAGCACAGATAGTATTCCCAGGCTAACAATGGATGAACGTCAACGCATGTTAAAGAATACGTGACAATAAGGCTACTGGTCCAGATGGCATACCTAATAAAGCATTCATGGCTTGCATGCAACAGTGTCTAGATGAAGGAGTTTTCCCTTAACCTTGGAAGCTGCAACTGCTGCCAAAGGGAAACAAACCACCTGGGGAACCATCGTCTTACCGCCCTATATGCCTACTCGATGCAGAGGGAAAGATACTGGAGTGGATCATTAATGAAAGATTGCTTAATATAGCAGATGATAAAGGAGCACTGTCAGGTCATCGGTTTGGGTTTTGAAAGTTGCACTCAACCGTTGGCGTTAAAAAGGCGGTGGTCAATATAGCAAAGGAAACGACAGAAGGAAATAGGTGGCGAAGGGGCACTAAGGAATATTTTGCAGTATCCGCAATTTCCGCATTTAACTCCGCAAATTGATCTTCAATAAGAAGATCGCTCGCTATAATGAAGACACCGTACTATTTACGGAAGATAGTATCAAGCTACTTGAGCAATAGAAGGCTGAGGTACGAAACCAATGATGGTGCAAAGTACTATAACGTCTCCGCAGGAGTCCCACAAGGATCAGTGCTGGGCACTTTTCTATGAAACATTATGTACGATGGAGTCTTAAGACTAACACTACCTCCAGGGGTAGAAATATTTGGATTCGCTGATAACAACGCCGTTGTTACCGTGTCAAAACAACATATGGAATAGAGTCACCCAGAAGGAAGCAGTCGTCCAAATCAAGGATGGAATACATAAGCATACGGGTTGGTAATCAGACCATCAGATCAATGGGTTCTGTCAAATACCTAGGAGTAATGATTGACAATAGGCTCCGTTTTAAAATACATGTAGACTACTCGTATCTAAGGTTATGTCTCAGATGCAGGCAACATTATCTCGCAAACTGCCAAACATCGGAGAACCAAGATATCCAAGAAGGATCCTAATGTCCAGAGAAGTCAGCTTAGTCCTTCTTTACGCAGCACCAGTACGGGTGGTGGTACTGGCGACGACCAGCGGCTTCCAAACTATATCGGATGATGCAGCTCTGGTAATAGCAGGAATGGTTCCAGTAGATATCCTTGCAGGTGAATCGACAATAGAAGAGACTCAATTCAACAGGACCAACGAATACTAAAAATAATCAAGCAGGAAGAAAATGCCACCTCAATTGCCGCGAGTTTAAAACGTGGATGGACCTACAAGCTGATCCCGAACATTGAGGCATGGGCAAGCCGATTTCACGGTACTGCAATCACCAACTTACGCAGTTTCTGGCAGGACATGGCGACTATCGTAAATATCTTCACCGACTTGGATAAGATAGCTCACCTGTCTGCCCAGATTATTCCCACCTGGATGAAGACACGGAGCATGCGGTTTTCTATTGTAGACGCTTCAGAGAATGGAGAACCAACCTGTCAAGGCCACAGTTCATTTTAAAAAAAATGTTAAGATCTGATGTCAAATGGACGGAAGTGTGTGCATCTGTCACAAACGTGCAAAAAGGGCTGCGAAGAATCGAAAAAATAAGGCGATCAGCAGCAGCACACTTACGAATCGTGCATACTAGTATCTATCTATGGCTCTATTAGTATCTAGAAAGTTTCCAACCTTTTGGCACAACCATAAAAAACTGGTTCATTCGATGAACAATTGATATAAGTCAAACCTACAAACAATTACAACAATTCGCTTGTTGTTATAAAATGTAATTCGAAAATATCGAAGGAAACGCAATCAGTTATTCATCCTCTTGCTTGCGCCTTGCTGCACATGATGTGGCTTTATTGTGTAATTGTCCCAGTTTTCCGGCAGTTGGAAAATGTTTCAATAAATAAAATCAAATGCATTTAAAATATGTCCAAGGCAATCAAATATAGAGCAGGAGAGGGAGAGAGAAATGTATCTTTAGAGTTAATATAAGAAAATCGATAAGACATCGCGATAAGACAGCAAATTAGTTCATTCATCCTGCTGCTGGTTTAAAATTTAAAAAAATCACTTTTTCCCTTACATCCAAGATTTCCCGTAATCCCCACAGAATAAAGTTTTTAATTTTCTCCTCAAGTTCTTTTGCGATTTCCGGATTCTCCGTTCGTCATATTAGGTAGTTGCAGCGGGCGGGTCGGTCGGCTTGCGCTATCGAATTAAGGTCGACCGAAAAGGAAACGGATATGACATTTTTGTGGAAATTTAATTTACTTTTTCGCATTTCATTTAGGATCAACGACTCATGCTGCGACTTAAACTTTCACTGCTGTTTTGTGACTGTGGATGACAGTGGAAGAACACGCACCGAGCGGGTATCAGGAAATGTTTCCTTCGTTTCATCTTTCGTCATAGTTTTAGTTCCGTTTTTTTTTTTTGGTATTCGGTTTTGAGGTTGAAAAGTCTAAAATGACGACTGCTTCCTATTGCAGGCAAGAAGCTGAAAAAGTCCTTTTTGTTTTCAACAACCAAAAGGCATTGTCTGTCTGTCCGTATTCTGGATATTTTTAATTAAATTAAATGGAATTTGCATTTTGTTGGGCTCCTTTTACTGGCATTTTATGACTAGCAGTAAGGTATAGTAGATTTCTGCAGATATTCGGAACTTTTCTTAATTAATTTGGGGACAAAAGGTAAGGCTTATAAAACAGAGGATTCTATTTTAGTATTTTACATATATATTGAGATTCTTCCCTGTATTACTGTCTCATAGTTTTGTAATTTGATTGTAGGTTCATATTTGTGTGTCTTTCGTCCCTTCTCTTGTATTTCGGAAATTATTAAATTATTTTTTGCTTTAACATTGCGGCATTTTTTGTATTCTATACTATTTTACAACGAAGGCTTAGTCTTACTCGCGCCCGCAGTCATCTATACACTAATTGGCTATGGCACTCACGCACAAAGTGGTTCTACAACTGTGATGAACTATCATCAGTATACAAATTCAGTGGTTCACAAGTTTGTGTTGTAGGAAAATTAACATTTAATTAATGTATGGTGTAAGCAGATTTCGCAGAGAATGCGCAGCGGCATTGAGAATTAATGACAAATCCTCTTTTGACATATCCCCTGGAGGGAAGTTTCAGCGCTAGCACCACTTTTTTAGCTGCTGGTGTTTATTCTGTACGTCTAATCAAAAGTGAGTTTGGGCATATGACAGTGCTTTTCATGAATCAGTCAAAAACATGGTGTGTTAGACATCTAAATCTTAATGTCATAATTATATGAAGATTTTACAGCCTATGCTCTGCGCTGTACGCAGCGGCTGCGTCACACCATATGAAATATTGATAGAAATATTTAATCCATAGCTTAAGAGGTCCCTACGGTGAATAGCGTTTGTAAGACAGTGGTGGTTCGACGGGGTGTGGTGTTGTACGGTGGGGATTTTACTACATAGCACACGCTTCAAGCGATTTTGTGGGTCTTGAGGGGTTTTTTCGATTATTTTTGAGGGCGGGGTCAATAAGTGTCAAATCCATAGAGGTCGCTGAAATGAATAGCTTTCGTAAGATAGTGATGGACCAATGGATTGTTATGTTGTACGGTGGGTTTTTTTTAATTAGTGTATGCCTTAACGGATTTGGAAGGTCTTTAAGGGGTATTTGTGTTTTTTTGTGGTGTCAATATTCATATTGGCTGTCAGCCATCAGCAGAATAAGGGGAATAACAACACAGAATACTCTAGAATTGCAGGTGGCCGTAACTATCTCTGACTGGTGGAAGTGAGATCAAACCTCCACATGGTGGCCGTCAGTAATTTTCCTCCAATGCAAGAAAAGCGGAATGATCGGGCTAGTCCCTTCAATGTAAGGTTGGCGCGAGGCCAGTAACATCGCCCGTAAAAAAAACTTTTATTACGAAACGCAAAATCAGCCTCGGATACACTGATGAACGACGGCGACCACGGCAACGAAAACGGATAAACGATTTAAGAATTTTCTCATCGAACGTACGCTCACTATATAGAGCACGAGCTGCAGAGCAGCTAGCCATACCCTGTCCAAATATGATGCTGATATAACACCAATTCAGGAGATGCAATATAAGGTTGGCGCGAGGCCAGTAACATCGCCCGTAAAAAAAACTTTTATTACGAAACGCAAAATCAGCCTCGGATACACTGATGAACGACGGCGACCACGGCAACGAAAACGGATAAACGATTTAAGAATTTTCTCATCGAACGTACGCTCACTATATAGAGCTCGAGCTGCAGAGCAGCTAGCCATACCCTGTCCAAATATGATGCTGATATAACACCAATTCAGGAGATGCAATATACGGGGAATGGTGTCCTTCAAAAATGATATGATGTTAAAATCATTCTTGGGGATATGAATGCCAAAATAGGTAGGGAGCCAGTATTCAGGCAGTACATTGGCATCCATAGCTTACACGAGAACACTAATGACAATGGACAACGAGTCATAGAGATGGCAACAAGCAATCATTTGGTCGTTGCGAGTACTAGGTTTGCGCGTAAAAATAACCACAAAGCCACCTGGGTATCCCCCGATGGAGCCACTCGCAACTAGATAGACCACGTGTTGATAGACCGCCGAGACTACATGGAATAAGAATAAGATTATTATTACTGCTGACTCTATCTTAGACAGTAGTCATAGAGATCGGAACGACTGGTTCGGGAACGAATGTAAGCTACCGACTTATGGCACGCTCCGAGCAATGCAACAATCTCATAGAACGCAGGTACGCGAAGATGAATATAAAGAGCTCAGAACATATGAAAAAACAGTTCACCGGCGAAAGAAAGCAGCCTGGAAGTAGAATCTCGTCCATGAACTAGAACAGTACAGAGAGCGAGGACTGCACCAGGCGCGGAAGTTCTACCAAAGAAACCACGGTATAACGAAATATACCCCGCGTTGCACATACTGCACAGACAAAGGGGGTAATTTGATCGCCGATTTCAAATGCATCTTAGAGCGATGGGAAGAGCACTTTCATGAGTTGCTAAATGGCCATCTAACTGAGGAATTGAAGGCTCCACCATTTACCGAAGACCATACTGTGCTGCCGCCACCAAGCATAGACGAAGTTAATAATAATATTCGGTGCGACAGACCATTGCGGTCCAAGGCCTAGCTTCTCGCGACTACTTGTGTTGAGAATGTATATTTTTTGACACAAATGGAAGGGACCTACAATTTAAGGCCGGATCCGAACGGCGAATTTAAAAGCTTTCCGTGACAAGTTATTACTCTCGGAACGTTTGTCACCCATTCGCGAGAGGTGGGACAGCGTGAAAAATACTTTTGGTGTTACTGGGATTCGAACTACGAACCTCCTGCTCAGTAGCCATGTGCACTTCCACTAAGCCACGGCGGCCGCATAGACGAAGTTATCAGAGCGATAAATCGACTGAAAAATAATAAGGCCCCGGGATCAGATGGGATCCCAGCGGAACTGATCAATATAGGAGGCCACACATTACACCAAAAAATCCATAAAATAATAGTGCAAGTATGGGAGGAAGAAGCGATGTCATCAATTGTCCATACCAGGGTGGATTCATCCCAGTCAAGTCAACAACTGATAAGATTTACACCCTTAGGCAGGTGATGGAAAAATGTCTAGAGTTTCAAAACTCACTACACCATATTTTTATAGACTTTAAAGCCGCCTATGGTAGCAAGTTAAAGCAATAGCTTCAAAGAAAATCAGAATAGGATGAAATTCATTCGCTTGGAAGAATGCTACCATGCTGAACCACCGTTACCGCGTCATGCTCAATTAAATGTGACATACGACGCATGACGATATTAATTATTATGACTCGAAACGAACAAAAACAGGGTTTTGGAATCGCGACAAAGGGGTTGTAAATTATTACAAAACATTCATTGTTATTGCGCTAAATATTTGAAGTTGAAATTTGCCGCTCACTGATGCTGAACAATCGATACTGTAGCTTTCACGGAATCTCCTATGTCCTTGTTATATGTAAATTTCACCCATTGAGCGGAAACAGAAAAAAATTACAAAAGCAAATAAATGGAAACACGAATAGAATGATAATTCAATAGAAATCAATATTGGCAATCCGGCCGGCGAATACGGAATTCGTGTAAAGGATTTGTGTAAAGGTAATCTCTCAATGCAGTGGGTAGAGTCGAAGAAAACAGACTTAAAAGACAAGAAGCTGCTGTTAACGTTTACGTCTACTAGTGAAGTAGAACAATACAGAGACCATGGACCGCACCATGCGCGAAAATTCTACCAAAGAGCCCGCGGTCTGACGCAATGTACACCGCGTTGCACTTACTGCAATAACTACTCTAATAACTGATCTTAAAGGCTTCTTAGAGCGATTGGAAAAGCACTTTCATGAGTTGCTAAATGGTTAGCTAACTTAGGAATTGGAGGCTCCACCAATGACCGAAGGCCATACTATGCTGCCGCCACCAAGCATAGACGAAGTTAATAATAATATTCGGCGCGACAGACCATTACGGTCAAAGGCCTGGCTTCTCGCGACCATTTGTGTTGCTCATGTATATTTTTGGGCACAAATGGAAGGGACCTACAATTAAAGGCCGGATACGAACGGCGAATTGAGAAAAGCTTTCCGTGACAAGTTGACATTCGACAGAGGTGGGACACGGTGAAAAATACTTTTGCTGTTACTGGGTTTCGAACCACGAACCTCCTGCTCAGTAGCCATGTGCACTTCCACTGAGCCACGGCGTCGACACGGAGGTGTCCTGCACACTGGAGCCTACCGAGCTTAATTCTCTTCACGATGTAGACATCGAGGTAACGCTCGTAGATCTTATCATTATAGAGGCTAAGAGTTCAGAATGCTTTTTGCTAAGCACCCAAGTTTCGGATCCATATGTAAGTACTGATATGACCATTGTCTTACACACCAGCAGCTTGGATGTTATGGTTAGGTTCCTGGGTTTGAAGAGTCTTGACAGACTATAGTAGGCTTTGTGGACTTTAAGCAACCGTGCGCGTATTTCTGGTTCCATGTTGTTATCGGCTGCTACAGTTGACCCGAGTTAGTTAATGGATGGCACTTCGTCAAATTCGCGCTCCGCTATTTGAATTGAAGGACCAATGTTGGATCTTCAACTCGCAGATGTGGCCACCATGTACTTTGTTTTGCTCTCATTTATGTACAGCCCCAGATTTCGTGCCTAATAGGAGGCCCCACAATACACCAAGCAACTCATGAAATAACAGTGCAAGTATGGGAGGAAGAAGCGATGCCAGAAGACTGGCGAAGAGGAATCCTGTGCCCCATACATAAGAAAGGAGATATAACAACCTGCAGCAATTATCGTGGTATAACGTTGTTGAGTACCGCGTATAAGATTTTCTCCTCTATCCTTCAAGACAGGATAGCTTCATACGCTAAAGTCATCAATGGTCCATACCAGAGTGGATTAATCCCAGGTAAATCAACAACTGATTAGATTTACACCCTTAGGCAGGGGATGAAAAAAGGTCTAGAGTTTCAAAACTCACTACACCATATTTTTATAGACTTTAAAGCCGCATATGATAGCATAGCCAGAGTAGAACTTTATAAAGCCATGAGAGAATTGGACATGCCAAATAAACTGACACGACTGTCTAGGTTAACCATGAGAAATTTTCTTATAAGCAAAGTAAAAATATCCGGATCATTATAAAGCCACCTGGGTATATCTATGTATAACGGGCTCCGACAAGGGAATGGACTGGCCTGCGTTCTCTTCAACCTGGCGTTGTAGAAAGTGATCCGGGACGTACCGGCGAAAGGAACAATCTTCTATAAGTCTATTCAGATACTGGCTTACGCAGACGATATTGACATCGCTGGTAGAAACCAAAGAGCTGTACAGGAAGCTTTCATCCAGATAGAGCAGGCGGCACAAAATCTGGGGCTGCACATAAATGAGAGCAAAACAAAGTACATGGTGGCCACGTCTGCTAGTAGAAGATCCAACAATGGTCCGTCAATTCAAATAGTGGAGCGCGAATTGAAGTTGTGCAATTCTTAAACTATCTCGGGTGAACTGTAGCAGCCGATAACAGCATGGAACCAGAAATACGCGCTCAGTTGCTAAAAGCCAACAAAGCCTACTATAGTCTGTCAAGACTTTTCAAATCCAGGAAAATAACCATAACATCCAAGCTGCTTATATATAAGACAATGGTCATACCAGTACTTACATATGGATACGAGACTTGGGTGCTTTGCAAAAACCATTTTGACCTTTTAGCTGCGTTCGAGAGAAAATTCTTACGGAGAATTTTTGGCCCCGTATGTGAGGAAGGACGATTCCGGAGACTCTATAATGAATCTCTATAAAATCGGGACCGGTGGAGAGACTTTTTGTGGGAGGCCAGGACCGGACCCCGGTTGTAGAGCCAAATATGATGATGATTTGTTCAATGTTAATATTCAAATTGCTCTCTCTTTCTCAACTCTCTTTCCAACCTCTCTTTTTCACTTCATTGAAATTTTTATAAACTTTTGTTTTACTTGGTTTGGAAATATCGCATTTCCTTCTTAGCTTGTTTCAATTTATTCGGTCATAAAAAAATAGAATTTTTAAGCATAAAACTACAAACAAACGAAACAGACAAAATTATGGGTAATCTGTTTAAAATTACAGAAAATATCAAAAAATGAACTTCGAACCGAACCGATACCGTAGCTCTTAACATATCTCTTAAAATCTTATACCAAAATTTTTTGTGTTTTTGATATTTGTTCCACTGTTGATGACGCCGTGTCATTCGTACAAACTTACTTTTGTTTTATTTCCCTTCCTCCGCTCTCACACACCCATAGTGAACACTTCCATTTTGAGCGTTGAACAATTTTATTGGAATTGGAAGTATTGTCATTCGCAGAGTAGTGTACGGGTATGAGTACAAGGATGCTACAAAAATTGCAAAATGGCGAACAGCAAAAGAACTATGAACGCCATGGTAAAGGTTTATCAAAGCGGAGAGGTGACTTTTTTTGTCCCGATTCTCTAGGGTGGCCGGTGGCCGGTGGCCGGTGGCTGTGTGACAGTGACGTTGAAAAATTACCCGGAAACATTTTTACTGAAACTGAACGGTTGGGTGTGCTGAGATGATTCCTCTAGACAAGGACATACAACGCATATTGCATTTTACAGTGGCACATAAATTTTAAAAGGCGATGCGAGACAAACTGACAAATAACAGCACTTGTAGGGAAATAGAAAATGAAACGAGAAGATTGATTTTTGCTGAACGATTGAAGAAGCCACACATCTTTTGTGCACTCTCAGCGCCACACATGTCTGTGAAAGGAATAATAAAAGTCATACATGAGCGGATGTTAACAAATCGCACGCACACATTGATATACGACTTTTGTCAAAAACCATGGCAAGTATTTCTTTACTAACTTGATAGCAAATAAATTGACTATTATGACGTAATAAGTTAGATAAGACCCTACTCCATTTAACAAAAATATACTTTATCGTAACAACATTACATTAGAATTGCTATTAGTTAGTTCATTATAGACAAGTTTTGTGCCATTTTGATAAAGTAAATTATAGGGAAACTGCTAAATGCTTGGATGGAATGTGGAGCGTATATGCTATCAATTCATTGAACTCTCAAAAACCCCAATGCACCTGCATTGTATTGTTTGGGCAGAGATATCCAAAAACAAATTCTCTGGGGTCTCATATGTCAATTTAAAAGCCCGAAGGTATTTTCAATCACGAAATTGAGTATTTGTGATATATTTTGCTGTAATGCACCATTGCAACCCTTTGACCTACTGGGAACACATACTGAACAGGGACGAGATTATTGATGTGATTTATGACTCGAAATGTTGGTATATTTTACGACTGAATTGTCGATTGTATCATCCTTTAAATATTATATTATTTTCAGGAATTTTAAATGCAAATCAGAAGAAGAATCGTGTACTGCTGTATGTGCACCAGAGGTTTTATCTAATAACTAATGTGTAAAGTAACAAACAGACTACAACTTCCAAAATGTTCAATATAACAACCCAAAAATATTAAAAAATATCATGTAAATTCTCTAATAACCAAAAGTACACTGAATTCCACTATAAATGCTGAGAAAAAAGCACATGCGGAGCACTGC
This sequence comes from Nephrocerus scutellatus, assembly GCA_947095585.1. Taxonomy (NCBI): domain Eukaryota; kingdom Metazoa; phylum Arthropoda; class Insecta; order Diptera; family Pipunculidae; genus Nephrocerus; species Nephrocerus scutellatus. The sequence goes on from OX352761.1 coordinate 17,473,222, forward strand.
GTGCTCAATAGTTCCAAGTACAAGCAATCCCAAATCATAAAGCAGCGCTACACAAAGCGCACACAGTCATTATTGGTAGTATGGCCGCTGTATGGCATGATTTAAAAAAAATCGTATGGGAGCCACCCCCCAGAACAGTTGAGGAGGAGTCATGGCAATTGGGGAAGAGTTGGAGAGAGCTGAAGCTCATTGCCAGGAACCGTACGCGATGGCGTGTAGGCGTAGTAGAGGCCCTAGGAACATAAGAAAAGGAAGAAGGATAAAGCTTTCGGTAATATTAACAAAACCCCACTGTGGAAAACCGAACCAAATTTAGACGCGTCAGAAATGTTTGCAATGCCTACTTTAGAGTTGTCAAATTCGACTATGACCGGAAACTGATACGAAAAATACTTCAATATCACAAAGGTAGTAAGAATTTTTGATCATTCGTGAAAAGAATTAAAAATACTGCCTCGTCTTCAATTCCAACGCTCATTCATAACTGTCAGCTCTATAGCTAGCTCAACGCTACCAGATTGCGCGTACTGTACTTGTACTTTCAAGAGTTGAATTCTCTATGGGACAAATCTACTTTTGTACTCGTCGAGTAGCTAGAGTATGAAGTAATCTTAACATTCATAAATCTGCTGGGCCTGATGTTATTCCTCCTATAGTTTTGAAGAGGTGTTCTTCGTCGTTGGCATTGCCACTAAGCAGGCTATTACATGTGTCTTATTCTAATTGAAAAATCGCCTTTGACCAGCCTGTTCCTAAAAAAGGCGAACCGTCATATCTTTTGTCGTACCGACCCATTGTGCTAACATCCATACTATCTAAAGCCATGAAGAAGCTGATCAATCGTTATCTTATGCAGTATCTAGAAGCACGAGAAATCCTTAGCGACCAGCAGTACGGTTTTCGTAGGCAACGTTCTGCAGGTGATCTGATCACCGAAAAGTGGATCCAGTCTATTCAAAAATTTGGTGAAAGTAAAGTTGTTACACTCGATATTTCCAATATCTTGGCATCAATATCTTTTGTCGAAAATGAATACATATGGAATTGATGGAATTGAAAAGACCCTGCTTGTTTCGACTACTAACTACCTTTCTGACCGTTCAATTCAGTTCGCATTGGCCGGTATTCCCCAAGGCTCTGTTTTATCTCCGACACTCTTTCTAATTTTCATTATTGATCTCCTGTTCGCTACTTCTAATCCAATCCATTATTTCGCTGACGACAGCACTCTTAGCTTTCCATATGAGTTCGCGCTTTCTGCATGTGGAAGTGAAACTTGAACAACAACGTATGTTAAGCAGGTTAAATCTGACTTTGACAGCATAACAAGGTGGGGACTACACAATAGAGTAGAATTTAACGGTGCCAAAACCCCATGCTGTCTTCTATTGGCCAAGCGTAATTCAAAACCACAACCTTTATGCATGAATGGATCCTGCATCAAAGAAACTGAAAAACTCGCAATACTCGGTATGGGCGCAAACAACAAACCTCATTGGAATGACCACATATTCGCCATCGTTAAGTACTTTACTCCCTTGGACCTGACTACTATTTACAAGACATATATTCGCCCTAAACTTGAGTACAACTTTATTGTCTGGACAGGTGCTCCCACAACCACATTGACTTTACTTGACAGAATTCAGAACCACGCCATGAAACCTATTGGTGACGTAAATATCACGAAAACAATCGAATCGCTTGAGCATCGAAGGAATGTTTCCGGCTTGTCAGTGTTTTATCGCTTTTTCCATAAGCGGTGTTCAAAAGAAATATCCTGATGCATCCCGCCCATCCTCTTACCCAGCACTTGCCTCAACTTGAGCTCACGGGTCTTCCATTAGACCTATCTTCGGATTTACCAACCAATTCAGAGATTCCTTCTTTAGCCGCAAATGAATTCCCCGACTCTGTGTTTCCTCATTTGTATGATCTACAGTTCAAGACACATGCATAGACATCTCACCATTTCTTCTCCTTAATTTGCGAACGCCCACGCTGTGCTAAGCATGAACCTTGAGCGTGGGTACATTATAAAAAAAAATTTCTATTGTATGTAGATGAGATGAAACGCCTGACGTTAGTCCAAATTAACAGATGGTTTAATCTCACACTTGGATCTTTTGGTCCAAAGTCAAAGCCAACGAGAAGCCAAACAAACATCTTACCACTGACGTGGTATCAAAATAGTCGTTGGGGTTGTTTACGGCCAATCATTGCGCCCAGTGTTAAAAACAGTACGATGCGTTAATTAATGACAGAAAATTTTTCAATAGATGGGTTCCGGCACTGAGCTTCAATAACCTATTTAGACAACTTCGAATGGGTCACCCACACTACGGTGTTTTGATCACATTGGTTGGAGTCTTTGAGATCATCTGAATACCATGTCATGACACTAAAATTAGTTAATTATTTGTTGTTGTCTTTTAGCGAAAATTTATATATACTTGTATATCAGTTATCAGCCGCTCATCTAATAAAAGTCAAATAAATTTCAGCTTCTAATTAGCAATACATAATAACGCATCACAAATGGCACAACAAACTTTTATCTCGTAAATATACTCGTACAACGCTTTACCGCAAAACCAAATTGTCATCGGTTACGCCTCATGTTTGTCACGCCACACACAATATCCCCAACTGACAATCGCAATTATCATCATCGACTGTGAACTTTTGGAGGCGACCCAGACAAGAGTATTAGAATTTCCATTTCCACCCCACTCTAAGCGGCAAAATCCAAATTGAGATTGTTAGAGGGCCAAAACTATGTTCGCACCACAATCCACAAAACACCAAAGACTCGCGAGCGATGCTCCAGTTTTCATGTTGAACGATGCCGATTGTTGCTCCAACACGGACGGATCTGTGGCGGTGGGATGTGTCTGATATCCTTAAATATCCTTTTGTGTAATAGTTGTTCCTCATTGTTTAACGCTGATGAAATTATGTGTACTTCTCGCGCAGAGCATGACAGGAGGGTGTTTTTGCTCATGAACTCGTCGATGTCGTCGTCGTTGTTCCAGATGCCAGAACTGCCATCCATTCACACGGCTATGACTATGACATTGTCTATGACAACGAGCGACAGTAATTAATCTGTAAATGGTCTCGTCCCGCCCTTATCGTTGGTGAATTAAAAAGATATTTATAAAAATACATTTACTTATAGAACAATGGAACTTTAGTTGGTTTCTTGTAATGCTTCGTCGTTGTCGTTTCCAGTTTTCAAGGCGATGAGGGGTATGTATTCGTGGGATTTTCAATTAATTTGTAATTTTTTTTACTTTGTGTTAACATCACATTATTAAGCTTAACATTCTCTGATAAAGTCAAGTATTTGCGTCTTATTTTTGATAGAAATCTAAGCTGGAAACCAAACATACAAGAAAGAGTTCGTAAATCCACAGTGGCACTCTTCTCATGCAAAAAAGCCATTGGTAGCAGATGGGGTCTTCAACCCCATATAACTAATTGGCTATATACAGCGGTAGAGATGTCTTGGATTAACGTGAAGACCGCCGCCAACTAAGGGCATAATTCCACGGTCCCCTTCGGACGCGGATTTGTTATACGACAATCAATGTCCATCATAAACCGATGTGCCAGTATTAACTCAATGAGAAGGACCTACCAATATCCTTGCCGGTCTTTGGTTTTCGACAACCGGTTGAGATATGCAACTCCAGAGAGAACGCATCATCGCACCGGTAACATCAGCTAGGGCTCTGATGTACCAAAGATTTTGGTAACACCAGTAATACTGATGTTACCGTGCTAGAGTGCTGGGTAGGAAAACCAACAGCCACTACGTAGGTCAAGCCCAAAACGAAACTGTGTCCTCAACCAAAAGTTGGCCCAGACTCAGCTAACCTCCAAGGAGTTCAACCTTAACTGTGGGTAGATCCAGCTCCCGTAGTACCAACACGACCTTGGGGATATCTGACGTCAAGGGGCTCAGCTCGTTCACTATGAGTACCTTTGTCGTAAGTACACTACAACCTTGGTAGCACATCGTCCGAAATCTCGAACCCAATAATTTGCCAAAAGGATAAGACTCTTGGCCGCCCAGGATAGAAACTATTCCAGGCACGTACGGTCCCGCAGTTGTACGGTAAGGCTGCTACATACGAAGACAGTACCCGTTCTAGACATTCTGAGTACTAGCAGCCTTGCCCCTTTTATCTTCCGAATTTAACCAAGTATCAAACCTATCGTAAAGTAAGATACAGCAGTCCCGTCGGGGGAAATACAGCGGTAGTAAGACCTACTCTTCTATACGGTGTAACTGTATTACTTAAATAAGAAAGTAAACCTTGACAAATTAAGATAAGTCCAAAGATCAGCTAGTCTTTTTATGAGCGGAGCGCTACGTACAAACCCCTCCACCTCATTGGACATCCTGTTCAACCTTACGCAACTCTATATTTTGAGCGGGCAAGTAGCTTCTAGCTCGGCTATTCGCCTTAATGCTGTCTCCCAGTGGGCTAGAAATGAAATCGGTCACTCCTCTCTCCTGAATTTAGTCAGGATCCTATTACTATATCATATCTCGTGGAGATGGCGGAGTAGTTCAATATCTACCCGTCTTGGGTGCCAGGGCACAGAGATGTTCCGGATAACTGTATGACTGACGAAATTGCCAAGCAAGGAACTACATTACCCTTCTTACCGGAATATGGTTCTATAGGTATACATACATGCTAACTCTTGTTGAAGCGGGATGCTAATGAAAAATTTAACTGTAGGTGGTCAAACGGTACAATTTGCATAGTGACAAAACAGATCTGGCACAAGCTAGATCCGAAATGTTCTAAGCGTATGATCTCTAAAAAAAGACCGCACATCGGTTCTATTGTAGGTATCATCACTAGGCAGGCATACAGCAAGACTTGGAGTCTTCTCGAATAATTTCTGCAGAAGCGCTGCTTGGATGAGAAGGAGAAGGAGACCATTATCCATCTTCGCTGTTATTGTCCAGCCCTCTCCCTTTTCTACAACGACACTAATGATCTGATCAACATGAATATGAACAGTCTCCTACGCTTCATACGAAGCTCTAATCGGTTCAGCGAGTAGGTGGAAATTTTTTTCGCCTGATCGGTGTGGTATCACAATGGATCATTTCTGTTCTAAGTATGTCCGTTTTTCTATGACAGCCTCTTAACCTAACCTAACCTAACATCACACCTGTTAGATCACAGATCAGATTTTAACCCTTAGACAAGCGATGGAAACATTTCAACAGTTCCAAAACTTAGTATACCATCTGTTTATAGACTAGATCTGCCCCGCAGTAGTGGTCGAACGAGGTTACGTGTGGCTTGTTAAGATCACCCGATCTGTATAAATCCAATATCATTGGATTGGATATTTTCTTAGAATATTGAGTAAGGCCTTAACATAGACAGAAGCGGTTGGGTAAGGTTTATAACGTTAGTGTAGTTTCCGAGGTAGGAGTAGATGAGGCTCTTATTTCCAATATTTTGTTAATATATTCTTGTTTCTCTTTTATTTTTGATTTATATATAATTCTTTCCTGAATATGAATTTTAAGGGTAAAGCTACTGCATATGCTGATGACATCGTTTTGGCCTACCAATGTTTCTCGACTCAACGCACTCGGAAGTCGGGAAACATTGGATTTATGAGGACCTACAGACTATAATACAATAGGTTGCGCTTCATAAATTGCTAATCAGTGGTAAGACTAAACTAATGTCTTTTAATCCAACTGGCAATGTATTATCGGATTGTAATATTTTTTATCATGCTGATGATTGTGATCAGTTTGGTTTGCCACTGCGGCAAATTCCTTCAGGAATAACTGATCTAACAATTGCTTTAAAATTGAATTTGTGAAAAATTACAAATACCTTGGTGTTTTGATTCATCACAACCTGAATTGAAAGGATCATACACAGGCTATAAAACAGGCTATTTGCTCGAGGGAGGTTTTAACTCTGTTTTACTATGGCCTCGCACATTCCAAATTTCAATACGGAATTACTACGTAAAGTTGTCGCAACCGATCGCGAATTTTCAATAAAAATTTGTATATTTCTCAAAAGTTGTTGTAGCACACGACACTGAATGGCAAGTATGAGCAAATTGAAATGTCAAAAAAAAGCGTAGTTAACCGCAAGTACGACTAAAAAATCCTATTGGAAAATTAGGGCGTCTCAATTGAAAACACTTTTAAAAATGAATAAAAGTTTTGTTGTACAGTAGCTATGATACAATGGCTAACAAAACGCTTTATGTACGCGTGTGAATAAATAGGCTATGCTTATCCACCTCTATGCAGTTTTACATTTTTATAGCCATTCAGGACAAATTGCAATGCCGAGTGCATTAATTGCTGCATTTGGAACCAAGTTCAGCGAATGTACACAACCACCATACTCACAGTATATTTAAATAGCAGCTCGTTAGAGTCGTTTCGTTATCCTAACTGCCACTTTTAGACAGGAGACCAAGGAACTACCAGCCATCATCACCGAATAGTTTCATCACATATGCTATGGTAGACAGTTGATTCGCACGTTTTTGACGTAGATTGGCCGAGCAGTAGTAACCGAATTAGGACGCATTTCAGCTTGTAACCATTGCTGAGTACTAAGAACGTCAACTCAACACGCACTCAATGTGTACGAAAAGTGTTTTTGCGAGTGTGTATGTATGTATGTGTGTATCTATGGGTGGTAGTGCCAATGAATCTGATCATTTTCTTTAACACATTTGGGAGATAAATGTTTGCCCTGAGGACAATGAACTTTCGCACGCATCAGCATTCGGTTGCTGATGCTTTACGGGACGTGCTAGAACTGTGCGTGCGTTCGGTACGTGCTGATAAACTACGCGTGTGTCGTATGTGTGTGTATGTATTGAGGTGACTATAACAACTACTTTCATCGGGAACACTGCTGTTAAAAAAGCACAAATCTCTAGTCGATACGCACAAAACTCAGCGACAGTTACTCGGATACTGTCCCGACAATCACAATCATTCTATTATTACACACCCACACACGAATTCACATCTGAAGTGGGAATACAATATCTGTGGAGGATTTAATTGCTTTTGGTAGAATTGAGGATATTAAGTTACGGTCGTTGGCCTCGTTGATTGATTATTTCGATGCTTCTACAAAGGACATTCAGTCTGTCTGCCCATCTGTCTGTTTAAGCGATATCAACAAATTATACAAAAAAATAATCAGAGGACAAGACAATTTTTCTAGCGTACGTGTGTTGGTTTGTCGGTTTGTTGGTTTGTACGTTTGTCCGATTGTATACCGCGACTTCTACCTGTCAGAATTTGATGGGACTTGTTTTAAAGTAATTGGTAAACGATCGGCTTTTAACAATTACTTGTTTGAAAACTTGGCTTGCGATAACGTGACGCGTGTCACGTGTTGCGGGTCGCGTGTGGCGCGTGTACATTTTTTTTCTTAAAAAAAGGTACTTGTTTTAAAACTTGACTTGCGATGACTTGACACGTGTCGCGTGTCGCGTGTGGCGACATGCCCCGGAGGACTAACTCTCGCTGCATTTATGGCGAGTCCTATCGCTTAACCGTATTTGTTTCTGCTCCCTTTATTGCGAAGGGCAGCCGTCCGTTGACTCGAATCTGATTCGCGGATGCAGTCATTCGTGATGATGCAATCCGCGCTCGGGGAACCATACCACCAAGATAGTAGTCCAAGTCGACGTTGGCACCTCGGTACGTTCGGATCGTCATAAGGTTCGGGTTTTCTATTAACACGTGGTCTATCTGGCTGCGAATGACTCCAGGTGGCTTTGTGGATATTTTTACGCGCAAACCTTGTACTGGCAACGACCAAACATTAGTGTTCTCGTGTAAGTTATGGGTGCCAATGTACTGTCTGAATACTGGCGTCCTACCTATTTTAGCATTCATATCCCCCAGAATAATTTTTACATCATACTAAGGGCAGGCATGGAGTTCCCATTCGACTGATTCAAATAATTCTTCTTTTTCAGCATCTGGGGAATTGGAGGAAAATTACCGGCGGTCATCACGTAAAGGTTTGATTGCACTTCCACCATTCAGAAATTGCAATTCTGATGCATTTTGTCTTATTCCCCCTATTCTGCAGATGGCTGACCGCCCGTCCGTTCGTTTATCTGATATCAAATTAGGAGGACATTTTGTCTTTATGTAACACTTAATAAATCTGTAAGGATAGAAATTTTAAATTTCTCTCTCTTATAAACTCACTCCTCGTATATTTGCCGGAGAAGAGCTTTACTAAAAAATATTATAAATTTGAATTTTTACAAAGCCAGCTCACATCTCAAGAATGTCATCTTCTTGTAAACGGGAGCATTTTACGATAAAAAGTTATAAGGAGTATAGTGCAGTCCTTGAAGAAATTTTAAATTTAAATTCCACATGAAGTACATACTTCGTTGCTGCGTTCTGTTATGCCTCGACACTACAGGACGACAGTTTAGCTCGATAATTGCACAACACTCAACGCATGAACTTTCCACTGCTTCGTTATAAAAAAAAAGAGGATTAAGAGGATGATGATGATGTTTTCCTTAATTTCACTCAAGTGCTAAAGAAACACTTGACTCGAACACCAGAAGCATATCAGAAGATGGAGAACACTTTATCAAGGATAAAATGCCGTTGTGAGATGATATGTAATTACTATGATTACGCAAAAGGACGTCCACTTCAGAAATAACAAATTTAGAACAATTACAACCAGGAAAAATTCGTTATTTCTGTCCGGATGACATCAGCTGACCTAGTTGACACTTTTAACTTTCGCATATCCTACACCCAGAAACTATGCGCTGCGATTTAATTAAGAACCCTTGCACTACCCCCAATTGCATACATTCTTCGCAACCAACCGACAAAACTCTTCCGGTCTGCAGCAGCAGTATCCAAAAGGACACACTTTGCAGTATATGTTTAATGGCCAAGGTTGCTAAAACAAATTACCAAGCTCTTCATTTTGCTCATCTAAGAATGTTGTCCGTCCGTCTCATTCTTAATCGAGCGACTGGTTCCTTAACTATTTCCGGCGGTTAGTCGTCCGTCGCCTCGAGTCCTCATATTCATTTCGTTGCTAACCTCATTACGTCACATGCTGGTTGCTTGGTTGGTGTAGTCAGCAACAGCAACATTGCTCTAGGACATTCCTTTCAAAGCTGGCATGCCATAGAAGGGGAAAAAACCGACAAAATACCCAAGCAGACACAGCCAGTAGTAAGAAGTAGCCAGAAGGACTCTAAAGCACCAAACAGCAATTTAACATAGAAGCACCACAACAACAACAAATATCGTCCTTCTAATGAATATTTTTTCGTCCCGTGCGTCGCTGGTAAATAATGTAGTCAGTTACTTTTGCGTAGATTGTTCTGATTTTCTGTTCATTTCCACTTGAAAGGAAAGACGCACTCCCGTAAAAATTTAAAAGAACAACCTTCAAGATAAAAAATGGAGCAATAAAACAACAATAATAATAATAATTAGATTAGAAGAATGTGCACATTCTGGCATTAAAATTAAACGAGAAAGAACAACCGAAGGAATCCTTTCGTTCATGTAAAACGAACAAGGAAATTATACAAAATTTGTTTGCATCCAATTTGTTTGTTCAGGCCTTTTGTATTAAAACACGAAAAACTTCCCATTTATTTATTTATTATCTTCCGAGAAAAAACTCTTAATGATTACATTAAGGGAATAAACAAAAAGTAGGTATAGAGTGGTGGAACTCGCTGTACTGGCGAGGTCCTCAATTATCTCTAGAGTGCGTCATTTTGGTAACACAAATCTTGAGAGGGACCTAGCATGGATACTTACGTGGTTTAAATACAGCCTGTAGCGTTCAGATACGAGATCAACTCGTTGATCTGAGAGCACGTTCAGGTCGGTTAATAATGGTATACCAAAAGTGCGGTGTCTTGACCCTGCTGGGGCTGGACAACTGCAGAGAAATTGTATGAGAGTTCCTTTCTCATTTACATCTTTGCAACTTCTGCAGAAGTTGTTGTGCGGTTTACCCAGCCAACTTGGCGGCATGGCTACACACTGGTCATTGGCCCATGCTGACCTCCACAAATCTGGCAATATCATTCAGGGGCACGATCACTTCAAAAATTTTACAGGAAGTGTTGTGTTTTTTTTTCTGCTATGCATTTGATGTTCTTTTAATCTTGTCATAAACCAGATACCCTCAAGGGCACCCCAAGACACCCTTAAAACTTCTTATGAACCCCTCAAGACTGCACTCACGACCCTCTCAAAGTCCCCTCAAGACCACCTAAGGATCTCCCCAAGACACCACTAAAGATTCTCACAAAACTCCCCCGGAACCCCCATGTAGACTACCTAAAGACTCTCTCAATATCACCTCAAGACCCCGTTAAGACCACGTTACTATCCGCATTAATACTACCTCAAACCCCCTTTAATATTCCCTTAAGACCCCCTCAAAACACTCTCAAGATCACCTAAACCCCCTCTCAAGACTACACTCAAGACCCCCTCAAAATCGACTCAAGACCCCTTTTAAACCCCATTAAGACCCCCAATAAACCCTCTTAAGACTTTACTGAAGACACTCCCAAAATCCCATCAGGTTTTCCTCAAGACCAACTGAAGACCCCCTCAAAACGCCACTAAAGATACTCACAAAACCCCCTAGGGACACCCTTTAAGACTATCTAAAGGTTCACTCAAGACAACCTCAATACCCCGTTAATATCACGTTACTATACCCTTAAGATCCCCTCAAACCGCTTAAAGGTTCTGTTAGGACCCCCTGCTCAAGATTAACTTAAGAACACCTAAACCCTCCTAAGACCCAACTCAAAACCCTCTCAAACCCCCTCAAGACCCCTTTTAAACCCCATTAAGACCCCACAAAACCCTCTTAAGACTCTACTCAAGACACTCCCAAAATTCCCTCAAGATCCTCTCAAGACCACCTAAAGACCCCCTCAATACCCCACTACAGATCCTCACAAAACCAACTCGGAATCCCCTACTCCTCAAACCCCCACAAAACCCCCTAAAGACCATCTAAAGACTCCCTCAAACTGCTCTCAAGCCCTCAATATAACCCTCAAGACCACCTTCAAGACCCTTCAAGAACCCCCCCCCCCCAAAAAAAACACCTAAAGACCCCCTCAAGTCCACCCTCAAGACCGCCCTTAATACTCCCTTAACATCATCTCAAGGTGCCCTCAAAACTACCCCAAAAGCCCATCAACATCCCACTCAAAACCCTCTTTAAACCCCCTCAAAACCCCCTCTAGACACACCTGAAGTCCCCATCATGACTCATCTTAAAACCCACCTGAAGACCACCAAAAGACCCCCAGAAAAGTCGTACATTCAGACCTGAAATTCCAAAAATAACATCACATCATACCAACAAACTGCAAGTCCATCTTAACCGCTACGCTAGAAACCTTCTAACGGCAAAAAGGCGTAAACGCCTAAGGAATTGGAGGGATTGTGTCTTGAGAAGGGAGTTTTGGGGTTTTTTTTTTTTTGGTCGGAGTCGATAATAATATTAGTGTTAAATCCATAGTTTTCGGGTTCGTTTAAGAGAATAGTGTTGGTAGAACAGAGGTGTAGTGTTTTATGGTGAGGTTTTTTTGTTTGTTATATAACTATCGCACGCTTCAAAGGATTCGGAGAGGTTTGTAGGGATAGGGTTTATTCGTTGCACACTTGTTAACAATAATTGGATAACCTTAAAAAAAAGTCCATCCACAGCGATTTAACTCCGGAATTCGAAAGTTTGTAAGTCGATCCCATATGCAAATTCTAGTCTACTTGAATGCACTCAAAAACTGGGACAAAGATTCAAAAATATTACTTAATTAACCCTCAACAGGTGTATATTTATAAGCTTTTAATGTAACATCACATTCCACCGTTAAATACCTCCTCTAGATACCAGCATGCGCTATGTATTCATTTCGTTTAACTCGGAGTAAATTTTTCGTTTGTTTGTTTGCGCTGAATACTAATGTAGCGCTTCCGTTCATTGCATAAATACACACATACGAACACACATAGATACACCTCATCCTTCCCACGTTTTTCATAAGCTACTGGAGAATTATTCTCCTTTTAAATTTTGTAATGAAATATTCATGAAGTTCGCCTCAAGCCCCATGAGACTTGAAATACTCGTAAATCAAAGAACACCGCGACCGTAAAGAGAATCAGAGAAGCGAGCACCAAAGGTAAGAGCGAATCTCTAGATTTTATTTTCAAACTATTTGCCATTCAAGAAAATCTAATGTGGCTTTCTGCCTTTGCCACATTTCCGTTATCGTTCTTGCTACCATCGAATGCACACTTTCTTCTTTTCAGGCGAATGGACGCGATATCTGTTGCTGGGATATGATTTCCAATCTCATTGTATTGGGCACATCGGGCGGGAAAATCATTCAAAAGGAAGCAAAGAAAATGTTCCACAAAGGTGGCCTATTTTTTCTTATACTATGGCCTATAAAAAGTTCTTATTACGTCGGTGACGAGATGGCAAATTTTAAAAGAACCGGCGTGTTAGTGGTTGTAGATTGCAAGCCTACTTAGATATTTGTGTTCATAAAAAAGCGGAGTAATTTTATCCAAATGGGATGAGACACTTGCTTATGTGGCAGATGGACTCGGCTTATTGGTAGCTGCAATAACAACATGTTGTGCTACTTGCTCGATTGTTAAAAGCCAACAAAACCTGATATCTAAAGTAATTCAAGACAACGTGACCAGATGTCCCGGAATTTGAATCAATATTGAAATGTCCGGGTTGCTCAATCGTATCGGAGATATCCAGAATTTACTCTGATTTCGAGTTTATTTTTTTATAAAAATGATGATAGATTCTTATGCATGTCCATTTAAAGTCACCCTTACAGAATGCACCTAACAAACACACCCTCCATTCAGCATTTCTCCTTGAACAATTATTCCCACAATGTTCTGATAAATATGTGAGCCTTTTCATATCACAATACAGTTACGAAAATGTCAATAAAAATCTTTTATCGCACTGTACATAACCGTATATAAGAATAAGAATTGTATTGAATTATATTACCTATAATTAGTAAATTGCCAAAAATCATTGCATATATTATATAAAATTAGGTTCAGTAATAAATTGCTTATAAAAGTTATATTTTCCCCTCGAACGAGTATAGGAACTTGCATAAAACAGTTATACCCGTGGAACTTGTATATGTATGTATAAAAGTTATAGGTGTAGAAATCGTATATAAGCTTGTATATAAGGAGATTATTGCTAGGTGGTTCGAATAGAATAGATAAATATAAATTCTATAAATTTACAGCAAATTTATCGCAGTTAAGTAAGTTAATATTTATAGATAGATGGAGAGATGTGTTTTATTCTTACCAAAAGGAGGAAAGAAATCCCCCGAGGATACTAGGTCGTATATACCTATCAGCCTCATCAGCCTTTCATTCTAAAGTCCATGGAGAAAATAATAGGCCATTACATAGGGTCTAACGCACTCCAACGAATTCCCTTAAACACCAGTCAACACGCATACCAGACCGGAAACAGCACTACATGAGCCGACAATCAAAATCGAAGATACACTTCGAAGCAAAGAAATGTTATTGTGCAAGGCGCTTTTGACAACACCAGCTTCGAAGTCATTTAAACACAAGCTAGATCAAGGGGCATCGACTCCTCTTTCCTAGAATGGGTCATGAGCATGCTAAGAAGCAGGAAAATTCAAGCCTCACTCGGCGACGAAAGCATCACAATAGCGGCAACCAGAGGCTGTCCACAGAGCGGTGTCCTATCGCCCCTTCTGTGGCTGTTATTGATGGACCAGCTGCTCGCCAGGCCAGGGGTAATATTTGACAAAAAACTAACATGGAACCCCCACATACCATATATTACAAACAAAGCTAATAAAGCTTATTTTACCTGTCAACGCATGTTTAGCAAAACGTGGGGAATAAGCCCGAAAATTACCCTGTGGCTATACCAAAGCATAAGTAGACCCAGGATCGAATACGCGGCCGTGGTTTGGTGGGCAAAAACAGAGCAATCAACGACACGCTCAAAACTGAACAAAATAAATACAAAGAGAAGATCTGCCTAAGTGCAACGGGTGCAGTTAAGAGCAGCCCCCTCAGTCTTGAGGGGGTTTTTAGAGGGGTTTTAAGGGATTCTTAGATGGTCTTGAGTAGGTTTTTAAGAGGGTGTTACGGGGTCTTAAGGGAATCTTGAGTGGGAGAAGGTCATGCGTGGAGTGGATCTTAAGAAGGTTTTGAGGGGCTCTTAAAGTGGCCTTGGGGGGATTTTAAGAGGGTCGTGAGTATAGTCTTGAAATGGGGTTTAGGTGGTCTTGAGATTATATTGAGGAGGTCTTACGGGAATCTTAAGGGGGGTTTGAGGGGGTCTTGAGGGAGTATGAATGGGGGTAGTAGCGTGATCTTAACGTGGTCTTGAGAGAGTCTTTAAGTAGTCTTCAGGGGGTCCCGAGGGGGTTTTGTGAGGATTTTTAGTGGGGTCTTGGGGATGTCCTTTGGTGGTCTCGAGGAATTATTGAGGGGATTTTGAGAGCGTCGTGAATGGAGTCTTGAGGGGATTTTAAAAAGGTTTTTAGGGTGTCTTCGGGTGGTCTTGAGGGAATCTTGAGAAGATTTTAAGAGGGTCGTAACTGGAGTCTTGAGAGGGCTTTTATGTGTTCTAAAGAGGGGTCTTGAGAGTGTTTTAAGAGAGTCTTAAGAGAATCTTGAGGTGAGTTTTATGGGGGTCTTTAGGAAATATTCATATTTTTTTTAGTCATAACGTGATCTGAACGGGGTCTTGAGAGGGTCTCTAGGTTGTCTTGATGGGTTTTTTAGAGGGTCAATTGAGGGTCCTTTATTTTAATATAATTTTATTCTATGACCAAATGCAAATATCATTATGGCACGTTGCTTTGGTATGCGTGAAAATTTAAATGTAACAACAACAGGCTTCTTCATTCTTAAATGTTCTTCATAGGTTCTATAGGTTCTCCTTTAGGTAAGTACCTACTAATGATTCCAATATTTTATGAATTGTTATCAAAACACTTTGCTTTGTTCAGGGAAGAAATGGAAAAGGAATATAAATGTTATACACACAACTGCTCATGTGTGCGTGTAAAATGATAAAGTTTCTTCACTTTTCAATTTTTCACACACACATAGATGCGGCAGAGTCCCTCGAGTACAAATAAGGACGACAGGGAATCTCTTTTAAACTAAATCTCACATTCAATTGCTTGGAAGGACATTAACGAAAATTGCATCCTGTGCCGTTCAATGTGATTCGTGTGCAAAACGATACGCACATTAGCTGAAAGCATCAGAGCACAGCAAAGGCTCTATCATCATCATCATCATCGTTGTTGTCGTCGTCGTCGTCGGGAGCAACAAGAAATCATAGCCAGGCGGAAAATGTAAAAAATGTGAAAAATGCAATTGTATGGCAATAGTCCTGCCAGTCGGGCGGGCGGTGGTACCGTGCTCTGCGCCGCGTGCTCGATCGTAGTTGAAACAAATTTATTTACTACCCGACTACTCGACTGTACGGCTGGCTGGCGGATTTGAGCATCAGCGTCGAGCGTCGGCTGCAGCGACAGCACTAAAATTGCATTTTCCAACAATTCTATGAATAAATTTTTCATAAAATCCCGTCGAATTTTTCACTCCGCTGTTCCGCTTCTATTTGTGTTGTTTTTCAGTTTTTATGTTTTTATTATTGTCATTACATACATTGATGTATTATGTTTTTATGTTTGTATTTTTCTGTATTTTTGTAGTCACATTCAGCTTTAGCTTGGTGTCCCCGTTCCATCGTGTCGACCGACGGTTGTTAGACTATCAAGCATCAGACGCGCCATTCTCTGTGTGTGCTCTTCAAGCGAAGCTTTTTATGAGTTCCACTCTGCCACTCAGCGGCGGCGGCTTTTCTTCGATAGTTTGTTGGATGCGTTTTTTGCTAAATATATTATATACTAATTTTGCATTTTGAACATTCATGAAGTTAATTTGTTATTCATGGTATGATGCATGGATGCGCAACTGAAATGGTGATGTCGCGTGAGAATTTTGGTTGCACCTCCTCCTCCCTGGAGGATGTGAGTGCGGCGGCAACGTTTACGATAACCGGAAAAAGTGTTATTGCTTTTGGTATCGTGGTGTCATTAGAGTATGCAAATAGTAAACCGCTATTCATAACATTTAAATTGGAAAGTTGATAGCATTTTTCCAACATTACTCGACGAATGAGTTGTGTAGTGTAAACAGCCTCATTGCATGTAACTCCAGCAAACATTTTCCATCCATTTTGCTCTTTCCTCTACGGCAGTTTATAATATTTTTCTCATTTGCATTTTGGGAGCCTTAGCTGCAGAACTGTTGGCTCAAAGATGATCAGGGATCGTACACATCCTTTTCAATGAATACTTAAAAATCAATTGGCCGATTGTCCATCCTTCAAAATTCCTTAAAAAGCACTAAACCAACATTGTTTTAATTGAATTAAGGTTGATCAGTCGAAGTGTTACCAATCAAGAACCCTGTAGTGTCATCAGTTATGAATCTTTTTGTTTAATTATTCAACACAATTTAGAAAATAAACTAAATTTTCTGAAAAACATGCCATTATTCGATATGGTTATAACCTGGCGTGGATGATGACATTAAGTTTTTACATGAAGTCGTTGCACGCTGCACGAATTTTAAGCATTTTGAATTCAATGTTTCCACACTATGAATTTTGTTTACACATGGACCTCCAAAATCGACATATGTTTTAAAAAGGTGTAATCCTCAGATCGCGGTCCGCCATCAGCATCAGTAGGACGAATAACACTGTATGCTTCAGAAATGCATTGGCCGTAACTGATGAAAGTAATTGATGAAAGTGCGATCAAACCTCCACGTGGTAGCCGCCGGTAATTTTCCTCCAGTACAGGAGAAGTGAAATGATCGGGCAAGTCCCTTCAAAGTAAGGTTGGCGCGAGGCCAATAACCTCGCCCGTAAAAAAACCATATTACGGAACCACAAATCAGCCTCAGATACACTGATGAACGACGACGAACACGGCAACGAAAACGGCTAAACGATTTTCTCATGGAACGTACGCTCACTGCATAGAGCTCCAGCTGCACAGAAGCTAGCCGATACCCTGTCCAAATATAATGCTGACATAACAGCAATTCAGGAGATGCGATGGACGGGAAATGGTGTCTTACAAAAATCAGAATATGACATTTATTACAGCTGTCATGCAAGACATCATGTGCTCGGGATGGGGTTTCTAGTCAGCAAAAGAATGAAACCCTGCGTTATCGGCTTTAAAGCAGTAAATGAACGGCTATGCACCCTTCACGTGCGGGGCAGATTTAAAAACATAAGCCTCATAAACGTTCACGATGATGAAAAAGAAGAGTTCTTTGAAGCAGTCGAACGGGACCTTCATGCCTGTCCTCACTATGACGTAAAAATCATTCTGGGGGATATGAATATCTGGGGCTGCACATAAATGATAGCAAAACAAAGTACATGGTGGCCACGTCTGCGTATAGAAGATCCAACATTGGTCCGGTCCCTCAATTCAAATAGTGGAGCACGAATTTGAAGTAGTGCAATCCTTTAACTATCTCGGGTCAACTGTAGCAGCCGATAACAGTATCGAACCAGAAATACGCGCACAGTTGCTTAAATCAAACAAAGCCTACTATAGTCTCAAGACTCTTCAAATCCAGGAATTTAACCATAAAATCCAAGCTGCTGCTATATAAGACTTACATATGGATCAGAGACTTGTGATGCCAAACTGGATGACATCGGCTCGAAATCGGGACCGGTGGAGAGACACTTTTTGCGGGAGGCCAGGACCGGACACCTCGTTGGAGAGCCAAAAATGATGTTGATGATAATGTTGATCCGACATTTACGAACATGGAACGTTTAAGCATCGGAAAATTCGTTGAAATTTTTAAACCCTATTACGAAAGGGACCAATTTTGTGTGATCACCTTTTACGCTTCAATGGGACAGTATGGCATTCATCATCGTCCTAGAAATTGGAAAAAAAGTGAAGAAATTCGAAAAACTGGAAGCGTCACGGGTGTGCCAAGGCCTCTGCTTCAGGGTAATGTACGCTCTGTGGAAAATGTCACTAAAAGTGTGCATGAAGATCTGAATTTGTCAACCAAAGTTCTCAAAAATGTTTTACAGCTAACTTTTGCGTATTTTGCAACTAGATTTAAACCTCCACCCGTATCATCACCAACAATTGAAGCCTGCTGACCATTTACAACGCAGGAGATACGTCCAATGGGTGCTGGAGCAACAGGCTGTAAACGACGATTTTTCAAACAAAATTTTCTTCAGTGATGAGGCCATTTTCTTTAATACCACAATTCTCCAGGAACCTAACATGGATATTTGCGCGGTTTAAATCCAGCCTGTAGCGTTCAGAAACGAGATAAATTCGATGATCCTGTAAACTGAGCGCTCTTTATGGTCGGCAACAAATGGTTAAACTAAAGTGCGGTGTCTTGACCCTTTTAGGTCCGGACAACTGCAGAGAAAGTGTATGGGAGTTTATTTCTGATTTTCATCTTTGCGATTTCTGCAGAAGTTGTTGTGGCAGCATGGCAGCCCACTGGCCAGTGGCACGTTCAATTAGCCAAAACTCTGGCAATATGGCCGTATAATAACTGCCTCTTTTTTTTGGCCTGCGATATTAAAGATTTTGACTGGGACGATATGTGGTTCCAACAAGGCGATGCCACAAGCTACACAGCACGACCGATTACAGCTTTATTAAGCGAATTTCACATTCCGCCGCCGAGATCATGAATCGCATGATCTTTGGCTTTTTTTGTGGGGCTATGCGAAAGACCACGTTTATGTGGATAAATCTTAAGCTTTAGAGCATTATTACCTCAAAAGGTTTGACTGTTGCAATAGATCTCGAGACGGTCATTTAAATGATAAAGTGTTACACACATAATTCAAACTTAACAACTTAATTAATAAAAAAAATTCCATCAAAAATGTAGTTTTACATATCTTTTATTTACGTTTACATTTGAAACCACAAAATGGATGACCCTGTAAATTACTTATGCCTCTTTCGATTACGTAAAACCATACCCGAAACCGTACCCACGGGTCAGCTACCAAAATGACATGGTTTTCGTGGTGAATGCTTTGCAAATAGAACGCCAAACCGAAACCAAATTTAACAAGATCAATAAACTGAGAAATTAGACTGCTTGCTCTCTCTTCGCCAGATACAAATTGAGAAATTAGTCTGCTTGCTCTCTCTTCGCCGTCTTG
Source organism: Nephrocerus scutellatus (assembly GCA_947095585.1). NCBI lineage: Eukaryota > Metazoa > Arthropoda > Insecta > Diptera > Pipunculidae > Nephrocerus > Nephrocerus scutellatus. The sequence continues at coordinate 17,492,607 of OX352761.1, forward strand.
CTGAGTAAACGAAACCCTACCCGTCGATTGCCGACGAGTAGCAAAGTTACAGTGTCGGTTACAAAACCTTGCAAATAAAACGCAAAATCAAACCGTACCCTGGGTACAGTTTGCATATAGAACGCCAAACCAAAACCATGAGAGAGAAATTTTAACTCTACCTTGCAAATCGAAAGAGCTATTAGTGATGTTGTGTAACATCGGAAGACAAAATGCCGTGACGTTCCTCTGGAAAGTTGTGTGTATTTCGATAGTAAAAGGTTAAAGTTTTGTGTGCGCAACAGTCGGCCCTAGAAATTTTATTCCTCACATTGTGAAGTGGAAGCAAATGTTTTAAAGGTACGATGTAATTGTATGCGCGCTATTATTGATTGTGAGACCTCCAGATATTAAAGCATGCAAACTTGAAACATAACCACAATGTGGCCTTCGGAATCATTACTATTTACCATTACGATTACGTAAGAAGAGACACTCTCATAATAATATTCCTGAGTAGTCAGCAAATTAAATAGTTTCTCTCTTTGAAACGTTTTTCTAGAGCCGTAAAGCAACCTTCTTCCCTGCATGTTTGAGCATATCTTATAAGAAGGATGATGAAACCCATATCCTTTGGTAAAATTGCTAATGTGTAATAAGATACTTACGGAGACAAATTCCCAACTTTGTCTGCAATAATCCCCCAGCACATCGGGATAGATGTCATGTCAGCGGCTAAATATTTATTTGTAAAATAAATACATCTTTCTGGCAAATGACAATTTTCCAATCATTTTCCCCAATGTTTATTATTGTTTTACACGACTTTATAACGGTACGTCTGCACATATATACTCGTACACACATGAACAAACTATCATCGTCTAATCCTTTATCAAAATATCCATTCACTTGGTAATACGACAAACAGAACGTCACGTAACTTTCGTTATTTCAGTAAAATTTTACGTACGTCATTTCGAAAGGACGACAGTACGACAGAATTCATGTGATGCCAACCCAAAATGCAATTCATTGAAAGCACAACTTGCAAGTAAAACAGGAGGAACAGCAAATAGCAGCCAATAGAGATATATCGCTTTCGAAAAGGACCCCCCATGAAAGGACTTCAATTTTTAGAATATACGTGAAATCCATAAGCGATCGTAGCAGTACTGCAAGGAGTAGATGCAGGCGGTTGTAACAAACGCTCCTGTCTCGTGAAGCTCGCAGCAAAATGATGATAACAAAATCTGCACACCACCCACAGTAGCGGCTCTATAGAAGTTTGCCTCTGTGAATTATGTGCATCAGCTTAAGCGGCAGGAGATTTTGTTTAGACTCTACACCCACAAACATCCCTAGTGAAGATTCATTTCGTTCTGAGAGAATTGATAATCGTGCAAAACAATCTATTTGTCTGTTCCATATATGCATGGAAGCACATCACAGCTGACGCAGTCGCAAGAAGAGGATGAAGGCGCAATCGTGTAGTCAGTGTATCGCACTTGCATTCTTTCGCTTGACGACGACAATGGGTTTTCCGATTAGGTATCGGAGATTTGTCTTTTACAAAGGAAGGAGTCACGGCCACCCTTTCAGCTCCCACTACATCTTTACTCCAGTTACTTACGTTTCCTGTCGACATAATGTGGTTGCTGCGTATTACGTGTCTGCTGCTCCATCTCTTGGCTTTTAAAAGATTTCGTTTGCATATGCGGGGTAGTGTTGGATCCGCTCTGCTCTGCACCACTGTGTCATCCGCTGGCAGTGAAACACTTTATTACTCCAAACAATCACGCGACTGGAAGCAAAAATTCAGTTCGTTTGTACGTTGCTGTATATGCCCTCCACGACAGTCGGACATGCAATATGATTCCACATTGGGACGCTGCGGATATCATGCTATTGTTGCACTTTATGAGATTGCTGCTGCATTTTAGTTCGTTGTGATATTTTTTCTATCTATCTATCACTCCATTTCCTAGGATAAGTTCGCCTGCTGTTTCTTGTTTTGGCCTTCTTCACACTTACGCTGCTGCTGCTTTTGTCCTTTTTGCGTTTAAGCTGAATGATGAATTACTGGAAATTTTCAAAGTGATTATTATTTATGGGATGATCTGTTAAATCCGTGGTTTAGAGCTTGTACACTTGATGGCTATTAGCATAGATTCACTTTGCCATTGGTTACGATAATTTTATCTTTCATATTTTCTATATATGGAAAACGCAAAGCCTCCTGATATTATTCAGAGCAGTTTGTTCTTCAATGAAAAGATGAACTGTCATCTACTCTTAGCTAAGCTTAAGGAATCTTCTTAAAGTCGTATTAGCTTTTTTCTTTTAATTTGGTCTCCGATTGAAATATCCTTCTTCTGTCTTCTGACTTTAAACAACCAACAAATCTTCTACAGATGCTCCACATGACGTAAATTGGAAATATGACAGGTCCTCTACAGGTCCAATCGAACCTATTGCTTACTCTGACGAAATTGATGTTTTTAAATTCTCTATATTAACTTTGCTTAATTTTGTAACCCACTTCCTAGGCCCAATTTTATTAAAACTTTGCACAAGTGTGTATCTCCGACGACAACACTTCTTCTCGTTTTTGCCTTCGTTTTTGTTCTGGTTTTTCTTCTCCTTTTTGTTTACATTCTCGTGTGTGTTCTCGTTGTTGTTCTCTTTTTGTTTTTGGTTTTGTTCCGTTTTTGTTCTCATTTTGTTTTCGTTTCTGTCCTCGTTTTTGTTCTCTTTTTGTTTTCGGTTTTGTTCTCGTTTTTGTTTTCATTCTCGTGGTTGTTCTCGTTTTTGTTCTTGGTTTTGTTCTCTTTTGGTTCTCGGATTTGTTCCGTTTTTGTTCTCTTTTTGTTTTCGTTTCTGTTCTCGTTTTTGTTTTCATTCTCGTGTTTGTTCTCGTTCTTGTTCTTGGTTTTGTTCTCTTTTGGTTCTCGGATTTGTTCCGTTTTTGTTCTCTTTTTGTTTTCGGTTTTGTTCTCGTTTTTGTTCTCGTTCTTGTTCTTGGTTTTGTTCTCTTTTGGTTCTCGGATTTGTTCCGTTTTTGTTCTCTTTTTGTTTTCGTTTCTGTTCTCATTTTTGTTTTCTTCTTGTTCTCGTTTTTGTTCCCTTTTTGTTTTCGGTTTTGTTCTCGTTTTTGTTCTCGTTCTTGTTCTTGGTTTTGTTCGCTTTTTGTTTTCGGATTTTTTCGGTTTTTGTTTTTCTTTTTGTTTTCGTTTCTGTTCTCGTTTTTGTTTTCTTTTTTGTCCTCGTTTTTGTTTTCGATTTTTTTTTTCTTATTTTCATTCATCTCCTGGTTGTTCTCGTTTTTATTCTCATCTTTTTCTTGTTCTTAGTTTTGTTCTCTTTTTGTTTTCGGATTTGTTCTCGCTTTTTTCCTCTTTTTTTTCAATTCTGTTCTCGTTTTTGTCCTCGTTTTTGTTCTGCTTTTTTTTTCAGTTTTGTTTTTATTCTCGTGGTTGTTCTCGTTCTTGTTCTTGTTTTTGCTCTCGTTTTTGTTTACGTTTTTTTCTTCTTTTTGTGTTCTCGCTTTTGTTCTCGTTTTTGTTCTCGTGTTTCTTCTCCCTTCTGTTCTCGTTTTGGTTTTCGTTTTTGTTCTCCTATTTGTTCACTTTTTATGCTCTCGATTTTTTCCCCAATTTGTCTCTTTTTGTTTTCGTTTCTGTTCTCGTTTTTGGTTCTCCTTGTTGTTCTCGTTTTTTTACTCGTTTTTTCTCGTTTTTGTTCCATTTTTTTCTCTTTAGGTGTTCAGTATTGTTCTCGTTTTTATTCTCCTTTTTGTTCTCGTTTTTGTTATCCTTTTTGTTCTCGATTTTTGTTCTCATTTTTGTTCTCATTTTTGTTCTCGATTTTTGTCCTCATTTTTGTTCTCGTACTTCTTCGCTTTTTATTCTCGTTTTTGTTCTCGTTTTTGTTCCCTTTTTTGTTCTCATTTTTTACCTTTTTTGTTTTCGTTTTCATCTTTCTTCATAGACGGATCAACAATTCTCGTAAGACCTTCCTATCAAACGTAGCTAATAGGTCGAAGTGCTTTTAGCTAAGCACTAAAATCTCGGATCCATATGTGAGTTGAGTACCGGTATGGCCATTGTCTTATAAACTAGCAGTTCTGAATTATAAAAGTCTTGTTGTCTAAAGTAGGGTTTGTTGGCTATTAGCAATTATGTTCGAATTTCCGATTCTATGCTGTTATCGGCTGCTAACATTGACCTGATATAGTTAAAGGATTGCACTACTTCGAGCCACCACCATCTTAATTGAGGGAATTTATTGCTTTTTTTGCTCTAATATTTGTTTAGACCCGAAATTCGTGCCATCCACTCTATCTGGATAAAAGCCAGTCCATCTTTTTGCCGGAGCCCGTTGTAGATGTTAATTTGGTTCGGTAGTTGTTCGGATATGCGAAGACTCACCAAATATAATTAGCTCATAGCATGCCATTTAATCTTGAGCCGATTTCGCTAACTTCTTCTATGCTTGATGGCGACCCCATACAGTTGTCATCGGTTATTCGTGGACCTTCCATTTACTCAGTAAGCTGGCCATTTACCAACTAATGTAAGTGCTCTTCCAATCGCTCCAAGATGCCATTGAGGTCGGTGATCAGATTACCCTCCCTCTCTTTGCAGTATTTGCAACGAGGTTTGCAATGCATCTTTCGTATAGAACTTCGTCGGCTGACGCGGTCTTCCCTCTTTGTACTGTTCTAGTTCACGGATTATATTCTTTCCCCCAGCCAGCTTTCTTCACCTTATACCTTCTAGCTCTGTATATTCTCCTTTGAGTGCCCGCTTTCTATGAGATTTTTGCATTGCTCGGTACTCAACATTCTTACGTTTAGTCTCTGGCTGATATCCTTCTTCTGCCTAAGAAAGAGTCAGCAGTACACATGAGAATATTTTTAAGACATTTCCATTTCTCTTCTACACCTGGCTACACATTCCGTCTACCAGTATATAGGGCGACTCCTTTCGCTGGAGCTTAGTTTTGCTTTTGGTATTTTCTTTGCGAATGGCAGCCATGTTGACACGAATCCGATTCAGTAATCCACGCTCGAAGCACGATACCAACAAGATAAAGGTCCGTGTTGACGTTTGCACATCAATACGTTCGTATTCAGGTTACCTTCATTTAGGTTATGGTTACGACAGCGGTCTATAAACACGTGGTCTATCTGATGTCTACTTGCTACATTATCAGCTGGCTTTGTGATTTAAACCTATTCTAACCCACACAACGACCAAATTGTTCCTTCATCTGTCATATATTCCTGCTGTCATCTTTCGTGTCGTGTTCTCGTGTAAGCTATTTGGTTGCTTATAGATCCCGGCCTGTTTTCGCGTTCATATTCCCTAGAACAATAGTTTTTACGTTATACTGAAAGCTGTTCGATTGATTCAAAGAAATTTTCCTTTTCATCGCATGTCAGAAATATTTACGGGTGAAATGTCAAAACACTTATCTATAGCAGCAATAGGGTAATTGCAATATACATCGAGCAAACCTCGTACTATGGCGAAATATATAAAATCCTTTAAGGTTCCCTGTCCTTGATTTTTATTGAATTTTGTAAAAGACTTACCTCAAATCCTTACTCAACTGCTACGAGGACTTTTGAAGTTTTCATATTTGAAACCAAATTTAATTAAAAAAAACTTCGTAATGTGTATCTATGCTATACGCTCGCGAGTGTACTCGTATTGTAGAGACATAAATCGTCATAGATAACGCCCGAGCGCGTGATGAGGAATATATTTAGAATGGAAATTGATGGTTGCAATGCACAATGTGCAATTCTTTCCGGTGTCCCTACAAAGTACGTTTATGGGAATTCTTTGTCCAAATTACTGTCCGTATATCATATACCTACGAATTCACAACACCCACACATCTCCACTTTTCTCAATGCATGGTGCAAATCTCTGCGATTTCTCGTATTCTCTCTCTTTCTCGCAGCGATTTGTACCTTACATATCTAAGAAATTTATGGCAGTCAGGGATTGAAGAATATTTTTCCTGGCAAAAATTGATAAATGCTCTGAACGTATAGCCATGGAATGAAGTGGAACACCTAAAACAGTTCCGCGTTGTGATAATAAACTTCAGTTGGAATAAATGAGCACTGCATCAATAATTTATTACGGCTAGTTACTTGGAATTCAGAAGGAACAACGTTCAAAACAATGTCCTTCAAGTATCCTCGACAAAGGTACCTAATTAAAGTCACTGCCAATAGTATAACTCTTCATCTCCTATTACAGGGGTGAATCCTGCCAATAATGACCACCAACACCGTTACTACCCACCACAAAATAGTTTTCCAGAGAAGTTTTCTAGGACCTGACTACTACATCTACTACAAAAAAATCTCCAGCATTCTTTGCATTGCTGCTGCTGCTGAAAATCATGAAATACAAAAAATTTAATTGAAGCCAAAGTTTTCCCGCCGCTTTACCTTCTGGCGCCGTTTATTGGGTTCATTACACTTCATTAATTTATTTTCCGGTTCATTTTTACTTGGTCGAGCTCCATTTAGCACAGAGTGAGTGCAGGGAGCTTCCTGCCTGACCTGAGGAACGAACTAACTAACAACGGAACGGAGGGCGGCTAGTTTCAGTTGTTGGCCAGGTGGCGTAGGGTGCAAATGAAAATGCTGGACATTTTAATTGGCCCTAAATCATAGTCAATGATCTTTTAATATCTGCTCTTTCCGGGTGGTCTGAGTTGTGACGCTGACGCTGCCTACATAAATAATTTTGCTAATGTAACGGACAGAATGCTGATGTTGGATATAGTTTCATGGTTGAGTGGCGCCAATGAATGAAAGAGCACCTAACCTATAAGCAGATGCTGTGAATACGGACGCTGTGAAAGGGTTGCGGCAGCAGCAGCTCCTGTAGAAATGGTCTGAAGTGAAAAAGGAGAAGGACAATTAATTTTCAACGCAACATTCAATACTTGGACGTCCTCGAAGATGAATAATACGAATAGCAAATTGCTGCTGTTTTCAAGATATGCCAAACTTTTGACTAAGTCCAGAAGGCAAGGTCGTTATTTCGAGCTTACATACTATTCCGTCATGGAAGTTAGCCATCAGCAGGTGCGATAAAACCTCCACGTGATGGTTTCCTCCAAAAAGGAAAAAACTGAATGACCAGGTTATTCTCTTCAAATTAATGTTGGCGTGACGCTAATAATCTCGCCCACAAAAAAAAACTTCATTACGGAACCAGAGAAAATAGCCTCGGAACAATATATGATCCATTAAGATGAAGACGAAAACGTACGCTCACTATATAGCAGCTAGCTAAAAAAATAGTTGAAACCCGTTTCTGACGTTGCTATCGCCCTTTACCTCAATAGAGGTGAAGGTCCTTAGTAAGTATTTAAGTATATCTTTAAAAAACTTTATATTGAAGGACATTCTATACAGGCTTGATCTGAACAGCAGGTAGCCGATATTGTGTCTAAATTTAAGATGACTTTACTGCGGCGGCAGCGGACGGAGTATGGTGTCTTACAAATATCAGAATATGACATATATTACAACGCAAGACCTCATGAGTTCAAGGTGGGCTTTCCAATCAGCAAATGAATGGGACCCACTGTTATCGGCTTTAAAGAACATGAACCTCAGACATGTTAACGCACCTACAGAGGAATCCCCAAATGATGAAAGAAAATAATAATAATAATATTCGGCGCGACAGACCATTCCGGTCCAAGGCCTATCTTCTTGCGACCATTTGTGTTGCGCATGTATATTTTTGGGCACAAATGGAAGGGACCTACAATTTAACGCCGGATCAGAACGGCGAATTGAGAAGCTTTTCGTGACAAGTTAATACTCTCGGAACGTTTGTGACCCATTCGCATGGGTGGGACACCGTGAAAAATACTTTTGGTGTTACTGGCATTCGAACTAAGAACCTCCTGCTCAGTAGAAATGTGCATTTCCCATGGCATAGTATACTCCGCATTGCACGTACTCCAAAGACAAAGACGCTAATTAGATTGCCGATCTTCACGAGTCACGCTGGAGCAATTAACAGAGCATTTTCATTAGCTGCTTAACGGTCAGCTAACTAAGGAATTGGAGGGTCCACCAATAACAGATGACAACACTTTGATGCCGCGAAATAATTAGCAGAGCGATAAATTGATTCAAAAAAAATAGGCTCGGGATCAGATGGCATCGTAGCGGAACTGATTAAATCTGTACAGTCTATATACATGAAGACAATAGTGTAAGTATGGAAGTAAAAAACGAAGAGGGTTTCAGTAGCTTATAAATGATTTGTTCTTCGTCTTCTTCGGGTTTGATTTTAGGAGACTAAAAAAAAGCTTTAATCCATTGATGTTATTCAGTTTGGCATTACCAAACACTGATCGCGTGATCGCCCTGGTATACGCCATTCTTTAATTGGAGATTTTTTCTCTTCACCCGGAAATTCGCATTAATCCTAGCTAAGCGAATAAGGGTGTGCGAATCGCACAGAATCATCATTTTCATTTAACGGGGCTCCGAACCTGGTCTCCCGCAAAATAATCTCTACCCCGTTTACGATTTCACGCTGATGTCACCCAGTTTGGAAACGCAGAAATACTGTGAGGAAATATAACGGCGATTGGCTGCAATCGAAAATTACTCCCAGAATCCTCGATGAAAATGTATCCCACAACCTCTCAAGAAAGTCGCCAGTTTCAAATGCCGAGGACCAGTAGCTGCCAACAAGACATCGGAGGCTTCATCCGACCACGACAATAAAACCTCTGGTCTGATGGCTAATGCAGCCAACCAAAAGGCATACTTAGCGGTGCTGTAAAATGGGACCTGAGCAAGAAATATACGAGCACGAAAGGGCGAGGGGAACGCCGGCTTTTATTTATTTAACTATTAATTTATTTATTTAGATTTACAAGAAATTATATGATAAATTGATTATCTAAATAAATCATTTATCAGTTTTATAAACGCTAATTTTCACCTACTTATGTCCTATATCCCCTTGTGGGTCCTAGGGCCTCTACTACGCTACTACCTCTTCCCCAATTGCCGTGACTCCTCGTCAACTGTTCTGCGCCATGTATTTCTCGGACGACCAATTCTTCTACCATCCCGAGATAACGGATTCCATTTCATTGCATAGTTTGCTATGGAACTGTCGCCTTTTCGGAGTATATGGCCAATCCACTGCCACTTCCGTCGTTGGATGGCTGTGCATATAGGTTCCTAACCTGTTCTCTGGTAAAGATGTTCCTTAGAGATTCGGTAAGGCCAGAAAACCCTAAAGATGTTCCGTAGGCACCTATTTACGAACGCTTGTAATGTTTTTGTGATAGTAGCGGTCACCTTCCAAGTGCTGCACCCATACAACAGCACAGATTCAACATTGGCGTTTAAGCTGATCGCATTGCTTCGTCATATCATGGACACTGGACATTCCAAGCATTGCTATTGCTTTCCCGATTCGGTTGAAAATGTCCTGTACGGTTCCACCTTCAGTCGAGACAATACTCCCAAGATCTTGGAAACTCTCTCTACCGGTTGTCCAGCAATGTTAACTTGAGTTACTGAGTTAGTGCCGAGGTTGATGCTTTTGGTTTTGGCGGCATTAATCTTTAAACCCGCAACATTTGCCTCCCTTTCCACATTTGTTGTCATTTGGTGCAGCTCCATAATCCTATGTGATAGTAAACCATAAGCGTCGTCAGCGTAGTCCAGATGTTGAGTTGAGATGTAAGAGTCCAACGAATTCCTCCGTTTCCAGTAGATAAAGCTGCGCGAAGCACTTCGCTAATCACCAACAAAAAAAGTATCGGCTATAGAATGCAACCTTGTCTTACCCAACTTAGGATCTTGAGTTTCCTCTATGCAGCACATCACATTTAGAGCCATCATAAGTTACTTTAATAATAGCTATTAGTTTACCGGGTATACCCATACTGCGCAAGGCAAGCCAGATAAACTGTCTGTTGACACTGTCAACTGCCTTCTCAAAATCGATGAACAGCAGGTGTAGTAGTGAATTCAACGCACTGTTCAATAATGATACGCAGGGTGTTGATGTGGTCGACACAGGAGGATCCAGTGCGGAAATCTGCTTGTTCGGCATCGAGTGTGCCTTCCAAATATAAATATAACTATAGAAAACGAAGCGTAAAATACTGACATAACTATAAAATATAACATAAAAGTGTAACGGAACATTGGGACATAACATTGTGGCATAATAGTGTAAGTTAACATTGAACTTTTTTAACAAGTGAGAAGTTATCACCTGAAAACCTTATAGAAAGTACCGAACCTTAAAGTCTTGGAGACGACACGTAAATCTCAACATTCCATCTCTATAACAGATTTGACAAAACCTAAGTGAAATCATTTTTGTTATGACTTGAAATTAAAATTACACAATGCCACAATCAGTGCACTCAGTTGCCACTTAATCAGATACCGCAAAACTTGCTGAAATTTTTGATCCTTTGCGAGCAGCATAGTAGGTAATATTCCCACAACAGCATAGCTACTATGTACGACTATTATATTTCAAAAGAATAAATTGCAGCAGCGGCGTGCTCTTAATTGTGCGAGTAACAAACTGAAAGCAGGCCAGCAGAAATAACTATGTCCCTATGGGCTTTGACCAACGACCACAATGAGAGGAAACCGCTGAGAAATCCATATGATTGGATTTCACTTGAATCCGCAGTTTAATTCATTCATTTTATTGAGGATAATCAGCGAAAAAGGCAAATATTGCAGTTCCAGCTTGATTACAACAACAATAACCCCAACAAAAATGTGAGTTAAGTATACGTCACCGAGATGCCCGTACGCGCAGCCCTCTCGAACAGTCACTTCGGTGGCGCCGAGGCACCAAACCCAAGGCAAAGCGCAAACCAATCAATCGACAATTAAGTGCATTCAGGAAAGGATGGCTGTGCGATGTGTGATGCAATATGAGTATCAATATGCTGGCTGGTTGTAGGTCGTATGCTGGGTGGGTAGGCTCCTGAGAGCCGTGACCCAGTGGAGTCGATTAATAGTTCATTTCATTTGATAATGTGGATAATCAGCATCGTCATCGGCATCGTCATCAAAATCGCCATCACCGCCTTCGCCCAGCGACGCTATTGAAATTTTACGATATCAGCGATAATGTACACTCGCACAGTGGGTCGAGGCCTTAAGAAGCAATCAATAATTTTAGTACGGTGATAAGCATTAATTTATAACAAAATAACAAAATCCTCCAAAAAATAGCAAAATGGCTAAAAAAAATTAATGAAAGTTCGAGCAAAGGTTAAGGTGTAACGATGTTTTCTAAGCTGAGGTAGCGCTGTTTTGTTTTTTTGTTTTGTTTTTTTTTTTTTAAATTTTTCTTTTGTATTGGTTTTGTCTCTTATCTTAATATATAATAATAATAATATTCGGCGCGACAGACCATTGCGGTCCAAGGCCTAGCTTCTCTCGAACATTTGTGTTGCGCATTTATAATTTTAGGCACAGATGGAAGGGACCTACAATTTAAGGCCGGCTCTGAACGGCGAATTGGGAGAAGCTTTCCGTGACAAGTTATTACACTCGGAACGTTTGTCACCCACTCGGGAGAGGTGGGACAACGTTAAAAATACTTCTGGTGATTCGAACCACGAACCTCCTGCTCAGTAGACACGCGCATTTCCACTAAGCCACGGCGCCTTAATATATGCCTGACATTAATTATAAAACTTAAATAATAACTATATAATCTACCATCACCAATAACATATTAGTTAGTTAGTTAGTTAGACTACGGGTTATACAGCGGGTGGAAAGAGAGGTCGCCTGAATCTGAGTAGCTGGGCTTGCGTGCTAGCGAGAGCGTTGCCTGGTGGCGTGCCAATATCCACACTACGTACCGGCTGGAAATACCAACAGAAGGCGGCGATCAAGGATGGCGAAATGACAACGTCACTGAAGAGTCCGCAAATCTACGAGTAAAATGTAAAGAATGCTTGACAGAGAGTAGGACGGTACTTGGCACTGTTAAGGCCCACGGCAAAGCGGCAATCGCTTAATGGGATTTTTATACGGGTACACGATATTGACGGTCTAAACACAGCAATATAGTGATCAAAACAAGACAGTGCGGAGGTATACTGACGGCCTATGGTCAAGAAACGACAGTGAGAGGAATACTGACGGCCTATGGTCAAGAAACGACGTAGAGGAGACGTACTGACGGCCTATGGTCAATACATGACAGTGAATGGGAGGAGGTGACGCGGTTTAAAGACGGTCGTCCGGTCTGGAAAATATATAGCTTGTGTTCAAATAAAACACAAATAAGATACTTGACGCGTTTTTTGGACGGTCGCCCGGTTTTTTCCATATTTATGCTGCTGGGGTCCCAGCACGCACAAAGTATTCTGGCTCTTTCGGCGATTTACTTTCACAAGCGGTCTCACTCGTTCGGAATTCGACAACTTCATGTGCAAAAATTGCCGAACCTAGCAACTAATTGTAAAAACCGTGTGCGATATTATGATTTGCCCATATATTTGAAATTAAACAAGTTACGAGGGCAGTTCGATAAGTTAGTGACTTTTTAAATTTCCCGCACAGTAACTTTAAATGCTCCCGTCAACTGCCATCTATTAATTGACTACTGTCAAACTACAAAAAAACGATTATAATGCATGCACGAAACTGCAAAAGAACTTCGTCTTTTCCACTTAAGAGTACTACAGTGCTTTAGATAATTCAGGAGACTAACTAATTCATAGTCCTACAAGGAGTTGCTTTCTTTGAACAAGGAACGTATTAACTGGTTTCATTCCAAGCCATTTTTTTGTTTTGCATTTTAAATTTTTTACTTATTAAACCAGATTAATTTTTATATGTACAATAAACGAATACGGGACAAGATCTCCAACCATCAAAAGACCCTCAAAAGGCACAAAAAAGACAACGAAAAGACACCTAAAAGACCACCAAGAGACTCACAAAAGACCACCAAAAGACCCCAATAACTCTTCAAAAAAACTCCCCTTAATACCCGCAAAAGATCACAAAAATGACGACTTAAAACCCCCCAAGACCATTTAAAGATCTAAAAGACCATCAAAATACCACCAAATAACTTTTCAAAGGTCCCTAAAATTCCGTCAAAAGATCCCTAAAAGACCCTTAAAAACACACCAAAAAGATCCTCAAAATACCCACCAAAAGCCACTCAAAAGGCCATACCGAATTTTATACAAATCGGTCGAGAAATGGCTTAGTTCACAAAATTCCAGACCTGAATGACCATATCGCAGAACAGGTCTTATATTCGCATCTTAGTCCACCATTCCTCCATCATTCCAGAAATGGCTTAGTTGCCGAAATTTCAGTCGCCTATTTCCATAGGAACAAGTTTTATAGTCCCATATTAGTCCTGCATACTGACTTTCATAAAAATCGCTTGAGAAATGACTTAGTAACAAGAATTTAAAAATGTAACACAAAATCGTAACACGAAATAATTTTTGATACCTTACTAAATTTTCTCCTCACCGCCGATAAAGTAGTTTCATTTACAAAAACAGTCCGTGTAACTTTTACGCGCGTTTAAAGTGAAACTTTTGTTGTGGACAAAAAAGACCACTAAAAGACCCAAAAGTTCTTTAATTACCCCAGTCAAGCCACCAATAAAGCTCTCTCTTTGCTATGCTGCCATATTTTTTATCCCATTTAGGGATAGCCGTGCAGTATCGCCAGACAGGATTTGGGACACTTGAATCTAGGTGTGGGTCCTGCGTAATCTTTTTATTTGTTGCGCGTCTATATGCGTAACACAGCACAGGCACGATATGCGCGTCAGAAACGTAGCCATGAGCGTCGTGGTATAAGAATGCCTCGGGCGGTATGTAGCCAGTCTCCTCAAGTACTCAGGGTTAGGATAGAATTGCCCTGATTTTAATTCAATGCCCAATGATCGAATTATATATTCGGGATATTCCAGATGCGTCCAGTAAGTATTTGTTCGAGACCATGTACAGATAATCGGTTTGTGCGGTACGATATCTGGCTAGACACGCCCTGAGACATTTGCGTTCAAACACTCGAATGCGTTCCATGTACGAAGGGCTTAAATTGAATCAAATTGGACAATCATACACTATGATCGGTCTGACCAACGCCAAAAAACACAACACTTTGACATTGGAACGTAAGTGCCTTTAAAAGAACAAGCGTTTCAATGCCATGAAAGCAGCTTTCGCCTTTTTCAGTTGTGCTTTTACGTGACGATAAGAAGCTGTCCAGGCAAATCCCAAGATATTTGACGCACGTCTCGTTTCGGATTGGCAGAGTGCCAAAGGCGGTCTAAACAATATTGTCACACACTTTAGCAACAGCTTGCATGGTTACTGGATATGTGGAGTCTTAAAAGACGGTAGTTGGTGTTTGTTGGCTTTTATCAAGCGTTCGCATATTTTTGGAGTTAGGTTTGTACAAGTTCTAGGCTTTTTATGATTTTTTGTCATCCTTATAACCAAATACTTCTCTTTTTTTTTTTTTTAGATTAAGATATTTTTATTAAACATTAAAGTAATATACAATTTTGATTTAAAACTAAACTTATAACTAATATTAATATGTGTCGGCTGAACACTAGGGGCCCGACGTATTTACATTGTCTTTTTTTTGGTATTGTTTATTTTTAAACAATATTTTTTACTACTTAATCTACTACATGTTTATTTTTAAGGGAATTAAATTTTAAACAATAATTTTAAAATAAAATAAGAATGAAAAATATTAAGCAACGTATAAACAGGGCGAACTTCAGACTCTGTAATATTGGTTGCCCGCCTTCTCGTAGAAGGAGACGTCTTCATTGTTAACGATGTCATCGAATCTAGCATCAGTGAATCCTCTTATGTGTATGTACCGGTGACTTGGCTCGATTTCCTCGATTCGCAGTCCTTGCATCTCAGGACTTGGATGTGTTTCCAATGCGTCGACGAATTTCCTCGCCATTCGGAACAAGTGGTCAGTTATTGGCAGCAGACCTGCTGCTTCGTATAGTTTTGTAGTCGACACAAACTTATAGCTGTTTGTCACCCTACAGAGTCCTGTACAGATCCTTAGTACCTTCCTTTCAAATAGGGAGATCTTCTTCATCGTTGTTGGTGAGATGGTGAACCATATGGGGTAGCCATAGGTTATCACTGGCCTGATGAGTTGCTTGTAGATAAGCAGCCTGGTGTTGTTGGACAGACCGTTTCGTCTTTAAAGTAGCGGGTGCACCAAATGAAGAGCGTAGTTCGCCTTTTTCATTGTTTTGTCGATGTGAGAGTTAAACTTGAGCTTATCAGTAAAGTTGATTCCCAGGTACTTAGTCTCTGACTTTGTGTTTATTGTTGTGTTATCCGGAAGGGTGATTTTTAAGGCTCTGCACCGGCTTGCGATTTTTCTTATCCTTGTTTCGGTTGCTGGTACTCGGAAGCAGATGAGTTCCGTTTTATTGGCGTTGATCTTTAGTCCCCACTTCAGGTAGTAGTCCCAAAGATTTCTGAGGTGTTCCTCCACTCTTCTGGCAGCTCTCTCGGGAGAGCGGGAAACTGCATACGTTATGGAGTCATCCGCGAAGAGCATAGTCCTTGTTCCGGCTGTATTTGTGGGTTGATCCGCCGTGAAGATGCTATACAGGACTGGTCCAAGTCTGGAACCTTGAGGAACTCCGGCTTTGATCCTTTTCCTTGTCGATGGGCGGTCGTACACCTGTACAAAGACCCTGTTAAAAAGAAAATTTTTAAATATTTTTACAATATAACTGGGGAAACCAAAACTAATAAGCTTGTACAGTAGCCCGTTTATCCAGACACTATCGAAAGCTTTTTCGATGTCTAGCAAACAGGCCACTGTACTACTTTTGACGTTCCAAATACTTCTCTATGTTTGTCCACTGTTCCCACAGACCAAAAATGAATAAAATATGTTTCATAAACGCAAGAAAAGCAATAATTGCAAATCGGGTAAACATTATTCTTTCCATTGCACCTTTTGCGATGCAAATTGCATGGATTCCTGCAAATTGTTTGCTTCCTGTGTGCCGTGTGCATTAACGCGTACGCGTTGTCTCTGAGTAATTTGTTTGACGTTCGCCATTCAACGGCGCTCATTATGTACATTCGTATACTCCAATAATAATATAACGTTTAATGACAAATTTAAAATGAATCAGAAGAGGAAATTCTTTGAAATTTTTAATTGCTGCGCTTCTTTTCCCCTAAGTTCGACCAATTTCATCATGCACTCTGCAGTAATGTACAAATAAAGGCTTACATTGCCTTATGGCAAATAGACAAATATTCTTTGGAGAAGCCGAGCAGAGATACAGGAACTAAAAAGCAAACCCGTAAATATTAAAATGTTGTTAATTCTGAAATGAAATCAACCCTTGATCACTTTATAGAAAGTGTTCCAACCGGAGAGACATACGAGTAGTGGTACGTACAGAAAAATAAGCATAGCTCCATATATAAAGCTCTAACTAATTCATATAGAAATAATACTTATATAATTATGTTGTATATAATAGTTAAACGCATTATTTTAGAAAGTTCTCCAAATATATTATTTTTTTTTATTTTTTTGTGAAATTTTTTGAATAAATCATTTTCTTAAAAGAGCTCTATCTTAAAAACATAAATATTCGCAGGTATATATAAAAGTATTAGCCTCATAAGCCATCACGCACCTACAGAGGATTCCACAGATGATGAAAAAGAAGAATTCTTTGAATCAGTCGAACGGGAACTCCGTGCCTGCCCTCAGTATGATGTAAACATCATTCTGGGGGATATGAATGCTAAAATAGGTAGGGAGCTAGTATTCAGGCAGTACATTGTCACCCATAGCTTCCACGAGAACACTAATAACAATGAACAACAAGTCAAAGAGATGGCAACCAATATTTTGGTCGTTTCGAGTACAAGGTTTGAGCGTAAAAATATCCTCAAAGCCACATGGGTATCTCCAGATGGAGCCACTCGCAACCAGATAGACCACGCGTTGATAGACCACCGCCACAACCTGAACCTGATGACGGTACGAACGTACCGAAATGCCAACGTCCACTCGGACCACCATCTTGTTGGTATGGTGCACCGAACGCGGATTGCATCATCACGACAGACTGCATCGGCGAATCAGATTCGAGTCAACACGGCTGCCCTTCGCAACGAAGAGACCAGAAACAACTACGGTCAAGCGATTTGACTCGCTGACGGAAGAATGTTGCGTACCAAGCAATGCAACAATCGCATAGAACGCGGGCACGCGAAGATGAATATAAAGAGCTCAGAAGATATGAAAAAACAGTTCACCGGCGAAAGAAACTAGAACTAGAACAGTACAGAGAGCGAGGACCGCACCCGGCGCGGAAGTTCTAACAAAGAGTCCTCGGTATGACGCAATATACCCCACGTTGCACATACTGCACAAAAAAAGAGGATAATCTGATCGCCGATTTCAAAGGAATCTTAGAGCGATGCGAAAAGCACTTTCATTAGTTGCTAAATGGCCAGCTAACTGAGGAATTGAAGGCTCCACCATTTAACGAAGACCATACTGTGCTGCCGACACCAAGCATAGACGAAGTTAGCAGAGCGATAAATCGGCTCAAAAATAATAATGCCCCGATGGGATCCCAGCGGAACTGAATTAAATAGGAGGCCTCACATTACACCAAGCAGTTCATAAAATAATAGTACATGTATGGGAGGAAGAAACGACGCCAGAAGACTGGCGAAGAGGCATCTTACATAAGAAGGGAAAGATCACACATTGTGGTATAACGTTGTTAAGTACCGCGTATAAGATTTTCTCCTCTATCCTTCAAGACAGGATAGCCCCATACGCTAAAGTCGTCATTGGTCCATACCAGTGTGGCTTCATCCCAGGCAAATCAACGATGATCAGATGATACACCCTGAGGCAGGTGATGGAAAAATGTCTAGAGTTACAAAACTCACTACACCATCTTTTTATAGACTTTAAAGCCGCCTATGATAGCAGAGCAAGAGTAGAACTTTATAAAGCCATGAGAGAATTCAGGATCCCAAATAAACTGACACGACTATGTAGGTTCACTATCAAGCCCATTCAACATATTTAACGGGCTCCGACAAGGGGATGGACTGGCCTGCGTCCTCTTCAACCTGGCGTGAAGTCATCAGAGACTTTGACGTAACGGCGAGAGGAACAATCTTCTATGAGTCCATTCTGGCTTACGCAGATGACGAAGAGCTGTACAGGAAGTACGAAGAGCTGTACAGGAAGCTTTCATCCAGATCGAGCGGGCGGCACGAAATTTGGGGCTGCACATAAATGCATGCAAAACAAAGTACATGGTGGCCACGCCTGCGAGCAGAAGATCCAACATTGGTCCCTCAATTGAAATAGTTTCTCAGGTCAACTGCAGCAGCCGATAACAGCATTGGAACCAGAAATATGCGCACTGTTGCTTAAAGCTAACAAAGCCTACTGTAGACTGCCAAGACTCTTCAAATCCAGGAACTTAACCATAACATCCAAGCTGCTGGTGTATAAGATAAGGGTCATACCAATACTTACGTATGGATCCGAGACTTGGGTGCTAATTTTTAGACTCTTTAGATACTAAAGATGCATTCCGCTGAAGGCACAATCATGATTGTGGTTTCTTATGTCCACTCACAAAATTAAGTCCTTATGGAAAGTCCGTTTTGAAGCAGATTATGCACTGGAGTGGTGGTAAGTGTGCATCCGTTTCATGTGTAATTTTGTTCCACAGTTGCTGCAGGAACACTGATACAGCATGCAACTCATTCTTATACGTATAGTACTACTACGTATTAAAACCCGCACTATCTCGATCTTGTTGACCGAATGCACAAACATTGTGCCATGAATTTGTAGGAAATTAAATAGGCTTTAATACTGCATTTGACAAAAAAAAATGCCGAGAGCATCGCGTTTGAAAATACAATTAAAACAAATATTTTTTTTTTACTTTGACGACCTTCATGTCGGTAATGGTTTTAAGAATTTAAAAAAATGTATATTGTTTGATTTTAAAGATTCAGTTTTCTATTAAAAAAGACCAACAGCTAGAAGCGTTCAAGTGTTACACGGTGTGTACATAGTGATGAGGGGTCAAAAGTACGTCACTTCGAATTAAAACGTTACGTACAACGCAGGTGGTGAAAATAGACATCCCCCTCCCATAAGATTTTTTTCTCGTAATAAATCAAGCAATCAACTCTTTAAGTATTTGCCACTTTAACTGATCCACCCTGTATAAATTTAAAGCTATGTTTGATTTTTGGTGATTTTTTTTCTTGTAGCGGCATCAATGGAGACGCATGTAAAGCTTACAGTACATTACATTACATAATGTTTGCTGGGCGCGAAGTACTATCAGCCATTGTCAAGGGTGATCAGATTGGAGGTACTTTTTCCAATAGGATTTTTTTGACATGTCACGCGTGACTACTGTCAAACTAAATACATAATTTTATTCAGTACTCATTGACATTTCATCATGGAAAGACTAACGCCTCAACAACGTTTACAAATCGTAGAATTGTATTACGAAAATTGACGCTCTGTGAAAAGTGTTCATCGCGCGCTCAAGCCAACTTATGGTGTACATAATCGTCCTACCGAACGCACTATTCGGCATACAGCCTGAAATGAAGTGAATATTGCGGCTGTAAGTGAGAATTTTGCCGAAAACCCTGAAGAATCGATTCAGCACCGTTATCAACAACAGGGCCTATCTTATGGCACTACTTGGGCGATTTTACCCAGACATCCTGGTTTGAGAGCGTATAAAATACAGCTAGTCCAAGAATTGAAGCCGGCCGACCTTCGAAAGCGTCATACTTTCAGTCGTTGTGCTCTTGAAAAACTCGCCGAAGATCCGTATTTTGGGACCCGAATTTCATTCAGCGATGAGGCCCATTTTTGTCTTAATGGTTTCGTCAAAAAGCAAAATTGCCGTATTTGGGCTGAAGAGCAGCCATTTAAGAACTGCCATTACATCCATTGAAAACTACCGTTTGGTGTGGCCTATATGGCTGGAGGAATCATCGGCCCATATTTCTTCAAAGACGAGGTTGGCGCCAATGTAACAGTGAATGGCGAACGCTACCGCGCCATGATAAGCGACTTTTTGATGCCGGAAATTGAAGCCCGTGATCTCCACGCGTTTGGTTCCAACAAAACGGCGCTGCATCTCATACTACCCGTGACACAATGGATTTACTGCGTCCTCGTTTCGGTGAGCAATTGATCTCTCGTTTCGGACCGGTGGATTGACCACCAAGATCGTGTGATATCACACCTTTGGACTTTTTTTTGTGGGGCTATGTAAAGTCTAAATGTTTTGTGGATAAAGCAGCTACGATTGAGGCATTGGAAGCCAACATTACTCAAGTTATTCGCGAGATACCGACCGAACTCCTCGAGCGAGTCATTCAAAATTGGTGTTTACGGATGGCCGAATTACGGAGCAGTTGCGGCCAACATATGAAAAGGATTATCTTCAAAAAATAAATGTCATGAATGGTTCTAAACAAAAATAATAAAGATTTCCCAATCACCCATTATAATAAATTACTATGTACCGTTTGTCTGTACATAAAATCCCGCTTGATTTAAACGTTTTTTAAAGGTTAGCTGTAGTGATAATGGATCTCTTACACCCCTAAGCCCTAAAGGTTCTTTACGTTCAAGCATTAAATTACAAACAATTATGTACAATTCAAATAATTTTCAGGAATAAATTAAAATTTTCCCTATCCACCCGTGATGAGCATACAAAAATGGCGGCGATGCCACGCGGTGGTGCTACGACGAGATTAATTATGGAAATTTTTTAAATGATAAAATTTAGTTCCACTTAAAAATAGCAAAGGGCTAGGTAGGCATCATCTATGTAAATACTTTTGTATACGATTGGCTGGAAGGTCCAACTTTAGCCTGAAACATTCAATTGGCTTTAGCCAATTTGCTGCTGTAGATACGTACCGTACCACAACCGCACGAATTAAAATAATTAAAATCTGCAAAATCTTTCTACTCTGCCTTTTGAGTTTTTGACTGCGTCTCCATGGAAGTCATCATTGGCAGATGGCTAATGACTGGAAGGTATGCTATCATTTATATTCTGCAAATTAAACATTGTCGAGTCGAGTAATTCGGGCATTTGCAAAGGCAGTGGATTTAATTGAATAGAGTGGGAAAGTTTTACGCGAAAATTACTATTACTACTCCACTAGTTTGTCCTTAAAATACCATTTCTGTATTATAAAATGGCCCTTGTCGTCAATTTGAATTAACCGCGCATGAAATGTACCAAATTTATTTTGTAATACTGTGGACAGGTGAGCTAGTTATAAGTTTGATAAGCAGTCGGTGATGGTACCAGAATGGTACCAGAATGTTATGTCAGTCTTCTATCTATCATCTATCTAAGCAACCTATTCGGTTATATTTTGCTGGAAGCTGCATCGAAATAAACATCGCGGTTTCAATAATGCTTCTGCCATAACTAACGATTAGTGATGGCACGATTAATCGCAAAAATTTATATTAATCGATTATTTTCTTTCGGTTAACGATTTAATTGTATCGTATTTTCCCTTTTAAATCGACAAAATAACCGATTAATTCTTAAATAATCGGAAGAAAACTGTGTAAAATGATTAGATCAATGTTATTCTAGGCCTATTTCACTAGCACATTCCACTAGACACAATTCCACTGCCACAATTCCACTTGGCACAATTCAACTTGCACAATTTAACTTTTTGATAATCAAGCGTAAATGGTGTTACTAATGCCTAGGCATGCCTCGATTTCCCGATAATTCCCCTTTAATCAGTTTTCTCAAAGTTTGTTTAAAATAAATTTTCTTGGATTCGTTCTCTCTAATCGCTGCGTTAGTTGATATTAACAGTTGTTATCGCTGAATAATAGATAAGTCCCATGTAAGGTTCTCATCATATTTTCAGACATCTCATTAAATTCATTCACAATTCATAACAGATGACTCAGGGAATCTCACCGATTTTCTGAGAATAAAATGTCTTGGATACGTTATCTCTGCTCGCTCGCCTAGTTTACTATGACATTTGTTATTGTATGTTGTTCAATGTAAGGTTCCCCCCTTATTTCAGCAACCTTATTAAATTGGCCACGATGCCTAACTGGGGACTCTGAGAACAAAAATTTCTTATGTCGAGTTTTTTTTTGTTTTAGCAATCTGCGGTCGAGCGTAGATTTTTTCTCGAAAAAACGAACACGAAAGCCGAGAATCTTTTGTTTACATTGTTTAGTTGCATGTGTTGTTGTTGCAGTTAATGAAAAGAGGGGTAAATCTCCCAAAATATCAAGATCTGTTTGAGGGGAAATCCAATCTACCGTAGATTGGTTTTTTGGAATAAACGAACAACTTGACAGCCAAAAAAGCACTCTACGACAGATTTTTTTTTAAAAAAAACTCGACATTAGACAAAAATATCTTGGAATCTCCTCCCTTCGTCAGTTGACTTTGACAGCTCTCATTGCAGAGCTGAATGTAAAAGTGCTCACTGCGCTAAATGTCAATTTTTTTCCGCTTCATTTTTTATGAAAATAACAATAATGTTCATTCATTTTTTTTTGAGACAAGCAGTTTTATTGCTTCCTCCAATTTATTAGTGTTTATTTTGGGGTTGATATCGACTCGACGACTGCGTAGTTGGTTGATATATTTCGCGCTATGTACTAAAGTTAGCTGCACAATACAAAAAAATTATAAAAACCACAGCTGACTTTTGGTTGTTTTTGTGTAGTGAATTAAATAAACTTAATGACGCTTCTAAGCCTTATTTCAATAAAGCGCCAAGCACTGCGTCGTCGCCTTGTTAACGTCGATGCTGAACGTTCCAATTTAGGTAGGAAAGATCATGGCACTCGGTTTGCTCTCATACTATCTTGAGAGAAGTCAGTCAGTCAACCTGTTGCAACATTCGCATCGCACTCTTTTGTTATTCCAAATCAATTTAGTGCCGTGTCTGAAAGGCGAGTTGAGTTGTTGAGAAGCATTCAGTGATAAGTTATTGCCGCTGGGGCATTTGACAGAAATTGGTGAGAGGTGGGGCCGCAAAAACTAATGGTGTTTCTGAGATTCGAACCTCGAACCTTCTGCTCAGAAATCCAATGCACTAACCACTACAGCCACAGTTCTCTTGTTAGTGTGTATTATTAAACTCGTCCAAGCACATCGTAATTACATTTAGGTAATTTTTTTTTCTTTAATCAAACAAATCAAGCAAATTTTTTACACTAAATACATTTTTTTTCGGCCAATCGAACGGCGCACAATTTATTCATAATTCATATTCAGTCTCAGTATTCAGTACCAACCTTTTTCTTTTTTACATATCCCCGATGCCCTGCAAAATTTTCGAACGTTTTCCAATCATTCATCCGCCATTATATGGTATACACTCCAAATATACATAGTATACGGAATAAATTTTAAAATGAAAGCCACAAACCGTTATTCTGAAAGTCGTCAATTTTCCGCTTCACCAAACTCACCGCATGCACCGCCCGACCGCCGCACAACCGCGACGCATCTCGTTATCAGCCGTTTATTTAAGGTGCGTTCCTGCGGAACGACGATATTTTCCTCGTGTACCACGTTTTCCGCTTGGCACTTAGCGGAAGCGATGCTTTTTGAAATTGATTTTAATGTTCAAATTTTAGACTTTATTTAAAATATTGACATTACATTCATCACTCTCACAACAACTGCGCTTATCTGTATTAAAGCAGGTTTTCGCATTTTTATTGGACATTTTCCTGTTTATCCCGAAATTTATTCAGTAAAGTTTTACAGTCGATAAATAAGGTCAAAAGGTTCCCATTCCCAATATTCAGTTTAAGATTTTCCGTCACATATTCGGTGTTTTTTGAATTTATTCAACTTAATGTCCTATAGTTTGTTACAAGGATCCTTAAACTTATTATATGTTACCGGTTACCGCTGAAGCAATATAAAATATCCTGATATATTAGGTCATATTGGCGGAAAGAAAACATCGTCAAACATCAAAGAGAAATATTTTGATGAACTTTAATGTGGTGAAGTGTGGAGAGTTTTGTAAATTTTAAATTTAAGTTTCCTCTTACTTGCGACCTTTAGTGAAAGTTTTTATGAAATGAGCCGCAAAAAGTTCTGCGAAAAAGTACAGTTACACAACAAACCCATAATATGAAGTTATCAAACTTTAACTCTATTCCGAAATAACTATAAACTGGACCAACTTAACAGAAACCACATAATCAAGCAAATGCACTCAGTCAGTTGTGACTTGTTAGTTGGTTACAAAAACTCTAGATAGAGACTGCAAGAAAAATCGTGTTGCGTTTTAATTATGCGTAATACATAAATTTTAAAAGAATACATAAAAATATTAAATTTCGATTAATGTTTATTGTGTAGTTTGGTAGAATCTCTTGCCGAGGTTACTTAAAAGATTTGTGGATGAGGACGAAAAAGTTATTAACAAAACTTATGTTTTTTAAATATTCAACCTTACGGCAACACAAAACACCAAGTCCATAGTTTCGGAAGAATCTCTGAAACGTGGTGTCTATTAATGTTAATAGAATGTTAATGTAAAGAGTTAAATCTCAATCCTAACATGGTTAGTTAATGTAATGTAAGCCGTGTTTGGGATTCTATCCGGAGCAACGCTATCCATTCTTTTCTGTTCAGCATTCTATTTAAAACAGCTTAGCGCCACCTAGTAATGAAATTCTGAAACCTTCATTTTCTAGCACTTATTTTAGACAGTTCTCATTTATATAGCATTTTACGAAAACAGAAAACGAAATGGGACGTGCGAGAAAAAGTGAGCAAGACGGCTGTTAAATAGAAATTGTGTTTAGCTAGACGAGAGAAGTAGTATATTTTCAATGTTAATATAATGCTTAATATAATATTTTCCCTGCAGATATAAAATAACTACAACATTCGTAGTGTCAATCTCTTCTTGCTAACCATAATTTCAATTTAATTATAGTCATCCATTAAACACACAACATTTTTGTCTTGACATAAACTGTCAAAATCTCTTACGCCAAAATTTAACCTTCACAAGTTAGTTAATATGGCCTTCTTTTAATCGATAAAATTGCAATGAGTGCAAAAATACTTCACTTAAGTTCAGAAAATTACTCTCAAATTGTTTATGTTACAATTTTAAAATAAACGAACTTTTGTTAATTATTAGTTTGTTCACATTTATTCACAGAAAATTTTGTAGAAAAAGTTGTCAAAATTCGCATGGATGGGAAATCACTATCTATTTTCCTCTATCTTTCTCTTTGAGTACGGGAACGCTTTTGTAGTAAAATTTTTAAAGTTCGTACGAATTTTTCGTAAGGCAACAACGTTTATATAATCATCTTTTTCCAAAGATGCTAGAAAAGATGTTGACTTTTCACTTTTTGAAACGGTTATCTTCATTTTTTATCGTCCGCTGCTATTATTTGTAAAAATTGAATTGTGCCTAAACTATAAAATCTTTTATCATTGTCTGTCAAAATTGTTAACAATGTGTTATTCGTAGAGTAAAAAAAATTATAAACTACATTCATAACATGACTATGTAGTTAATGAAGTTTTTTGTTTTCATTTAATAAATACGTAGTCAATGCAGTCTATAAACGGCAATTATTTTAATTAGTTTGTCTTTTTATTTTAAAATTTAGTTCAATGGAGTTCATTCTTTAGCCTTCAGTCATTTAAGACACGTCTTTTCTTTTCCCCTCCTTAATTTCCTAACGCCCACGCTGTAATAAGCAATTATAAGGGTGTCAATCAATCCCTTGAGCGTGTATACATTATAAAAAAAATGTTATGATTGAATGTTATGAAATGAATATGGAAGTTTTAAAAAACATATTAACGGCTTTTTTTCATTTTCATAATGTAGTTAACAAGGTAGTTACTTTAAAAAGGCTTACTACGTAGTTTTTAATTAACAAGGTGTTGTTCTGACGTGGTTTATTACGTTTTTAACAACTCTGATAATTTGACAAGTGGCAGGGCAGAGACAACTACATTGAAAACATTTTTGATGATCTGATTGAAGACACTAAAAACACAAACTGTTAGAGAT
This sequence comes from Nephrocerus scutellatus, assembly GCA_947095585.1. Classification (NCBI taxonomy): domain Eukaryota; kingdom Metazoa; phylum Arthropoda; class Insecta; order Diptera; family Pipunculidae; genus Nephrocerus; species Nephrocerus scutellatus. The sequence continues at coordinate 17,518,803 of OX352761.1, forward strand.
GTTGCACGGGATGTAATCTTAAAAAGAAAATGTTAAATATTTTTAATTTAGTTTAATAAAATAAAATAAAATTTTCAAAATTCTATCATCTCTTTGTGTTATCAGAGTTCCGTCATTTTTTTGCAATATTAATGAAAACATTTTTTTAGTTATACGAATGCTGTGTTTTCAGTGCAAGCATCTCCTTAAATGAGCTGCGTTACCGACAATAATATCAATATGTACATATTGAACGAATCATTACTACGTTTATATGTGGGGTTGAGTTGGGTTTGAGTTAGAATTGTGTTGAAATGTTAACTTATGTATTTCAGCACATGGGACGGACATGGGTAGAAAAATTTAAGTTGGGTTTAGGTGGCAATTCAAAGGTATATTTTGAATGGAAACTATAAACCCTGCATATAAACGAGGTAGATCGACTGAATTTGGAACTGAAGATTCGTCGGTGGTTACATGTGCTGCCTATTTTGTGAAGAAATTATTAAATTTGCATTATATATTTATATATGTACGCTATTTTATATTATGGAATTTGGTTTAGAGAAATAGTAAACTTCTGCTCAATTTGTTAGTAGAAATCTTAGTGCAAAACTAATAAACTTTTAACTTTTCGTAATAAATACATACAGAGTGGGCGACGTGGCTCAGTGGTTAAGTCCCTGGATTTCTGAGCAGGCAGTTCGGAAATCAGAAACACCTCTCGCGAAAGTCTGACAAACGTCCGAGAGTAATAACTGTCACTGAAAGCTTCTCAATTCGCCGTTCAGATTCAAAATTAAATTGTAGGTCCTCTCCTTTTGTGTGCAAAAATATACATGCTCAACACAAATGGTTGCGGGAAACTAGGCCTTGGGCCGCAATGGTCTGTCGCGCCAAATATTTTTATAAACCTAGCACAACATAGCGCAGCTGAGATTTTTAGAGACGCAATATTATACTGAATGTCACAAAATGTGAATGTGCGTCACTTAGTACAACTTTGTATGCCTTAAAACCTTAGCTACAATATACCTCACTGCGCTGCTCTCAATATTCGTCTAGCTTTAAGTATCTCCCATTGTGAGAGCTTTATAAATCATTTGAGTTAAATGTTAAACATTTCGTTGAGTTTCAGTCGCCCATCTTTTTAAGTCAACAAAATAATTTCAATTAATTATAATTGATGATCAATATTATACCGCTTGGTGTCGGAATTACACGGTGGCTTTTTTAAATTGACATTTTCAAAATTAATAAGTGGATGAATATTTAATACAATTTGTCGTATGAGGATAACACATGTTTAAATTTGTATTTCCTTTTCTTCATAAACTCATATGTTCTAGTCTTTTTTCTATCGTTCTTTATTCGTAAATTAATTTGGCAAACTTGAGCAGGCCTTTCGTAAACATTTGACACTTGTCCATGGACGCGAAATTCTAATATAATCGATAGTCCGTGTTAAAAAGTTAAAATTTTGACGTTTTGATATATATTACTATGTTTTTGTGTGGGGTTGAAGCCAGCTTGGACTACATTTCGACACGTTTTAAACCTGGGCCGAGTACAGATGAGCTTGACTGGACTCGACTACATTCATTCAGCAAAGTCGAGTCGAAATATAACTTTAACATACCATCTTAACTTAATTTCAATCTTTCAATCCATTGTGATGGCATAATAATCATCTAATAAAAGAAAAACGTGTAATGGATATGTATGCTATTTAATGACTGACTGACAGTTGAATTTAGTGTTACAAATGTAATGTATCTTTGTATTAAGATGTATTTCTATGATACCCATGTGCTAAAACACCCATGTCGAATTTTAATTCTAACTCAATTTAGAGTAAAAAATTTAACTTTTTAACTTTTACGCTTTGTGAACCATTTGCAACACAGCCTAGGTATAAACGCACTATTTAACTGTAGCCATGTTGTTTTCTCTATATCTGACATATTCGTCAAATTGTCTAAACGTCAAACTAACGTGCGAAATGTCATTTTGCTGCTCGTTCTCTATATCCGGTCATCCATAAGACCTGTAAGTGGTGTAAATTTTTTTATGAAATGTAATCGTACACATCGAATAAAATATTAGAAATTTAAATTGAAATTTTAATGAAAATGTGAAAGAATTTGGCTTAGGCATTGATTTATGTAATTATTTATGTGAGATACTTTAAGATAAATGAGAAAACGGGATGTTTTTCATTGCATTGTGAATGTGGTTGACGTTTTGTTCGCCGCTTTTGCGGTATTATTTATATTGTGTAGACGGGATGAAATTTTGGTTCATTTACCAATAACTTCAATTGATGTGTCTAATATGCTTATCTTATATACAGTTCGAGATGAAGTGAAATACTAATTTGATTTTTGTTTGTATACCTTACAGCGCCAAGATGAGGAAGATTATGAAAACGGGAAAGATCGTAATCGTCCTGAGTGGACGTTACGCAGGACGCAAGGCTATCATCGTGAGAACATTCGATGACGGCACAACCGAAAAACAATTCGGGCATGCTTTGGTCGCTGGCATTGACAGGTATCCAAGAAAAGTCACCAAGAAGATGGGAAAGGCTAAATTGAAAAAGAAGTCCAAGATTAAGCCATTCCTGAAGGTCCTTAACTACAATCATTTAATGCCCACCCGTTATGCTGTGCACGACATTAGTTTTGATAAATTATCACCGAAAGAATTGAAGGATCCAGTCAAAAGGAAAACTCACCGTTTCCAGACGAGAGTGAAATTTGAAACCACCTACAAAGAGGGCAAAAATAAATGGTTTTTCCAGAAGCTCAAATTCTAAGGCAATAGAATGAACGAAAACAACTTTTTTTATTGCAAAGAATACAAAAATTTATGTTATTGTATTTAGTTGAGAAGAGAAGAATGGTGGGATATTAAAAATAATATAAAAAATTAACATGGGCCTTTTTGGATTTGTGTGAAGTGCTGCGATAGTGTTTTTTTTTAGGGATTTGTGAATACTAGTGTGGATACGCAACGGTTCCTGATTCATGAATACTTCAAACTCTGGTTGATAATATTTCTGTATGTTTGAATGGAATCGCTTTGATAAAAAGACAGTAACAATTTAAATACCTAAGTGTTTGATTTGCTGCTTGGTGTTAAATGATTTTCATCAAAAAACCTAAACTAATTACATGATAGGTTGACCGACGATTCCTACTCATAATTGGACACAGCAGGAATGGAAAAACAATTGTATTTACAATTGAAAGTAAAATCTTGTCATTCGAGAACGCCATGTAACTTTAGTAACAGACGAAAACTATACTTTATTAATGGATTAATTTAAAAATGAATGAGAAATCATATAAATAAATAAAAAACAATATTCTTTATCAAAGAAGGTCAGTCAGCATGGTAGGTGCCTTAAAATAACACATATAATAGCAGTATTCCATGTAAGGAACCCACTGTATCCACCCATTTAAACGGTTCATCAGTATATGTACTAATTATAACCAAAACGAAAGTATGTGTTTTATAATTGGGGCGGGGTGTGGTCCTTCCACAATTTAACCAACAAGGTAGGCAATGTTTTCTGAGTTTTCTGTTTGGGCTCTTCTACAACAATAATTGATGTTTAAAGCTGCTTCTCCATGTGAGGTTGTGCTCACTGTCGATACTAGACTCTCATGGCAAAAGGTTTGCACTTGAAAACCTTCCACTTCCATGTCAATTGAGCTCATTAAAGCCTATGCATTTGGTGGGACATCCTCAGCTGTTTGTCAGCTCTGCGGTTAAGAATTCAGTATCATCGCAGCTTGCGGCTGCATTTTAAACGGGCTTACAAAAAATAACAAATTTTTTTGTCAAGTTCGTTTTTTGCAACAAACCAATCTACGGTAGATCAGATTTCGTGATATTTAGAGATTTTTACCCTTCTTTTCTATAACTGCAACAACAAAACAATTAAACAATCGATTCTCGCCCTTCGTGATCGTTTTTTTGAGAAAAAATCTAAGCTCGAGCGCAGATTTCTAAAACAAAAATACGAAATTAAATGAAAAAATTTCAGAATACCAGAGATGATATGTTGTTGTAATTCCCAATTCGAATTCAAATAAAATACAGCTATTGTATCAGAATCCATACAAAAAAATTTTGTTCGTTATGTTGGAAATCCATTCAATCTTGTAATGTAGTTTAAAAAAAAAAACTGACATAGATTGTTTTTTGGCTGTCAAGTGGTTCGTTATCTCTAAAAAAAAACAATCTACGGTAAATCGAAATTCCCCCTTAAAAGATCTGTATATTTTTGGAGATTTACCACTCTTTTTACCATCCATTAACCATCAACTGATTTTATTTTGCGTGGCACATACAATCTTGTAAAATGTAGTTTTAAAAAAAAAAAAAACTGACATAGATTGTTTTTTGGCTGTCAAGTGGTTCGTTATCTCTATAAAAAAAAAAACAATCTACGGTAAATCGAAATTCCCCTCTAACCGATCTGTAGATTTTTGGAGATTTACCACTCTTTTTACTAACACCATCAACTGATTTTATTTTGCTTGGCACGTGGCACAATTTGTCATTCGTTTTCTGTTCTCTGAAAGCACTAAATTTTCGTATTTATCCTTTTGTCTTGGAAAAATAAATATATTTATTTAGTTTTTACTTTGAGGAAGTCGTTTTGTGAAATGGAAGAAGAAAACAAAAGATTCTTGCTTTTCGTGTTCGGTTTGCCGAGAAAAAATCTGAGTTAGAGCGCAGAAAAAAAAACGACATAAGTCTTAAGTTTACAGATATGTCGACTATTAGAGCGTGGCTACACGATCATGGGAATGAAAGTCATGTCCAGCGAAACGGGTAATTTTTTAGTGAGTTGGAAAGATATAGCTTGATTCCACCGAGAATCCACCAAAAGGCAACTACAAAAAAAAAGACTTTCGGCACAAGCATGAACGTTCTATACAGCAAAACAACAACAAATTGACAAACATACACACAAATGCTTCATTATGTTTAGCCATAGCATTCATTAGAACGACTCTCATTCCCACGCTTGTGTAGCCACACTCTTATGGAGCATTCAGATGAGAAATTAAACTTTTCTCTGACACTAAAAAAAACAACCGATAATTTTTTTGATCTGACAGATCGGATCAGAGATTTTCGGATATTTCATTTTTGTTTTCCAGATGTCTCCGACATAAAAAAAACTCTCATAATTTACATTTGTTAACCAAATAATGAAAGCGACAAGCCTAATATTCGTATTTGTCAAATTTGTGTCACACTACACTAGGGTGGAAAAACTTATTTTATAATTCTAACGGATTCAGCTTTTCATATTCAAATTTGAAATGCAAATATGTAAAATATGCAGTGACGATCTGCGTATTACGTTTTATTTTTGTACACAAATGGAGTGGATCTTCGGGTTAAAGAAAGAATTTTTCCTTGACTGGACTGTTGGTGGTAATCTTGGATGCTTGCAAAAAGAAATCTTTTTTGTTTTTACATTTGCCCTGTCGGATAAATTTTTGAGCGAATGAACAAGAAATTTGACAAATGAAGCATCACGAATCGCCCTGACGGATACATTTTGAAGCTAATAAAAAAGCAGCTTAACAATTTATTTTCAAGCTATTTCCTCAAAGGTCATCTTACTTCTTTATTGCATTTTAATAGTTTCTAAAAGAGGCGCTTACTCTACTTTTTTACAATCGTCAATTTTGAAAAAGTTAATTACAGGCGATAATTGACGATGCAGCATCACGAATACATCTGGCGGATATATTTTTAAGCGAAAGAACAAGCAATTTGACATTTCCATTTTAATATTTTCCACGGGAGGCACTCACTATACTTCTACAATCATCAATAGAACAAGATAATAGCCGTTTTTAAAAACCTCTATTTAACTTGAATTTTTCTGACTGGTTTTTCGACTTCTTTGAGGTTCTTTTTAACCGCCTTTGACCTTTCGACCTAGAAAGCTAAAATTTTATGAGCAGCTCAGTGTCACGTGCTAGAGAATTAAAATTTTGTGAGTTGCTTAGCCTCGTTGGGTGTTTCTAAGATCCCGCGTGTGACTCGTGTGAAATGTCGCGTGTGGCGTGATTTTTTAACCACCTTCCGCACGTCCTAGAGCGTTAACATTTTGTGAGTAGCTCAGTCTCATAAGGCGTTTCTGACATCCCACGCATGACTGGTGTCGCGAGGCGCATGTCTGATGCGTAGAAAATTTTGTTAATTCAACCTCTACGTCTTTGAAATCCTTTATAACCACGTCTCACTCGTCTAGAGCTGAAATTTTGTGAGCACAGTGTCAACGGCCATTGCTGAGATCCCACTTGTGTCGCATGCGATGCTTGGAAAAGTGGGTTAACTGCATCCCTACCTCAAAACCAGATATTTTGGCAATTATTAAAAAACAATGTAAAAATAAAGACTGTGTGGCGTGTGTCGGTGTATACATAAAAGTTTTTACTTCTTTACGTTTAGGTAGGTAGAGTGGTGAACCTCGCTGCACTTGCGATGTCCTCAATTAGCGCCAAAGTGCACCATTTCGATGCCACATAACTCGAGAGACCTACAATGTAAATAGGTAGGAAACTGTATTTGTTTATTGATTTCGGTAAAATAAAAAAAAAGGGAGGAAATCTTCCAAAGAAGAGAAACAACACAAAATTTTAATAACAGATCTATTTTTAATGAAATAGATTACATCTCAATTTTAAAAACTTATCGTTAAAGTACTGCACCGACTGCGGACTGTTGAAACCAGGAGTTTACTCCCAACTGATGTATGCCAACCGCCACTCGCCCCGTCACATCACAATATCACCAAAGTGACCAAACGCCATGTTGACTCAGCAATTGATACTAAGCATACGCCTTAGCTATCCACGTCCACAGAGCTGCAACTCCGCAGATTGCAGCCACTAGCAATATCACCATTTTCCATAGTCGTCTTGGTGATTTATGCTGACGGTGTCACCCTACGGGATGCTATCCTCTGTGTGTTATTTGTTCGTCATTCGTCTCATCATTCTTTGAGTGGGACGAACCCTGCTTGGCTAGCTTTCGCCTTTAAGCATGCTCATGAACTATTCCCATTTAGCGGTCATCTCTTCGAGAGTAAACCGTAAGCCCCCGCGTTTCATCCCCAGAATGAGCTGGGTCCTCAACCAAAGTTGTTCTCAGACCGGTCAACTTTACGGTCGGCTCTATCTTATCTGTGGGCACGGACAACTCCCGCGGTACCAACGCGACCTTGGTGAGATCTGACATCAAGGGACTCTGCTCGTTCAGAATGAGTGAGTTAAAACCAACCTTGGCAGCACATCGTCCATAACCTCGAACCCTATCATTTGTCACTATGATTGCTACCAACCTAGTGCGTTTGTAATATAACTATTCCGTCTGTACCAATCACAGACCTGTACGAATTTTACGAAATGAACCACTAAATACGAAAACTTGCCCATAAGGTAATTCTAAGTACCAGTAGTCGACTTCGGGTCGCAAAGTACGAAGACATTACTCATCCAGAGCATACTCTAAGCACCCGCGACCCTTGATTAATATCCCGTGTTCAAGTCCTATACCTTTCCAGATAAGATTTTATGCTGCAGATGGACCCCACGTGGACGTCATTCGTCTCAGATGGCATCATTTTGTTGTCATTTAACTCCGATGGAATGTGGCAGCAACTAAAGCGATCGCGACATGATATGTCACTGTGTTTTTGGTCGGTAGTCTGAAATGCTAATTCAATGAACAATTAAATAATACTTAGGTACTTATCTAATTTTATGTTCTACATGCATATTTGAGTGGTTTAAATCCAGTCTGTAGACTGTAGACAGACTGCCTCACCTAGGCTAGACTTAGTATTGCAAAAGGAGAGAATTTATTCTATCACTGAGCTCATTGGTAAGCTAACCCTCTCCATAGAGACCCCTTCTTAGCCAATTTGTCCGCCCTCTCATTTCCCTCCATGTTACTGTGCCACGGCATCCATACTATGGTGATGTTCAGAAATTCGCTGATCGAAGCCAATTCTTGTCATTGTTTCGAATTTATGATGGTCGCATGAATCACGTTTACGTTTACATTATCATTTATATCAAAGTCTCATTTTTTTAGTATTTGATAATCCCACATAATTAACTTCTAAAATGATATAGAAACTTACGTAAATTCGACTAAAACATATTTTTTTTATTGTACATAATAATTTAAAATTGAATATAGTGTCACTGTAATATAAGTCTGCGTTTGTTTTTTATTTGTTGGTATAATATTTGCTGTAGTAGTTGACTGTTTTAATGAAATACAAATTAATTAATTCTAACTGAAGAGAGTAAAATAGCTCATATTCGCCCATAAATTATTCGTTAAGTATGTTCCGCTGGTTCATGACAAGTGCTGCATCGTTTTAATCTAGAAGGGAAGTAAAGCAATGAAGTTGATAAGAATTCATTTTTACGAGTGGAAATTAACACAAAAACGCATATAATTCTGTGGCAAAGTTGAAAAAAGAACCTCAAGTGCAGAGTGGTTATCTCAAAATGCCACAGAATTACATATTTGTAGGCTTTACCTGACTTCACAGCGGGACTTGGCTACATCGCATTACAAAAAATTGGATTTACTTTGTTCTTTGTTAGTAACTGTTTGGTTTTGGTTTTTTAAAGCGAGATGTGAGTTTTTGGTAGCAACAAATAGGTAACACTAAACGGGGATCAAACTCACACTCCACACTCGTGATGAAAATTGGTGACACAGGAGGATAGATGGCATCACAACTTACACATATTGGCGATTTGTTTGTTTGTTTTTAATTTTTTTTTTTTAAATTTGGAAAGTACCAATAATAATTTATAAATTTATTATTTATAACAAATTCGATTGAACGTTGGATAATCTCAGAATTGACTGAAAACATTTCCATGTGGCCTGAAATGGTTAATTCGTTTGGGAGTTGGGATTTCGGGGGTTTGTTGGGGTTTTTTTAATTAAACGTTCGGGGGGAAGAAAGAGAGAAAATAATTTTGTTTACGGTTAGTTTAAATTTTGACAAACATTTTAAATTTTGATCCCAATTAAATAATAAGAACGAAAATATAGGAATAGGAGAACGATTTTCTACTCTAGAGAACTTTGTATCTCATTCGTGTGTGAGCATGCATTGTCGCTGATTACCCAAGGAGGGGAAATACCAAAAGCATTCAAGTTAAAGAGTGATTGTTAGTTAGTGGAAGTGGAAGTGCTGATATACTTGATTACAAGAAGGTGAGGTGTTAATTTTAATGATAGGAGAGAATTATTTGAAAGAAGGAAAAGGTGCAAAAGAACAAACATGGATATGCTTAACAAAATCAAAATACAATTTGTGCAATTTGAAATACAAAAACAGTAATAAGAAATATAATAGAAATACATAAAGTTCTGGTAGAAGGTGTATAAGAACAATATAACAAAAACTAATTGTAATTAAATATTAACATAATAGTTAATAGAAAATATACCAAAAATAGGATATACAATTATGTTTTCATTTTAAAATGAACTAAAAATTAACAAAAATTATACATAAACAAACATTGTAAGTTCAACAGGATGTAACATAATAAAGGATAAAATTGTGTAGAAAACTTAATAGAGTGCTTTAATGCACCATGCCATTACAATGAAAGAAAATTAATTAACAATACTTTAGAAAACAAATCAAAACACAGGTGGAGAAGGATGCGTAACAATAACGACCATTTTTAAATTACCAATGAACACGTTTTGTTGCGAGAATTTTAAGGATATTCTCGATGATGTCAGTACTGCTGTGATTTCCACCCAAATCTGTATGCACAGAATAAAAATGAAGCTATTAGTAAAAAAGATTTCCAAGTGGTTTTGAATTTTCCTTCAGTTACCTGGTGTCAGAATGTGATCCTTGACAATGGTTTGATAGACTGCATCTGAAATGACTTTCGCGTGTTCCCGGTGACCCAAATGATTGAGCATATCAACACTGGCGTTAATCATAGCCACTGGGTTGGCGATATTTTTGCCAGCAATGGCTGTACCAGTGTTACGAGTACCTGGCTCAAAGACGGCATACTGACAGTTGGAAAGAGTGTTAAGAGAAAGCAAATATCCCAAAAGTCCAAAAGAATAAAAATGGATTGTTACAAAACAAAACTCACATGATCACCATAGTTCCTTCCAGAGAGAAGACCAGCACCACCAATCAATCCACAGATAACATTCGATACAATTGTACCATACAAGTTGGTCATATTCATGACATCGAACTGTGAAAATTAAAAAAAAAAATCATTAAGATCGTAAAACGAAAATCACAAAAATTGCTTCCACCTGATGCGGATTGGAAACCAGCTGCATGCAAGTGTTATCGATAATCATGTTATTGTGTTCAAGTTCAGGATAATCTTTGTGCACACGCTTGGCCACTTCAAGAAACAGACCGTCAGACAACTTCATAATGTTCGCCTTATGAATAGTGGTAACCTTCTTGCGGTTATTTTTACGAGCATATTCGAATGCATAGCGAGCGACACGTTCGGCATTATCGAGTGTGACTACTTTCATGCTCTCAACAACACCGCGTACTGATTCATGTTCCAACATTGCGTATTCACCGTCGGTATTCTGACGAATGAGTACAACGTCAACATCCTTGTGACGTGCTGGAATTCCTGGCATCGACATGCAATGAACAACATTCACGTAGAGATCGAGTTCATTGCGAATGGCTACGTTGCGGGAAATCTCATTAATTTCTTCCGATTTGGTTTCAATGTTTCCCTTGATGGCAACACCGTTACGCTTGATCGATGTAATGGCATATTCCAGATCATCGTTACCCTCTGTCGAAGGATCGATTTCGATCACTTCAAAATCAATTGGCGCTCCGCAAAATTGAAAAATCTCCCGAATGTAATTCATTAGTTCGGGTCCAATGCCACCACCCGGCAACATAGTCACAGCGTGACGGCCACCATATTGTGCGCTGGGAATATCGGTTCTCTGTAAAGGACAAATTGATTTTTTTTTCTCACTTATATATTGATAACACTACTTACAGTTTGTTTCTTTTGCAGAGCCGATTTGGTGTGAGTAACTTCCTCAACTTTTTCCTTGGCCACGACCAAGGGGTATCCCTAAATGGTACAAAAAGGAAACATTATAATAATCGGCAGAAAACGACGTACATTATGTAATTTTTTTTTTCTTCGTCTATGTTACGGAATTTTTTCAATTATACCAACGTAGCGTGTACTTACTCTTGCCAAAAATGGTGTTTGTAAGAGTCGCGATGACAAACGTAAAGCCATTTAACTTTTTTCTTAACTAATCCACGGTTAATTTAGAAAATTGCAGAACTCTATTCGCTTTTTGCCAAAACCGATCGAAAGCCAAATCTGAGGATGTAAGCTGGAGCATATGTGTATGTCAAATCTGAACACGGTCGGTGACATTTGGATTTCTATAAGGTTATGGCTAGATGGTAGTTTGTAGTTTTAAAATATAAATACAGCGGCTTACTTTTTTTTATAACTAGCTGATTTCCCGGCGTTGCCCAGGTATTTATTCATCCAAATCTTCTATTAGGCAGGAATAGAAAAAAGAATGATATCTATCTATAAGGTAAAATTGCAGTTTTTATTAACAAAATTTATTTAAAAAAATATATATTTTAAATTACATCTATAGTATTCAAATTATAAAATAAAATTAAAAAAACATACATAAAATTAATTAAAAACAATAAAACTTGGTTGTATACAATGTTTTTAGTTTCACCTTCAAGAGCAAGAATTAATAAATCCTTAGGTCAACCCAACCCAGAGCAAGAAAAATAAAGTTGTCTGTGGGAAAAACATAACGATCTCAAATCTCTACTCTGCAGTACTTAATAAACTGTCCGACTTATTGATCGTCATCGAAAACGCAAGTTTTACTGGAACTTCGTCCGTCAAAATGAGTGCTATCCATGGGATAAAAACTGTTTCACACTGTCCCTTTTCTGTCAAGATAGTCGCTTCAATTATATTGCCCGGCATCTCTTTTACGCACAGTCTTGTGCCGTTGCAAAGTTTTAGCGAGTCAAGAATCCATAGTAAAATAATTGGAGAACAAACTGTAAGACAATGTGGTGGCAATCCAGACGAATTAAACGAGTTTAGGAACTCAGTTAGATAAACAAATTCCTCATCAGTATCTACAACGGTATCGATACACTAATATTCAGTGACTATGCCTATTAACATGGCAAATATTTGATTGTTTATTTCGTGGGTGTCTCGATATTTAGTAGCAAGAATGGCCCCTTCTCGCAACCGGTTAAAAATGTGATAGTTTTGAGAAACAGCCGGATAAATAGAATTTATTAGTTCTGCGTTTCAAAAATCGATGTCAATTTTATATAATCATAAAACACGGTTACTAATCTACCTATTCCAATTTGAAGTAGAGGCGACAATATCCTCACCCCAAAATTCGTCGTCAAATCGTCGCCGAGTACCATTCTAAACACCACTATTCATCTCAGGGACCACGAAAATTATAGAATCGACATTAATATTGGTCAGTTATCGACTCCACCCCGAAAACCATATAATCAACACTAATATCGATCACCCCCATCAGTAATCCCACCCATCCCCCTAGAGCTGTCTTACCATCACCGTTCAACTCAGCGACCCCGAAAACCCTAGAATCGACACTAATATCGGTCAACCCCCCCCACCGTTATCGACCCCATCCACCTAGAGCTGTCTTACCATCACCATTCAACTCAGCGACCCCGAAAACCATAGAATCGACACTAATGTCGGTTACCCCCCACCCCCCTCAGTTATCACCAAACCACCTAGAGCTGTCTTACCATCACCATTCAACTCAGCGACCCATAAAACCATAGAATCGACACTAATATCCGTCACCCCCCACCCTACACCGTTTCGACACCATCACCCTACAGCTGTCTTACCATCACCATTCAACTCAGCGACCCCGAAAACCATATAATCGACACTAATATCCGTAACCGGTCCAAATTTTTCCTACGACTTTCTTTTTATTTATAAATAAGACTTTTCAGAAAAAAGCTGCCTAAGGGGTCTAATACAAACATATATATAAAATATAACTATAGAAAACGGGGCATAACAATAACAAAACTGTACAACAGAGTAATAACAGTGTGACAACAGTGAACAACAGAGTAATAACAGAGTAACAAAAGTGAACTACCGAGTAATAATTGTGTAACACTTAAAAATTAAAGCCCCCTCCGTAAAAAAGTTCTACTTCAAAAATTAAAAATTGAATAGCATGTTAAAGAATGTGATAATAAAGTAATTTTAGTCATCGCTAAACAGTGACCGAAAATGCAGTGTAATTCCATTTTTAAGGATGCAAACGTACGCAACCATTGTAGACTCTGAAAAACTATTTGCTGAAGTGTCTTTCAAAATTTCGTAAAACGAATACCTACTTCCATACTTTATAACTCTATAAATATAAAAGCTGTTTACTTTTAAAATTAAAATTTATGTTACACCCTATTTACATTAAACATTTTCCTAAGGGTGCTGTCATAATGGAAAACCTTAAGCCTTAAGACTTATCGGAGTGAATAAAAAAATAAACATACTGGGTAAAATTAAGACCTACACTACTCGTTCTGGTTGAATAAAAAAACAGAGCCATTGTGAAAGCGCCGTTAGCGAACAAATCTTCCAATCAGCTGGTCAAATCAGCTGTATTATTCGAGTTCGATTGATGTCAGTGTCAGATGACAGCTGACTAGCTATCACTAATTCGAGAGAAGTAGCACCAATTTGCTTAAAATGCTCTGCAATGGAAAGGGAAAAGGAAGGCTGTTGGCAAAAATGACTGAGTGGAAAAACCAACAAAAATGTTTTATTCTACTTGCCTGCCGTACTGTCGCCGTCATTGACGTTGGGCATTGCATTGTCCCATTGTCGAGCTCGCCAACCCAGCTCGATTCAAAAGTCTCGAAAGTGTTTTTTTAATTTATTTATTTATTTAACTGATTTTTTTTCTCAAATAGAATATAAATATTTATTGTTTACTGAATGGAAACGAGTGTGTTTGTTGTGAATTGTGATTATTAAAAAGGTGATGAACGGTGCGTAGTGTCTATAGTCTATATTTAGACAGCGATTCAGATTCAATGCCAAGAATTATGCGAACAAATAACCAACAAAACACTGCCGATGGTATTGACAATCAGTGTGTTGGCGGTGTCGATGATGCTGACGAAGACGATGCAGGTGAAAGCAATGAGACTGAGACTATGCCAAATCATCTTGAAAATGACGATACCAACCCAATGGATCCGGATGCGGATCCTGTGGAGCAGTTCGAAATGGAAACGCTTAACCCAGCTGCTGGGGACTCAAATTCTGCCTCTAAATTCATATATTCTACTAATCTCATCGCAGATGAATCACCGTCACCAAAGCTCAATGGAATTAAACATCCAGACGAAAGGTATGTAAATACTCGTGCAATATGTGTTTTCCTGCGAAATAATAAATTATCACCACAAGTACCACAAAAAAAGCCAAAGAAGTGTTGGTAAAAAAAGCCTGCGCTTTTAAGTGAAAAAAACTCCGAAGTGACGAATATAACTTTTCTCAAAACGAAACAATAGTCATCTGTTGGAATCTACTGTCTCTTGTTGCTTGGATTGAATGTTAAGTCTGTATCAAAATGATTACCTCTCAGCAAGTGATGCTGTGTATATTGGTGTGTCTCTTTTGTTTACCCACTGAGACTGAGCAATCAAATCCGTTGATACATTCACAATGATTGGAACTCCACAAGTGTAAGTGAACTGTATATTGACCCGGCGAATGGTACTGTGGGACAAAAAGTTATCTAAACATGTAAACCTATTAATTTTAAAAGTTTACTTTGATTAGCTATAAACTGAAGGCAAGCAAAGCAAATAGCAAATGAAAGTTACTAGTACACTAAATGGATGACCTAAAGATGGTGTATAGTTATCGAGTTAGGTCGGCAGTCCAAGAAAAGATGCCACGCCGGCTGGATCTGACCACATGTTTGTCACATCCAAATTCGTGAGATGGGGTGGGGGCAGAGAAATATGTGGTTGGTAGTATGGGTACCTTGGTTACAGTCGGGACAGAAATCATTGGTGCCAGGGATAATACGAGCTTAATAAATTTTAAGTATACTACACCAACCCGACCGGTGTTGTGCCAGGCTTGTCTGGGTATCAATGGGGTGGAAATTTTCGCAGTTATTTATTGGCGGGCGGACCCCATTAACCTTTCTTGAAGAGACTGCTGCAGAGACTTTCTCATAGTGTATACATTCTAAAGCTTAACAGACGGTAGTGGGATTCCAGGTGGCCGGTATGACTGGGTTTATGCTGTCTCTCTACGTCCTGACAACGTGGAGGCCTCTCACTGACAGTGATGTTGTGAACTGCGTGTGCAGGGTTGTGACAGGCAAGCAAGAATTGTTTTGACAAACGTTCATTGTGTTGTCTGGTTGAGAGCGTAAAGATGATCAGGGTTGGTTATGGAGTGGCACCTAGTTGCGATGAGAAGGGTTGTGTTTTGTCTGAACTGGATATAGGTCAATGTTGAGTCACTTAAAAATGACGTCCAGGTGGACGCTGCTTCGTTAAAAATTGAACGGCCAATGGCTTTATACGTCGGTAAAAGGACTTCATTTTCCTTTCCCGATGTGGTTCCGACGAGGGCTCTTAAAACAGTATAAGACTGCTCACTTTATTGCCAATAGTTTCTGCTTATACGAATGTCAAGTGATAGCCTGTCTTCTTTGGTCCAAGAGGTGAACAGCATAGCAGATGATTTTTGGGTGACGAGGTGGATGTTTTTTTTTAGTTATATAGCTGCATCAGGTAGTAGTATATCCTATTTACATCTGCACCGGAGTCAGAGCAATCATCGGCTTAAAGGGTTAATTAAACGCCGGTGCAGGGAATGGAGAGAATCGAGACGTAGAAATTAAACAACAAACAAACAACAGCTTCTAGTACTGCCGTAGGGCTAGTGCGCACCTGTTATACCAAGGCAGGCAATTCTTTGTAGCTTCTGAACTTAAATTTCTGTTGTTCTGGCCCACAAGGACCTAGTGGCACGTCTCGTCTGCTAGGCTAGAAGATCTGTCTGCAGATAAACCCCACAAGGTTGAGCCCTGTCCCCCATTCTATGGAGCTTAGCAGTGAATGAGCTGCTGGTATGCCTTAGAGGTAAAGGCTGCAGAGTAATCGCTTATGCGGATGACGTTGCTTTTGCCGTCTCAGGAAAACACCCGAATACCTTACAGGAACTCCTGCTCTCAACAAGCTAACTTGCTGGGCAGATTCATTTTTACACTGACGAATCAAAAGCTGATGACGGAGTCGGCGGAGGTGTTTTCTAAAAAAAATTAAATCTTAGCCTCTCTTTCCATCTTCCTAATCACTGTAGCGTTTTCTAGGCTTAAATTATGACTACCAGTGAAGCCTTGTCTTGGGTGAAGAGAAATGTCATGAGGATAGCCAAACTGCACTGAAGTCCCTGGAATTAGTCTTTACAAATTCAATTAACTGCCGATCATCTCTTATGGAGATGGCGGAGCAGTTCAATATCCACCGGGTGTCGGTGCACAGAGACATTTCGGGTAACTGTATGGTCAAGCAAGTTTAATATCCACCTGTGTTGGCTGCCGGGGCACAGAGACATTTTGGGTTACTGTATGGCCATGCAAGGAACTTGACTATACACAAGACTTAGAGTCTTCTCAAATGATTTCTCTAGAAGCTGCTTGGATGAGGAGGAGACCATTATCCATTTTCTTTGTAATTGTCGAGCCCTCTCCCAAAAACGTAAGCTCCATATGGAAGCTTTCTTCTACAATGACACTAATGATCTGATCAACATGCACATGAGCAGTCTCCTACTTAAGAAGCTTATTTTAATACATTATCACCTAAATACGCCTACTGATTTGAGTTTTAAATAATGCTCATCTGCTTAGCTGTAAGTGTAATAAATAATCGTATGGTGACATCACCACCAAGTCACCACTTAAGTGATACAGCCAGATTGAAATGACTCTTTACTTTCCTACTTGCATTTTCTTTGGTATATCTGTTGTTATACATTCTTGGTTGGTAACTTAACGGTGCTTTTATAGTATATCTGTGCAAAGTGCCAACACCTACCAAGGCAACAGTTGTCACCTTTCTTCCCCCGAATGGTAAAAGTCACTCTGTATTAAATTTTCTCCCTGCTATCAATTACCACTTTCTTTTGTCGGCCTCGCAGGTTCATGTAAATTGGTAATTTGTCGCTGTTAACTATGGTTGTTTCCTCTGATAAAGATTTCTCCCTTAACACTTGCACTCTCCACTTATGCCAATGGGGTTAATCTACTACATTAGGCCCTCTCCTTTGTCTCTGTAAATATCGTTCACACATTTCACTGTTAATTAAAAAAAAGACTTCATTTCACAGCGTATCGCAATGGTCTTTATGATATTTTAGTTCACATTTCAGGTAACACTCTTTGCTTCATGACAATGCAATTCCAGGGAATGCTGTTGGTTCCCTCACATACACAGTAATTATTGAATAGTTAGAAAAAGAGAGCGCCTTTATTCTAGTCCCAGTACACATGATAGAAGTGAAACTTCTTTGGTGTTCTTTGTATGTGAATAGCAATATTTAATAGGAAGCATAACTTTGAAAAAAGTCCATCCTTTATATTTATCATATAATCTTCCAATATCATCTTTTTAACTTTCTTAAGTGGGCGTCATGGCCTAGTGGTTAGTGCGTTGGACTTCTGAGCAGGAGTAGGTTCGAGTTCGAGTTTCGAATCCCAGAAACACCAAAAAGTATCCAATCTCTTGCAAACGTCTGACAAACGTCCGAGAGTAATAAGTTGTCACGGAAAGTAGGACCCTTCCATTTGTGTTCAAAAATACACGCACAACACGAATGTTCGTGAGAAGCTAGGCTAGGTCAAAACGGCAACAACGGTTCGCCGCGCCAAAATTATTATTTTTTTTTAATATAATCCCCAAATCATCTTATTAACATTCTATAAGCATCCCTTAAAATGCCTGTTATCGTTCTATGACCAACCTTTTATCCTATAAACACCATACACACATCCTATAAACTTTATATAAACACTAGCGAAAATACCCGGCATTTCCCGGCTGCAACTTATAATCTCGAATCATCAAGCAAAGGATGAGCTTCAGTTGATCGCAGTATAGCAGCTGCTTTACCACTTACAACACCTTGCCCGTTACAAAAGTCGTTTACAATTGATTCTAGGCATTTAACCGGTTTTAGGCGTTTTAGGTCCCATTGCACCCCACCCAAGTTAACATCCGCCCACTGACGCCACGCCCACTGACCTCCCAGCCCAGTTCCCTCTTGCTCTATGACCTCCCGCCAGCTGACCCACTACCCACTTACCTCCCGCCCTATGACCTTCCGCTGACCACCTCACCAACCCAGAAAACTATAGAATCAATACTTATATCGGCAAATATGGAATATAAATATCATATACGGAAAAACTACATTTTCCACCTCAGCGCCACCTATCGCGTCCAATTACTTTCTTTTTATTTATATATTATATGGTGTGAATTTGAGCCAAATCGGTCCAGAAATAAGCATTTTCGGAAAAAAGCAGGATCTTCTTCGCTCATGCGAGCTAGGTCTTCTGCCCACCGAAGCCTCCAGAATCGTCCTTCGTCACATACGGGGCCAACAATTCTCCGTAAGACTTTTCTTTCGAACGCGGCTAAGAGGTCAGGATGCTCTTTGCTAAGCACCCAAGTCTCGGATCCATATGTAAGTACCGGTATGACCATTGTCATTGTTAAGTTCCTGGATTTGAAGAGCCTTGACAGACTATAGCAGGCTTTGTTGGCTTTAAGCAACCTTGCGCGAGATAGTTAAAGGATTGCACTTCCTTAAATTCGCGCTCCACTATTTTATTTGCGGGTCTAATGTTGGATATACTGTTCGCAGACGTGGCCACCATGTACTGTACGTTGCTCTCATTTATGTGCAGCCCCAGATTTCGTGCCGCCCGCTCGATCTGTATAAAAGCTTCCTGTACAGCTCTTGGGTTTCTACCAACGATGTCGATGTAGTTTGCGTAAGCCAGCATCTGAATGGATTTATAGAGGATTGTTCCTCTCGCCGTTACGTCAGAGTCTCGGATCACTTCCTCCAACGCCAGGTTGAAGAGGACGCAGGCCAGTCCATCCCCTTGTCGGAGCCCGTTATAGACGTTGAATGGGCTTCATAGTTATCCGGATGTTTTTACTTGGCTTATATCATTGATCATCGCCAACCTATATAGTCGTGTCAGTTTATTTGGGATGCCGAATTCTCTCATGGCTTTATAAAGTTCTACTCTGGCTATGCTATCATAGGCGGCTTTATAGTCTATAAGAAGATGCTGTAGTGAGTTTTGAAACTCTATACATTTTTCCATCAGCTGCCTAAGGGTGTAATTCTGATCAGTTTGTTGATTTTCCTAGGATGACTGAAACTGGTATGGACCAATGATGACTTTAGCATATGGGGCTATCCTGTCTTGAAGGATAGAGGAGAAAATCTAACACAGTACCGTGTTTACCTTATACCAAGATAATTGCTGCACGTTGTTATGTCACCATTCTTATGTATGGGGCACAAGGGGCCTCATCTCCAGTCTTCTGGCATCGCTTCTTCCTCCCATACTTGCACTATTAGTTCATGAATTGCTTGGTGTGTTTTAATTAGTTCCGCTGGGATCCCAATTGATCCCGGGGCGTTATTATTATTATTTATCGCTCTGCTAACTTTGTCTATGCTTGGTTGCGGCAGCATGGTATGGTCTTCGGTCATTGGTGGAGCCTTCAATTGTTGTATTTTGCTTCATACCGCGGATTCTTTGGTAAAACTTCCGCGCCTGGTGCGGTCCTCGCTCTCTGTACTGTTCTGTTTCACTGACGAGATTCTTCTTCCAGGCTGCTTTCTTTCGCCGGTGAACTGCGTTTTTTCATATCTTCTGAGATCTTTATATTCATCTTCGCGGGCCCGCGTTCTATGAGATATCGTTGCATTGCTCGGTACGCAACATTCTTACGTTCAGTCGCTAGCTTACATTCGTCATCGAACCAGTCGTTCCGATCTCTACGACTACTGCCTAAGATGGAGTCAGCAGTACTAATGACAGTATTTTAAGGCGTTTTCATTTCTCTTATACGCCCAACATCTCAGCCCCAGGACTTACTCTTCCTGCAATTAGGGCGAGTCCTACCGCTTGACCATAGTTGTTTCTGGTCTTTTCGTTGCGAAGGGAAGCCGTGTTGACCCGAATCTGATTCACGGATGTATTCTTTCGTGATGATGCAATCCGCGCTCGGAGCACCATACCAACAAGATAGTAGTCCGAGTCGACGTTGGCACCTCGGTACGTTCGTACCGCACATGATGTCTTGCATGTCCGTCCACCACATCTCCTGAATTGCTGTTATGTCAGCATTATATTTGGACAGGGTATCGGCTAGCAGTGGCGCTTTACATATACGAGACATAATATGTGTACGTTTATCTACGAAATTTCCATTATTTGTTTCACTGTGCAGCTGGCGTTTAATGGTGCGTACGATTAGGAGGACGCTGTAATCTTCAGAAAAATTATAAAGGATTTCTATCCTCTCCAGCCGAAATGCTAAAATATGAATCAATTTTCTCGTATTACGCGAGACATGTGCATGTGTGTATTTACACATAAATTCGGGCATGCTCATTACAGTGAGGATAGTGCGTGTGGGGCTTGTGCAAAACACACCTACATGAAGAATAGGGGTTCTTTGCCGCCACCAGCATATCAATGTTACTCCTGGCTTTCGATTGTTTATTGCCAGTTAGCGTGTTGGCATGACACTCGGGTAAACAGACGGACGCTTCTTCAATTAGATGATTAAAATTTGAATCTAGTGACGAAGCCCTTTCTTTTTCGACGACACAACTTCATTACCATTTGTTCTTACTCAGATCTATCAACAACCACACTAGATCAACGCTGCAGCTTCTAAGCGTCGTTTCTGCTTTGGCTGGCTCCAACAATTCTACCCCACTAATGACTGACGTAGTCGATGATGAAAACGATTGCCAATGTCCGCCGGAACTGCACCAACGAGCTGACATCAATAAATCGTTATTCTTCGATGATTGCCAAAAATCCATTGATTTTGTTTTGGCCTACAAGACAAGTCCATACGCACAAATCGAGACGGAGAACGAGGAGAAACGACGTGTCTTTGAGGAGAATCTCTTAAATCAAGGTCTCGAAATTGAACGGACGCTCAAAGAAAAGGAACAAATCTATTTCGTTAAGGTGAGTTTTAATAACAAATAGAATAATGAATTGTTAGCTTGCAGATTTTCATCCATCCATCCATCCATCATTTACAGATTCATGCTCCATTGGAAGTGCTGCGACGGTATTCTGAAATTCTCAAGTTGCGGATGCCAATGAAAGAGGTTTGTTTGCTTTTTCGTTGTTGTTAGGCTTTAAGATTTTTTTATGAAAACTGTTCGAAATTCTCCTTATAATGCCACAATTCCAATTTCCAATCCAAGTTTGATCCGTTTGTTTTATTCTTCTGTATCTGTAGTTCTGGTGCAGAATGAATGTATCCGAGAAATCGAATAGACTGCATCGCGCAGCTGAGTACATATCACAGAAGGTTTGCCAGATTGAAATAAAAAAATACTCTAAGCGTGCTTGTGTGCTTAACACTATGTACATAGTTGTTGTTTGCTTTTTTCTATTTTGTTGTAGTTTTTAGTTGCAGTTTTGTGCATTTATTCCAATAATTAACCGAATTCTGTCTACTAACAATTAAATGTGTGGCTTTAGGAGCGGAAGATCCACTGTTGATCAGATTTTTACATTAAAACTAAGCATTGAGAAATGTTACGAGTAGAACATAGACCTTCACATATTATTCATTGACTTTAAGCAAGCATTCGATAGAATTAAACGCTCAAAACTAAAAAGAACATTGAAAACACAATGTGTTCCCCGAAAACAAGTAGAACTAGCGATGATGACAATGAAAGAGTCAAAAGAAAAAATTCAAATCCAAGGCAAGGAGTCAGGTGAATTCGACACGCACGCTTAAAGGGGTTTGCACCCTTATAATGCTCGGCTACATGCTTGGCACAGCGTGCTGGGCTGGGCACCTACAAAGTAGATGGAGAGGGGTTTCCTCCTCCTCCTAATCAATGCAGCTTCTTTCAGAAATCGTTGGAAAAGACTCCTAGTCTTTCTGCATGCTCGCCTATGAGACAGTGTCCAGTTATGGCACCTGTAATGGCACTAATGTGCAGTTTTGAGAGATGAAACACTTGGATGCCTACCAGTTAAGCAGAAAAGAAGAAGGAATTTTAAAAATTGCATAATCCAATGAGTTATTTATAAAAACTAAATTTAAGAATGCATTATTACAGTTTGGAATATAGCCGTTTTGTTTCGGCGAAAGCCCCATTCATTAATCCACTAACAAAAATTATAATCGACTGTTGTTACGTTTATTACATAATAATTGTTTACTATTTAGCAGAATGAAGCCTAAGCTTTAGTTTGTCCTTGACGTCTCGAGTCCAGTCGTCCCCTCTACGCAACTCTAGCGATTGTTACATCAAAACCCAACCACCAAAGTTTTTCTAATAATCATTTTGTAAAGTTTTAAAAATATGTTCGCTGCTATTACGTTTGGTGACTGTCAGACCTAGAGGTGGACTACCCTATAAGCAGACTAATTAATCATATGCTTCTAGGTAGGATTTTTAGTGCGGAGCTGGGGGGTTCCATCTTAAAGAGGCAGGAAGTTAGAGGAACACCGCAAGGAGGTGTATTAACCCCTCTCCTCTGGAATATAGTAATCAACGAATTACTGTTGAAACTGGATGGAGAGGGGATAAAAGTGGTAGCGTATGCTGTTGATGTAGCGGTAGCTGTCTCAGAGAACGATTAAGGAGGTATGGCAAAATTCGTTAAAGAATGGGCAAATAAAAGCGGTCTGGGCGTCAACCCGAATAAGACAGAGCTTGTCCTTTTCACCAGGAAATATAAAATTCTAACAGTTGATCCGCCAACACTAAATGGTACCCCCTTAGTTTTTTCTGATAAAGCAAGATTTCTTTGGACAATCTTGGAGTAAGCTGGAAACCTTATATAATAGAACGAGTAAATAAAGCGAATATTGCTTTATACTCATGCAAGAACGCCATTGGTAAAAAATGGGGTTTGAAACCAAAGCTGGTATACTAGCTCTACACTTCGGTAGTGAGGCCAATACTTCTGCACGGGGTAAGCGTATGGTGGACACCTATGGAAAAAACCACGTATAAAAATAGATTGGGAAAGGTACAAAGAGCGGCCTGTATGCTTATAAGCGGGGCGCTGAGATCTACACCAACTCGCGCTCTAGAGGTTATGCTCCACCTTATCCCACTAGATATATTTGGCAAACAGAAAGCGGCAATTACAGCTACGCGACTGTTAGCTGTCAATCAGTGGAGAAGTCTTCAAAAGGGGCACTCCACCATAACTAAATCGCTAAAGCAAGAGCTGACGAAACTTGATTACATAACACCAGTGTTATGTTTTCAAAAAGGTTTTTGCTTTTCCGACAACAGACTAAAAGTTTTCACGGATGGCTCTAAGCTAGACGGTAAAGTAGGAGCAGGAGTCTTCTGTGACAAGCTGAAAGTAAGCATCTCTGTCCGTCTACCTGATCGCTGCAGTGTATAACAGGCTGAGGTGATAGCGATTGAAGAGTTTACGAGTTGGCTGAAGCATAATGTACTATCTTCAAAGAAGATTATCATTTATGTGGACAGTCAGGCGGCCATAAAATCGTTGGAGGCGGTCTCGCTGAAATCTAAGGTGGCGTTGAGCTGTCACTCCTCTCTTAACGAGATGAGTGAGCAGTTCAATATAAGGATCACTTGGGTCCCGGGCCACACAGATGTTGAGAGGAACTGCAGAGCGGACGAGTTAGCTAGACGTGGTACGACTCTGCAGCTGCTACCGAAAAGGGCAGAGGTAGGTAGTCCTATCGCGACACTGTAGCTTGAGCTTCGGAAAGAGGCAGACACAATAACAAATGTAAGGTGGGAAAACACCGACTCTTGCAATATTTCAAGGCAGGTATGGCCGAAGCTAGACTTGAAGCGCTTATTTCCCTACAAAGACGTCAACTAAGAACGGTTGTAGGAATAATAACAGGACACTGTCTTCTAGGGAAACACGCGAGAAGGATGGGTGTCGAATATAATGACTTCTGCAGAAGCTGCATGAACAAGGAGGAGAAGGAGACCATAGAACATCTTCTTTGCTCATGTCCGGCACTTATGCACAGAAGAGGCACAAACACTTAGGTAAGCGCTTAATGAATAACCTATCAGATCTCTAAAAACGGCAAAGTTCGAGATATACTTCGAATCATTAAGAGCTCTGAATGGATCTTCTGAAAAGGGGAAAGGTATAAGATCCTGTGCTAACACAAAGGACCGCGAATGGTCTAAGTTAGCATTATCGGCCACCGCAACCTAACCTAACCTATCACACCTGCTTTACAAAAGAAAGTAATAGATTAGAGTGTCACTAATATTACTGATTTTTGCTTTGAAGCCAATAACCATTCCAAAATGTACAAAATAATAATTTCCTTCTTGCAGATTCCTGGAATGTCGGTTGTAAATCGATCAACAAAAAGTGTATTCTCCAGCCTGAAAGGAGTCTGGTCATTTCTATTGCGCGTCATCTATATCGATGAGGAGCATTTCCCGAAAAGAACCCATCGTTTTACTGCCATTTACAGTCGTGATAAGGAATACTTGTAAGGATGTTAATAACTTATTTAATATAAACTTTGGCCCGACTATGAAAGTTGTGATGAAGTATTAGAATCTATTGGAAATATTACCATCGTTTTTTGTTCTCACTATTTTCGACGTTTCTGACAACAGAACACTACACAAAATCGAGAAAACCGTTTACTGGCCGTCTGCCTCATGGACGGCTTCTCCGATTTAAAGAATTCTTTTGTTAAATTGTTTCTTGATGGTATTCGGGACTCAGTTTCTTCAAATGGCTTTTCTTTTGTACACTACACTATTGTAGCCAACTATTGTAGTCTTTTGCCAAAATCGTAGAGCAAAAGGCTTTGCTTTCCTTGTTATACATCGGTATCGTTTCCATTTTACATGACACAGTCTCTGCTAAAACATATTGCTCATTACAGATTTGACATCCGGCAGGATTATTTCTTTACAACCGCTGTGCGGTCGCGTATTGTGCAATTTATTTTAGATCGGCAACGATTCCCCACACGACACAAAGGCGACACAGCATTTGGAATAGAGCGTCTGGTCTCGGAGAGAGTCTACTATTCTGCGTATCCATTGCATGATGTAAGAGTTAATTTGAAAATATCATTCTAACAGTTGTAGTTGAAGCTATCTCTTTTATTAATTAAAATTTTCATTCATCATTCCCAACCACAGGGAGAAATCTCAGAAAAGGGAACAATGCGCGCAACCCTATACTCACATTGGGCTTCCATACGGAAATGGTATCGCTATCAACCGCTGGACTATATCAAGGAATATTTTGGCGTTAAAATTGGTATTAGTTTTGTATTTTTCTTTAGAATTTCCATCTCCATCATTTGTATGAACTTTTTTAGGACTCTACTTTGCCTGGTTGGGTTACTACACTTACATGTTGCTGTTAGCATCATTTGTCGGTGTTTTTTGCTTTATATACTCCTGGTTTACACTTAATAATTATGTTCCTGTGTAAGTGAGTCTGATTCGTTTATAATTTGACGTATTTGTTTCCATTGTTTTGTACTTAATTCATATGTCATTTATTTTTCTTATCCCACGCACCGCACAGCAAAGATGTCTGTTCGGATAAAATGAAAGGGGTCACAATGTGCCCACTGTGCGACTGGTGCCAATTCTGGGATATTCGGGAGACTTGTTTCTATTCGAAAATCACATATCTCATCGATAATCCGAGTACGGTATTCTTTGCCGTATTCATGTCATTTTGGGCGACACTATTTCTCGAATTGTGGAAACGCTACTCTGCTGAGATAACACATCGTTGGGATTTGACTGGGTTCGATGTTCACGAAGAGCATCCACGGCCGCAGTATTTAGCCCGTCTGGAGCACATACCACCAACACGAACTGATTATGTGACAAACATCAAGGAACCGATTGTGCCATTTTGGCGTATAAAACTTCCGGCGACAATTTTTAGCTTTTCTGTCGTGCTTCTATTGATTGCATTGGCTTTTGTTGCTCTCCTAGCTGTAGTTGTTTATCGGATGTCAATGATGGCAACACTTAATCTGGGCTCAAGTTCGATGACAACATCTGCTGCCATAATGATAGCCACTGCATCGGCGGCGTTTATCAATTTGTGCCTTCTCTACCTACTTAACTATGTAAGGGGTTTACACCGTCATTTAAAAGAGCAATTTTAACCCTAAATTTTCTGCTTGCAGGTTTACAATCTCTTGGCCGAGTACCTGACTGAGTTGGAAATGTGGCGAACACAAACACAATTCGACGATTCTCTAACCCTTAAGATTTACCTGTTGCAATTTGTCAACTATTATGCGTCCATTTTTTACATCGCATTTTTCAAGGGAAAATTTGTCGGCCATCCTGGGCAGTACAATAAATTGTTTGACTATCGGCAGGAGGAGGTAGGTACAATGGTAGTTTCAGAAGTACCCGATCTGACGTATAGATAGCGGTTGTAGTTTAAAAAGAATGACTGTGCTAGAAAGTAGCAACCCTACAAAGCTTAAATTTGACGTTTGACGATGCTGCGTTCAATAGTGAACCAACATCAAAACGGAGCTAGATTCTACTCTGGGAGAGTCTGCTGCTGCGGGTGGCAGAGTTTAAGCGAGGTCGTACGAGTTGCCAAGACGAACATCGAAGTGGTCGATCAAATGAGGTCGATCCTCACGACATTTGGGTCTTCGTCCCAGGATCGACCCAGTATTTTTCCTGGCCAAAGAATTTCAACGATCTACTACAGTTCGTAAACTCCAAACGTTTTTTCCATAATGGAGCAAATTGTGCCGACATCCTTGCACCGCATACTAGTCATACTAGCCGACATCGAGCCAAATTGATAGTAACATCTCCTCAGTTAAGTGCAACAACTGCGGACACTGGTGCCAGTTTCGACGATGTTCAGGTCTAGCCAACATCAGGGACTGGAATCGGAGTTTCATTGCGGAATGCTGCAGGACACGAGTTCAGCCATACTCAGCTACCACCTGGCACTGCTCAGTGTTCCATAGCCGCATACACGGCAATGCATCTTCCGTCAAATACTGTGATAACTGGTGTCATCTTAGAACCTACTCTGGACTTAATAACTGTCGACAATGGACCGCAAACTTCTTAGCCGCATGCTGGTTAAATCAAACACTACAGACAGCACCACAAAATCACAAAATCGGGTACTTCTGGGACTACCACCGTAGTTATCAAAGATTCTAATATTTTATTCAATTTGTTTTATTAATAATTATCTGAATAACAGTGTTCCTCCGGCGGATGTTTGACGGAACTCTGTATTCAGTTAGCAATCATCATGATCGGCAAACAAGCATTCAATTCAATTCTGGAAGTGATAATGCCAATGTTCTGGAGAAAGGTTCAATCAATTAAAGTTGGACTGTCACGATTGCTGTCGTCAGGACAAAATCATTCGAGTAAAGGACGTGATGAAAGATGGTTGCGTGATTTGAAATTGCTCGACTGGGGACCAAGAAGTTTATTTCCAGAATATTTAGAAATGGGTAAGTGATGATGCATGGTCGGCCAGGTCATTAAATTCAATTGAATT
The DNA here is from genome assembly GCA_947095585.1 of Nephrocerus scutellatus. Classification (NCBI taxonomy): domain Eukaryota; kingdom Metazoa; phylum Arthropoda; class Insecta; order Diptera; family Pipunculidae; genus Nephrocerus; species Nephrocerus scutellatus. The sequence continues at coordinate 17,546,787 of OX352761.1, forward strand.
CTCTCCTATTTCAGTACTCCAGTATGGTTTTGTGACAATATTCGTAGCTGCCTTTCCGTTGGCGCCGTTTTTTGCACTTCTCAATAACATCCTCGAAATGCGATTAGATGCAAAGAAACTACTGACACACCACAAACGACCTGTCTCGCAGAGAGTCCGTGACATTGGTGTTTGGTATCGCATTCTCGATTGCATCGGGAAACTCAGTGTAATCACAAATGTAAGACTTGGCCGGAAAAAACTGTTGCTCTGTAATGTTCTTCAGTGAATAAAATTTCAGGGTTTTATAATTGCATTCACTTCGGATTTAATACCGCGACTTGTCTATAGCTCAATTGTTTCGACAAATGGCAGCCTAAATGGATATTTGGACTTTACATTGTCACATTTCAATGTGAGTGATTCGGCGCCGTTGAGAAGTTTAGCTGCAGACAATTCTAACATCACGACGTGCAGGTTTGCTCTTCATTGCATTTACTTGTGACAGATTTATTCAATGAAATAAGTGTCTTGTTATTCGTTCACTACTAGATATGCGGATTATCGAGAGCCTCCCGATTCGGCCAAAAAGTACCAACTAAGCAATATGTTTTATATAATTCTTGCCGGACGTTTGGCGTTCGTGGTTGTCTTTGAAGTAAGTAGGTTTGTTCTTTGGTGTTTAAAAAGCTTTATAGTTAATTCGTACATAATATTTCTTGATAAAAAAGTGTAATGATTGTTGAAGAGAACTAAGAACTCCGCACGCAACTACAACGTCTTCCACATACTGCACTTAAAACAAAGATCGACATGGCATTTGCACCGCAGCCGATAATGAAACTGATCTTACGTCTTTTCGCTTCTGCGATGAATTTCTCCAGGTTAACACCATGGAGAAATCCCACGTGGTCGTGGGCGAGATAAGCCGATGCCAGCCAATCTATGGTTCTTGGCATAGGACGATGTCTGTCCTTTCCGCCTTTGAGCAGACGGAGTGAAAGGGAGGCCTTTTAGAGTGTTTGGAGGTTAATCAGGACTAACCGCAACATTTCTGTTCTAATAAGTGAGAGAAACCTTCCTTTTCTGAAGACGAACAGAGCATAAAGCTGCTATTCTGGCACAAATAGAATGCTGATTCCGATGTTTCGGAATTCAGGTGTCCTGGTTACCACTTGGTGCCACCGCGATCTTGCCATCTATTAACGTAGTAATGTAGCTTTTCAAACCCAATCACAGTTCAGCCATTGTTCCAACGCGGAATTTAATTTGGCTCTAACTCAAAGTGCGTAAACAAAACATTCACTGCTGCTTTATAAACATATATAAAAGACAGTGCCTTAACTTGTAATGAGTTAGATGCAATGTCTGGCTCTAGTTCTATAATTTTATCACTTAATTCACATCCTGAAATTGTCACTGTGGACGATTTCAATGTTCACAATCCTAGTTAGCTTCGCCATTCAGGCTTAACAACACCTCAAGGAAGGGATGTTGAGTTATTTGCTGATTTAAACAATCCTACTCAGCTTGTGAATGAGCTCACTAGAGTTCCAGACATTGTAAGTCATAACGCTAATACCCTTGACTTGTTTCTTATGTCTCATCCTAATAAATACACCGTCGTTTAATCATCACCTCTAAGCTCTTCAGACCATTGTGTAGTAGCTGCTAAATTCTCGTTGTCGAACCACGCAGAGAAAACTCCTAAAAGAAAAGTCTGGCTACACGAGAAAGCCGACTGGGATGGCCTCAACAATTTCTTTCTGAGTATCAACTGGCCACTTAATGCCAATAGTGATGTGGATGCCATTTCTGATACGATCACAAACATAAGCCACCAGGGTATAAGACAATTTGTACCTTCCAGGATAAAATGTATCAAACCGAAGAAAAATGCTTGGTATGATTCAGGCTTCTGGGAACCGGGTGGTATGCTTTCGGTTACATATAAAAAAACCCACTGTGGAAAACCAAACCAAGTTTAGACGAGTCAGAACTAAGTGCAATGCCTACCATAGACGTTTCAAATTCGACTATGACCAGAATCTGAGAGTAAAAATAGTCGCAAAGGAAGTAAGAATTTTTGGTCATTCGTTAAACGAATTAAAAATACTGTCTCGTCTTCAATTCCAACGCTCTGATTCACATTGACATTCAAACCGTCAGCTCTGTAGACAAGGCCAATCTGTTTGCTTAACATTTCGCAGCTAGAGCGTTGTCCTCTCCTGTATTTTCAAGAGTCGAATCCTCTATGGATGGCTTATATCACTGAAAAGTGGTACCAGTCTATTCACAAATTTGGTGAAAGTAAAGTTGTTGCACTCGATATTTCCAAGGCATTTGACAGAGTCTGGCATGAAGCTCTTTTGCCTATGGAATTGATAAGGCCCTGCTTGATTGGACAAGTGAATACCTCTCTGACCGTTCAATCCAGGTCGTGTTGGACGGTTGCAAATCCAATGTTCAAAGCATAAATGCCGGTGTTCCACAAGGCTCCGTTTTGTCTCCAGCACTCTTTCTCATTTTCATTAATGATCTCCTATCCGCTACTTATAATCCAAATGTTAAGCTTAGTGCGTCTCGAGATGTTGCGTGAACGACATATATTGTTCAGCTTGTGATACGCATAGCGTGCTTTGTTGATTCGGGACGAGATGTCCGCCTCCGAGCCGCCATCCTTCTTTATTACGCTGCCGAGGTAGCAGAACTCTTCAACTTCATCGATGGTAACAGCGCGTTCGTCAATTGCAATTGTTAGCGGAGCTAGGTTTCTGGTTTCGATGCGCATCATTTTTGTTTTGCTCATGTTTACCTTCAACCCGACTTTCCTTGCATTGGCGATCAGTTTCTCCAATTTCCAGACCATGTCAGGAAGTGTGTGTGTCAAGCAAGCAGATGTCGTCAGCGTAATCTAGATCGTGGAGCTTTTGAGATGGGCGCTATTGTATTACGTTCGGTGCTTCGTTGTTTGTTTGCACCATGACACTATCAAGAACAACCAAAAAGAGCAAAGGTGAGAGAACACAACCTTGGCGTACTCCTTTGGTGATGTTGAATTTGACACTATGCTTGCCATTGAAACGTAAACGTACACTGCAGGAGGCGTCTCTGTAAAGCTCACGAATGAGCGCCACAATTGTTTCCGGTACACCTAAATTTTGCAACGCATTTCAAATGGCATCTCTTGAGATCGTGTCGAAGGCTCGTTCGAAGTCGACAAAGAGAAGGAATAACGGTGACCTCCATTCCACAGACTACTCAATGATGATTCTGAGTGTGTTGATGTGATCTACGCACGGTCGATTTGGCCTGAATCCAGCTTGCTCTCTTCGCAGTAGGTTGTTTACAGTTGGTGAAGATTCGATCGAGTATTAGCAAAGCCAGCACCTTCTCGATAGAGTTGAGAAGGGTTATCCCTCGCCAATTCTTGCAATCTCTAAGGTAAAGTAAGACTTTAACGCTTCCTAACCCCAATGCTGTCGTCTAAGCGTAATTTAAATCCCCCAACCTTTATCCATGAATGGATCCTGCTTAAAAAAAACTGAAAAATTCGCAAACAAGCTTCGTTGGAATGACCACATAATCACTATTGCTGTGAATGCTGCAACATGTTGAGTTTTTATAAAACGGTGCACTCCCTCAGATGTGGCTACTATTTGCCCTAAATTTGAATACAACTGTACAATACAACTACAAATACAACTACAAGACAGAATTTAAAAGCGTGCGATACAACCTATTGGTGACGTAAAAATCGTGAAAACTATCAAATCGCCTGATCATCGTAGGAACCTTTCCAGCTTGTCACTTCTTTATCGCTTTTACAACAGGCGGTGTTCAATAGAAATATCCAGATGCATCCCGCCCATTCTCCAAAACCATTCGCAATACCCGTGCCTCAACTCGAGCTCACTGGGCTACCACCATTAGACCTAACGTTTCTTGTTTAGCCGCACAATAATTATGTGGAGTCTCTGTTTTTCTGCATTTGTATGATCTGCAGTCATTTAAGACACATGTACATGACATATCATCTTTTCGTCTCCCTCCTTAATTTCCAAACGCCCACCACGCTGTGTGTTATGTACCGAATAAAAACAATATTTGTTTCACTGTTCACTGCCCGGATTCGATTGCCATTCATTGCTCAATCGATCACCTCCATACCTCAATTGACCTCTTGACCACGATTTCGTGACCTGTTTGGTTACACAGGACGGAACTGAACGGAAAACAAGCTTACACTCTTACAAGCATTATGAGCATTACACTCATTACTTAGAAAAGTAAATTAATTGTCTTCATTGTTAATATCATTTCAGAATTTCGTCGCTTTAGTTATGATTCTTGTGCGCTGGTGCATTCCAGATATGTCTGTTGAATTACGAGATCAAATTCGCCGTGAAGTGTATATAACAAATGAGATTATCATCGAACAGGAGGCGTCTCGAGCGAGGAATGGTAAGTGAAGTCACAAAATAGAGAATGTACAACATTTAATAGAATATACATAATGTATTAATTATTAATCATGATATCATTTACAGAGCGCCGTGCCAAGCGAATGTCATCGACAAAACCCGAAGAAGACTCACCATCTCAGGAACCAAATACCAAATTTATTAAAATTGAAAAACTCCTCAGTGGCAAACTATCACAATCACAAATGGATCTCATTATTCATGGTGGTGATGCACCAACGGGAATTTCCGGAACTCCCACTTTGGATGCCATCGACTCGAATACTGAATTAACAATTTAGGGGAATAAGTTTTAACCAAAAAAACAAACAAACAAACAAACAAAAGTCAATCGTTGTGCTTTCTTCTTGCTTCCTATTTCATTTAATTGCTGTTGGTTGTTTATTTCTTTTTGATTTTTAACTTTTAAATCTTACTCTTACTATATATAGTATACATTATATTTATGAATTAACTGAAGTGTGCCTGGCTTATCATCGTTGAGTGCTTTTTGAAAAATATTTGTGATATCTACGAGTGTAAAACAATTACTGATTAATTATAAATGTGTTTGTCTATGGAATGGAATGTGAAGACAAATTTATTCAATTTATTTGATCGAGCATCCTTGTAAATTTTGAGTTACCACAAGTTTTTGTTATTAGAGTCTCCTATTATCCTTCTAAGCTGATAAGAAATGTAATACAGAAATATATAGATATATATTTTTTATCATATCTTACTAATAAAGATAAGTGTGTTCTTATTTTTGGTTTCTATTGTTTGTATACTAAGAAGAGCGCCGGATCTAGCAAGAATAGATTTGGGTGCACCCTACCACTTTATTTAAAAGAATTATTTTATTCTTTATATAGAATAATATAAGATTTATTTATTAGAATAATATATTATGACATAAAGTAGTTCATAGGGTAGGTTAGGTTAGGTTAGGTTGCGGTGGCAGCTAATGCTCAGTTAGACCATTCGCGGTCCTCTATGTTACCACAGGATCTTATACCTTTCCCCTTTTCAGAAGATCCATTCAGAGCTCTCTTAATGAATCAAAGTATATCTCGCATTTTGCCGTTTTCGGGATCTGCTAGGTTGTTCATTAACCACTTACCTACGTGTTTGTGCCTTCTGTGCATTAGTGCCGGACATGAGCAAAGAAGATGTTCTATGGTCTCCTTCTCCTCCTCGTTCATGCAGCTTCTGCAGTAGTCATTATATTCGACACCCATCCTTCTCGCGTGTTTCCCTAGAAGGCAGTGTCCCGTCATTATTCCTACAACCGTTTTTAGTTCACGTCTTTGTAGGGAAATAAGCGCTTCAAGTCCAGCTTCGGCCAGACCTGTCTTGAAATATTGCAAGTTTCGGTATTTTCCCACCTTGCATTTGTTATTGTTTCTATCTCTTTCCGAAGCTTAAGTTTCAGTGTTGCGATAGGACACCCTACCTCTACCCTTTGCGGCAGCAGCAGGAGAGTCTAGCTTACTCGTCCGCCCTGCAGTTCCCCTGAACATCTGTGTGGCCCGGGACCCAAGTGATCCTTATATTGAACTGCTCACTCATCTCGTTAAGAGAGGAGTGACAGCTCAACGACACCTTAGATTTCAGCGAGACCGCCTCCAACGATTTTATGGCCGCCTGACTGTCCACATAAATGATAATCTTCTTTAAAGATAGTACATTATGCTTCAGCCAACTCGTAAACTCTTCAATCGCTATCACCTCAGCCTGTTATACGCTGCAACGATCAGGTAGACAGACAGGGATGCTTACTTTCAGCTTGTCACAGAAGACTCCTGCTCCTACTTTACCGTCTAGCTTAGAGCCATCCGTGAAAACTGTATTGTTTCATTATCAGTTACCGATCCACTCTTTTAGTCTGTTGTCGGAAAAGCAAAAACCTTTTTGAAAACATAACACTGGTGTTATGTAATCAAGTTTCGTCAGCTCTTGCTTTAGCGATTTAGTTATGGTGGAGTGCCCCTTTTGAAGACTTCTCCACTGATTGACAGCTAACAGTCGCGTAGCTGCAATTGCCGCTTTCTGTTTGCCAAATATATCTAGTGGGATAAGGTGGAGCATAACCTCTAGAGCGCGAGTTGGTGTAGATCTCAGCGCCCCGCTTATAAGCAAACAGGCCGCTCTTTGTACCTTTCCCAATCTATTTTTATACGTGGTTTTTTCCATAGGTGGCTTACCCCGTGCAGAAGTATTGGCCTCACTACCGAAGTGTAGAGCTAGTATACCAGCTTTGGTTTCAAACCTCATTTTTTACCAATGGCGTTCTTGCATGAGTATAAAGCAATATTCGCTTTATTTACTCGTTCTATTATATAAGGTTTCCAGCTTACTCCAAGATTGTCCAAAGAAATCTTGCTTTATCAGAAAAAACTAAGGGGGTACCATTTAGTGTTGGCGGATCAACTGTTAGAATTTTATATTTCCTGGTGAAAAGGACAAGCTCCGTCTTATTCGGGATAACGCCCAGACCACTTTTATTTGCCCATTCTTTAACGATTAAGAGGGCATCTAGCATAACTTCCTTAAGCGTTCTGAGGTATTTCCTGGTTGGTTCTGGCCGTGTAAGCGGAGTTTCTGCCCCCTTTGTTAGCGAGCCTCTCCACTGCTTCGTTGCCTTCTATGCCAGTCTGTCCTGGCACAGAGTACAAGCGTACCTTGTTTACTTCGACAAGTCTGTTCAACTTCGCCCTACATTCCTCCACCAACGTGTGATGTGAAATGCAACTAGGGCTTTAAGCGCAGCTTGCATGTCTGTCATGATAGCTATTTCCTCCTGCCTCACGTAGTTTCTTTCCATATTAAAGTGAGCTCATCTTTCGATTGCATGTACTACTGCCTGGAATATGCTCGGGTACTGCCCCATTGATTCAGAGTACTTGATGCTTGGCCCATGGACTCCTGCCCCCGTGCCTTCTGCTTTCTTTGATCAATCCGTATACCACTTTATGGCTCCCGGATGCATCTGGTATTCAGTTTCAGATCTGAATTCCAACTTGGTGTTCATTTTGACCTCAAAGTTTTTCTTGAACTCAAGCTTTTGCACCATGTTGTCTCAAGGCATGCTGGCTAACGGAACCTGTTTGGTTAGTTTTTCAACTAATCCCTTTGCCCTACCCTCCGTGAAGCAGCCTACCTTGCTTAAACGTAACTTAGTTTCCTTCGATTTGCTCTCTACCACTATAGTGTAGTGGAACTACCTCTATACCCGTCATGGGGCAGCTTCTCATGGCCCCTGTAATTAAAATGCTTTTCAACTTTTTCCAATTCCTTTCTCGTGGTGCTTAGGTTAGTTTTATTCGCCCATGCCATTGCTCTATAAGTAATCATTGGAATAACTATTATGGTATATACACCTTGTGCATTATCCTGGGACTAACTACACAGGATTTTCCTGTCACCCTTCTGCACACCAAGTGCTCTTTTTAACTTTTGCAGTACTGCCTTTTGCTGTTTTTTCCATATCAGTCTAGTATCAAATATCAGTCCCAGGTATTTAACCTCTTTGCTGATAGTAATCTTTTCTCCATTGAGGGTAATCGGGTGCATTTTTTTTTTTGGGATCACCCTAAATCCCACTTCTAGTACCATCCGCTCGTGAAAGTTAATCCGTTTTGGATTAAATCACAGAGTACTTCCTAGAACTTCCCTTTTGCAGCGATGACTATATCGTCTGCGTAGCATTAGGCATAAGTTCCTGCCTCAGCTAGTCGCTGAAGTAGCAAGGGACCCTTCTATGAATTCCGTCAGCTCTCATAGTGCGGTCTCTGTAGATCTCCCCGTTTTATACGCATGTTGACTGGAGTGCAGTGGTTTCTTTCCCAGTACTTCCGACCTTATGTAATGTAATGTTCGATAACACTTTCGATAGCCTTTAAGGCGAACGAAGCTAGGCTAATTGGTCTGTATCTGAACGGCGAATTGAGAAGCCTTCCGTGACAAGTTATTACTCTCGGAACGTTTGTCACCCATTCGCTAGAGGTTGGACACCGTAACAAATACCTTTGGTGTTACTGGGAACCCCTGTTCAGTAGCCAATGCTCCACGGCGTCCACAGGACTTTGGATGGATTAGATCTTTTTTCCCCACTTTCAGTATGAACACCACCTTTGCCCTTCTCCAGCTTGTCGTTATATATCCGAGTACTATACTGCTTCTAAATATTCTTAAGAGGTGTGGAAGGAGATTATCTAATCCAGCTTGCATGATTGCGGGGATTACTCCGTCCACACCGGGCGATTTATAGGGCTGGAGAAGTGCGTTCTCAGGAGAAGGAAAGATCTTTGCTCCTCATTTCCTGTGAACCTCCCGTTCTTGTCTATCAGTGATGTCTTAATACTCTTAGCGTCTTTTGCCATCGCTTTATACAGTCTGGCTGACGCTGTAGTATTAGTTACTTCCTCGCAGAAGTTGCGGAAGCTTATGCGTTTGGCTCTTCTCACTTCTGTATTATAAGTTGTGAGAGCTTCTCTGTCTCTGAGTACCCGACTCAATGTCGGAGTACCGAAGGTGATGTCGAGTACCTCTTCCCTAACCTTAGCTGCAAAAGTTGCTACCCTGCCTAAATTATTATATATTTGGCGCGACAGACCATTGCGGTCCAAGGCCTGGCTTCTCGCAACCATTTGTGTTGAGCTTCTATAAAAATACACCCCACTAACCAGCGTTTCAATTGTCGCCTTTCCATTCTTGAGAACGCTTTTGAACTGTAATGCATGATACTGCTGTAGTCGTATTGCACGTCAATATTTGTTTTATGCGTTGCAGAATATTTGTTGAAATTATGCACATGTCCGTCGCTGATGTTTTCCCAATTGATTCTTACATAGTCGTCACGTTCGGTGGCACTTTGCTGATGGTAAAAGCCGACCGCATGCAGCAATTCGTGTAGGACGACACCGTGTGTCACACATTTCGGTGTATTCAGGTTGAGAACCTGTCCACCCTGTCGCATGCCAACACTCGACCAACAGCCAGAGTAGTTGCCCTTAACCACAAGCCAATTGGTGTCGCCTTCTTGATAGGGGCGAAAGCGAATGCAGGTACGATTGTGGTCATATTTTTGCACACAAATGGAGGGGACCTACAACCTACAATTTAATGCCGGATCCGAACGGCGAATTGAGAAGCTTTCCGTGACAAGTTATTACTCTCGGACATTTGTCAGATTTTCGCGAGAGGTGAGACACCGTGACAAATACTTTTGGAGTTACTGGGATTCGAACCACGAACACCCTGCTCAGAAGTCCATGCCATTCAAATCCAATGTTCACCGCATAAACGCCGGTTTTCCTCAAGGCTCTGTTTTATCTCCGACACTCTTTCTGATTTTCATTAATGATTCCTATCCACCACCTCTAATCCAATCCATTCTTTCGCTGACAACAGTACTCATAGCTTTTCATATGACTTCACGCTTTCTGCCCACGCCCCTCTTCGTCATAAGTGGAACTTGAACAAAAACGTATGCTAAGCACTTTAAGTTCTGACCTTGACAGCATAACAAGGTGGGGACTACATAATAGAGTTGAATTTAACGCTTTTGAAACGCAAAGCGACAGAAGGTCTAACCTTAATTTAAACCCCAAACTGAGTCGGAAAACACAATCACGCTTCAGCTTCGTCTTCGCCTGACGTTTACGAGTTCAGCCATACGATTTTAATGCTTCCTAACACAATATAGCTTCGGCTTCAACGTTTCGTTTGGCAATCGTAAAGAAAAAAACGTAATGTGACGTAACGTGACTCCAAACGGAAGCTCTAGTTCAAAAGTGCTGAACATTTGCTTTGCCTGACAGCTCAACAGCTGTGAAAAAACCTCAACAAACAATTCTCGGTATGTGCGTCAACAACAAGCTTCGTTGGAACGACCGCATATTTGCCATCGCCAAAAATGCTGCGAAATGTTTCATCATCATCATATATGGCTCTACAACCGGGGTCCGGTCCTGGCCTCCCGCAAAAAGTCTCTCCACCGGTCCCGATTTCGAGCCGATGTCATCTAGTTTGGTATCCCTAAACTCTGGGCGTCCTGGTCTACGCCATCCTTCCAGCGTAGGCTTGGCCGGTCTCGCTGTCGTGTTCCATAAATCCTACCGCAAAGGACTTTCCGAGCAGGATCATCTTCGCTCATGCGAGCTAGGTGTCCTGCCCACCGGAGCCTACCGAGCTTAATTTTCTTCACGATGTCGACATCGCGGTAGCACTCGTAGATCTCATCATTATAGAGTCTCCGGAATCGTCATTCCTCACATACGGGGCCAACAATTCTTCGTAAGACTTTTCTCTTGAACGCGGCTAAGAGGTCAGAATGCTTTTTGCTAAGCACCCAAGTCTCGGATCCATATGTAAGTACTGGTATGATCATTGTCTTATATACCAGCAGCTTCGATGTTATGGTTAAGTTCCTGGATTTGATGAGTCTTGAAGTAGGCTTTGTTGGCTTTAAGCAACCGTGGCCGTATGACTGGTTCGATGCTGTTATTGGCTGCTACAGTTGACCCGAGATAGTTGAAGGATTGCACTTCCTTAAATTCGCGCTCCACTATTTGAATTGAGGGACCAATGTTGGATCTTCTACTCACAGACGTGGCCACCATGTACTTTGTTTTGCTCTCATTTATGTGCAGCCCCAGATTTCGTACCGCCTGCTCTATCTGGATGAAAGCTTCCTGTACAGCTCTTGGGTTTCTACCAACGATGTCAATATCGTCTGCGTAAACCAGTATCTGAATGGACTTATAGAGGATTGTTCCTCTCGCCGTTACGTCAGAGTCTCGGATCACTTTCTCAAACGCCAGGTTGAAGAGGACGCAGGCCAGTCCATCCCCTTGTCGAAGCCCGTTATATATGTTGAATGCGCTTGATAGTGATCCGGATATTTTTACTTGGCTTATGCGAGATGTTTAGGTTTCCTAAAACGGTGCAAGATGTACTTCACTCCTTCAGATCTGGCTACTATTTACAAGACGTATATTCGCCCTAAACTTGAATACAAATGTATTGTCTGGGCAGGTGCCCCAAGACCACATTGCATCTACTAGACAGAGTTCAGAACCGCGCGTTAAAACTTATTGGTGACGTACATACGTCCTGCCTGTCACTGTTTTTCGCTTTCTCCACAATCGGTGTTCTCCATTAAGCCTATCTTCGGACGTACTAACCAACTCAGAGATTCCTTATATTTAGCCGCACGACAGTTATGTGTTTCCGCATTTCAATGATCTGCAGTCGTTTAAGACACGCGTGCATAGACATATCATCTTTTCCTCTCCCTAATATCCTAACGACCACGCTGTCCTAAGCATTGTAAGGGTGCAAACCCCTTTAGCGTGTGTACTTTATATAAAAAAAAAAGACCATCAATAGACCCAATAACGAACTTTTACGTGATGGCCCGTAAGAAGTTTTACTTCAAAATATTCTATTCTATTCTATTCAGAAAAACAAATCCACCAAATCCAATAGATCCGCCCATGACTAAGAAGAAGAAAAGTGTTTAGGCATAAAGTAAGCTGATTATTTGTTACGTGTGTTGTTATGATGAAACTCCTCCCACTTACCACCATCGCTTACATCATCCTGGAATGTTTGTCGATTATTTTTTAACTAATGTTATTTCGTCTCTGTTGGGATGTATAACATTCTGAGATTCCGACATGCAGCGGCACGCACATAAACAAAAATAAAAAAAACATTTTATTTGTGGGTTTTTTCCGGTCGTCCGGTTGTCGCATCGTCCTCGTCACTTCGCTTATTCCATTATGGAGAATTTAGACTATAGCCGTGCGAGAAAAAATGAGCGGGCCGCCTATAGTTAAATTCAAGTTGTGGTTAGCCAGAAGGGATTGACACTACGCGAATGTTATATTAACATGGGAAATGTTATCCGACCGCATTATGGTAACATTGAAAAATATATTACTTCTCTCGTCTGGCTAACCCCAATTGCTATTTAACAGCCGCCCTGCTCATTTTTCTCGCACACCACAAATGTAAATCAAGCGTTACACACAGCAACATTAGTTTGACACTAGTTGATGACGTCAGATGCAAAGAGAGATTGTGGAGAAGAAATCTTTTCGCATTTTCGATTGGCAATTGGCACCTCGCCGGCAACGATGGTCGCAATAATTGACGGTATCAGTATCAGTACATTTCTGAGTGTTGCGCTATCGCATTAGTGTGTCGATTCAAGTCGTGTGTGCGTGTGTGTGTGCAATATTTGGCGAAGGGGAGGAAATATGATAGCTCATTGTTTTGGTTAATTTATCGAGTAAGTGACTCAGTTCATTTGTTTTTGTAATTTGTTGATATTGAAGTAAAGAAATGCAAAATTTATAGATTTTTTCCACCGACTACCGCAAAGTTTTGGTTTTTATTTTGTTATCGTTCTAATTATTGTTGTTGCTGATTTGCTTCTCGAAGGATATTGATTAAACATCTTTTACTTCGTGATTCGTGTCTGTAACATAGCCAAGTGACAAACCGCACCGCCCAGCCGTCCAGCCGGAGCCGATACGTTTCATGCACAACTTTTTGTTCCTCTTTGTTTTGAGTTAATTTCTTATGCAAACTTTACATTTGTGGCGTGCGAGACAAAGTGAGCGGGCCTATATTAAAATTAATGGGAAATGTTACGCTTGATTTACATTTGTGGCATGCGAGAAAAATGAGCAGAACGGCTGTTAAATAGCACTTGGGGTTAACCAGACGAGAGAAGTAGTATATTTTTCAATGTTACCATAATGCGGTCGGATAACATTTCCCATGTTACTATAAAATAACTATAACATTCATGTAGTGTCAATCTCTTCAGGCTAACCAGAAATTCAATTTAACTATAGTCGTCCCGCTCACTTTGTCTCGCACGCTTTAAATGTAAATTTTGCACTATCTATAGCATTATGGTAACTTTGAAAAATATACTACTACTTCTCTCGTCTGGCTAACAAAAATTTCTATTGAACAGTCGTCCCGCTCATTTTTTCTCGCACGCAACAAATGTAAATAAAGCGTTACAGACTGCACTCCTTTTACAGTGCACTGTTTGGCATTTGATGACTGGACTATATCTACAGCTGATGGCAGCCGTCTCGACTCAGTCTCAGTCAATCATCACTTATCACTACATCATTAGCATGAAAATCATGAACTTGTAGTAACTAATTGATTACTTTACTTTAATAACAAGAAGTTCTTGTTGCATTGCATTAGTCTTCCAGAATCCCGAGTGGACAGTCACAGTGGACGGTAGTGAATCGTTGTCGCGTAGTGTAGTAACGGAAAACAATTTGTTATTGGAGACTGTTCTACCTAATAAGCAAAATCAAAAATAGCAAAGTGAATAGTTTTTTTGGTGACTTTGGTGTGTGCGGTAGGCTTTATTTTCCTTTTATTTCTTTTGCATTTTTCCTTTGAATATTCCTAAATGTTCCAAGAGCCAATAGTGCTGAGATAATCGTATATCATAATCACCGGACACATGTTCGAGTTCTGCAAAACAGTGAGTGCAATTATTATTATTTTTTTATTATAACAACCATGCTCTTGGTGCAGATGTGCAGTTGCGTATAATACACTCGCGTGCAACTAAATCAACTCACCCCTATATTGTGCAGGTTTTTTTTTAAATGGCTTTAACCGATTTTCACGAAATATTTTTTTAAAAAGTCTAATGTTTTTACTTTAAAATGACACCATTATTATAAAAGTTTCTTTAGTAATTTTTTATGCTTTCTTTTACATAGTAAAAGGAAGTATAGTAACCACGAAAATGTTCGAACTTGACATTTTGACAGATTTGCCTATTTCCGAATCTAGAAGCAAAAAAAAAATCTCTGTCTGTCTTTCTGTGAGTGTGTCTGTCTGTGTCCACTCTACAACCCCTACAACTAAATCGACTAACCCTATATTGTGCACGTATTTTTTAAATGGCTTTAACCGATTTTCACGAAATATTTTTTTAAAAAGTCTAATGTTTTTACTTTAAAATGACACCATTATTATAAAAGTTTCTTTAGTAATTTAATAATAGTAACCACGAAAATTTTCGAACTTGACATTTTAACAGATTTGCCTATTTCCGTATCTAGAAGCAAAAAAAAATCAATGTCTGTCTTTCTATGAGTCTGTCTGTCTGTGTCCACTTTACAACCCAGACGGCTGAATTGATGGGGATGAAAATTCATATTTAAGCTTTTTACCTTAATTTGGAGGTCCCAGTTGATTTTGACGGAAATCTGCCAACCGGAAGTGGCTGTTTACTTGTACAGTTTTTCGAGTTTTTGTAAATATCTTAAAAAGTATAGCACTTATGAGAATTCTGCCAAGTACAAAATAAATATAAAAAAATAAACAAAAAATCAATATACATACATTTACTGAAGATTCCAGCCCCGTCCGTAAAAGAAAGTCATAGCACACCTCCATTTTTTTAAATTCTCTATATTAACTGCGCGTGCCCGTGGCTGGTTGGCTGGGACACCAAATCTTGTGATCAATTTTAAACCGACTTTCTAGAGCCAAATTTTATTAAAACTTTGCGCACATGTGTATCATCGATGACGACTCTTTCTATAAAAATTTGGTGCCCCTCGGGCCTCTAGTTCGGGGGGCTCCCATACAAATATGTTACAAAATTTTCCCGATTTTCTTAAAATTTTATTTTGGGTGTTATCGGGCCCCGGGGTCGGGGGGAGCCCATACAAATTTTATAAAAATACTTGATTTTCCTAAAATTTTATACGCATCTGTATCTCCGATGGACAACACTTTTTTTGTAAAAACTTGGAAGTGATCGGGCCCCAGGGCCGAGAGGCTCCCATACATTTTTTGTTAAAAATTAACCAAATTTTATTGAAACGTTGAAGCACATGTGTATCACCGATTAGAGAATTTACAAAAAAAATTTAATTTTTAAGAATGCATTTCGAATAGAAACGCAAGCCAAATTGATTGCCTCTTTGTTTGTTTGTTTGTCGTGGAATCTTGCGATCAATTAATAACCCACTTCCCAAAGTCCGATTTTATTGAAACTTTGTACACATGTGTATTTTCGGTGACAACATTTTCTATTGAAATTTGGTGCCCATACATTTTTTTTCTAAAATTTCCCCGATTTTATCGGGTGCGGCAATCTTACGGGCATTCGATATGCACTTTTCAGCGAGTTTCAAACACCCAAATGATTTTTTCTGCTAAACTGCTCATGCGTCCATTAATTTTTTTAAATTTTTTTTTAACAATTCAGCATTAGTTTTGCAATTAAACGTCTTCGTTCCACCAAACTCGATTACAGGCTTTGTTTGAAGTCATAGTTAGCCACATAACCAAATTTCAAATCCTAATCTGTTAAAGGAGCAGCATCGACCATGGGTATGGGTATTCTCATACACTTTCGTTGTACTTTTGCTCTTCCTTGCATGCGTGCGATGCGATAACACTGGCTTTAATGCACGACGAGCACTTATGCGTCACTTGGAAAACACCTGTAAACGATCAAATTACAGTTGCAAGTGTTCTAAGCTAGAATTGTAGATTTTCCAGTTTGTTAGTCGTCTCATTTAGAATCCATATGTTTCTATTCTCTAATTTTATGATCATCAGCATTTTGGTGTTTGTGGAATTAAATGAATGAAAGTTAGTTCAGAGGTATTACTCTCAAGGATATGTAATGTGCTGCCTCGCTTTGGATAATTGTAGGATGACTTGTAACCTACCTATATTTGCGGTGGATATATGACATCCTATAAAACATTCTATTAAAAGGTCCATATCCCTAAACTGTACGTAATTCCGAATTATTCGTAAATATGATAACTTCCTCAGCTAAATTTCCGCTGAGCATGCTATTAGTTGTAACAATTGTTGCCATATTTATTAAAGGATAAACCCTAAAACTATACAATACAATTGTAAATTGTTGCATTTATTTCTATAACAAGGAATGCCAGTGATCGAAAATCGACGACATTCTAGAGTTAAAGCTTTAAATAAATCAAATTGTATAATGCCTTCTTGATTCTTATGCAATGTTTACAATCTCTCACAGCCTTATAATCGAAAATTCATTTGGTTACAGCAAAAATTATTTAATTATCTAAATTTTAATTAATTATGATCTATATTAAGCTCATCCGCCACAGCACGGTATACCTTTTTGGATGGATACCGTAACCATTTATTCAATAACATTTACAGATAACATTACGTGTTTATACTGTAAACAGGATAATTTTCTGTCACCGAGTTAACTTCGTCACAAACTTACGGCTAAGATAAAATATCCAGCAGCCGGGGCATCATTATACCACCCAGTACTTTGGGTTAATTTTAGCATTTACCGACCGCACAAACCATACCTCGTAATTGGTTTGGTTCGCCTGCACTCATACCGTATATACGCGCCCGAATTCTTTTTAGATTAGATTAAGATATTTTATTAATCATTTAGGTTAGGTAAGGTTAGGTTCGGTAGCTGCTATTAAACACTTAGACCGAAGTACGGTCCATTGTGATACCACATGATCAGAGTCTTTCCCCTTTTGTTATAGAGCCAATTTCGTGCTCCTTGTAAATTTTAGGATGTCTCCCACTTTGCGCTTTTCGACATCCGATAAGCTGGTTGAAGTACCGTATCCCAGATATTTTTGTCTTCTGCTTGCAAGAGCCGGGCATGTACACAGAAAATGGGATACTACTGTTTCCTCCTCCTCGGCGTCATAGCAGCTTCTGCAGAAGTCATTGAACTCAAGGCCCACCTTGCTCGCATGCACTACAAGAAGACAGTGTCCCGTTAAAACACCTATAATCATTCTTATATCCCTTCTTCGTAGGGATATCAATGCTTTAGATCGATTTAAGTCCAGCTTAGGCCAGTCTTGTTTTGCAATATGCATCCATCTCTCGTTTGTTAATTTTTCTGCCTCTTTCCGAAGCATTAACTTGACCATTGATAACGGCAGCTGTGTGGCAGCTTATCGCTACCCCCGATGTCATCAAGACCGATTCCAGCGATTTGATTGCCGCCTGACTGTCTATGTAAATTATAATATCGGTTACCGCCTCCTGAATCGCTGTTACCTCAGCCTGATACACGCTGCAATCGTCCGGTAGTCGAACGGAAATGCTCACGCTATGTTTGTCACAGTAGACTCTGGCACCGACCCTACCGTCGAGTGTGGATCCGTTCGTGAAGAATTTGATAGCAGCAGTTTCTTGTGGCGATCCATCTCTCCATTGATCCCTGGAGTGGTAGATGGCTCGGAAACCCTTCCTATAGCATAACACTGGTTGTGTGTAATTCAAGTTCGCCAGTTCAACCTTTAGCGAGTTGTTTATCGTCGAGTGTCCCGTTTGAATAGGTTTCCACTGGTGCAACATTAATTCTAGGGCGCGTGTTGTTGTTGTTTTCAGTGCTCCACTAATGTGAAGACAGGCTGCCCTTTGCACCTTCTCCAGAATTTTAACATAGGTGGATTTTCCAAGAGCCGGCCACCAAACGCTAACTAACACCCTACATGAGTATTGGTCTTACTACTGCAGTGTGTAGCCATTGTACCAGCTCTGGCTTTTATCCCCAGCTTTTTCCGATGGCGCTTCTAGCTTTAGTAGCTTTGTTAACTCTCTATAAAATTTTTGGTTTCCAGCTTAGTTTATTATCCAGGATTGTGCCCAGAAATTTCGCCCTATTGGTGAAAACTGGACTGGTCCCGTTTAGAGTTGGTGGAGTGACTATTGGCACTTTATATCTATTTGTAAAGAGGACCAGCTCTGTCTTGGACAGATTTACTCCTAGTCCGCAGCCTTTGGCTTATTTTGTGACTATGGAGAGGGCATTTTGCATAACCTCTGTGATGGTTACTAGAAACCTACCTGTGACTACGCTCATGCCCTCTCTTTCCAGCTCTTTTAGTAGTCCATCGATTACCATGTTCCAGAGCGAAGGGGATAGAACGCCACCTTGCGGCGTTCCTCTAGCTACATGCCTTCTAATGGTGGAGCCACCCAGCTCAGCGTTAACAATCCTGCTTAAGAGCATATGATTAATTAGCTTGCAAACTGTGTGGTCAATACCTAGAAGAGACATGCCATTCATTATAGCCTCCGTATTTACGTTTACGTTTAAAAGGCACCTTCAATGTCGAGGAATGCTATGAGTGTGTATTCCTTCGACTGCAGTGATTTCTCAATCGTACGTACCAGTGTGTGCAGCGCTGTCTCTACCGACTTACCTTTGCAGTAAGCGTGTTGAGACTGAGCCCATCTGTCGTAACCTACCTGGTCTCTTATGTAAATATCCAATAACCTCTCCAAAGTTTTCAGCAGAAAGGACGAGTGTCGGCTCAACAATAGCGGCCCGACGTATTTACTTTGTCTTTTTTTCGTATTGCATATTATTAAAGTATATTTTTGACTACTTCATCTACTAAAGGGTTTTTCAATAAGAGCACTTCAACTTTTTTTTTGAATAAAACACAAACTGTTCGACTTTTGAACTAACTTTTTTTTATTAACGAATTTGAACATATACATATGATACATTTAAGTATGAAACTCGATTTCTTTTGCATGACCACCGCGTGCACGTTTTACGAAGTGAGCCTCATCGCTGAAGATGATTTTTCGGTGAAAATCTGCATCATTTTCGATTTGCTCTTGAGCCCAATTCACGAATCGGCGTCGCTTCAAATGGTCAAACGGCTTTAGTTGTTGTGTCAGCTTGATCTTATACGGATGTAGGCCAAGATCTTTACGTAAAATCGATTGTCGAACGGGCTGGCTTGTTAAATGGACCGTAAAATGGCCGTAATGCTCTTAAAGTAGCGGCAACAGACCGATTATTTTGATAAAAAATTTGCACGATTTGCAATCGCTGTTCACATGTGTAGCGTTCCATGATGAAATGTATACTAATGAAGTTTCCAAATGACAAAAGAACAATACAAAATATGGCGTCGTTCGCCGTCCCTATTGGAGAAAAGTTGAAGCGCACCTATTGAAACACCCTATATTATTTTTAAGGGAATTAAATTTTAAACAAAATTTTTAGTGGCGTATAAACAGGGTGAACTTCATCATCTTTAGTGTTGGTTCTCTCGTAGAAGGAGACGTCTTAATTGTTAAAGATGTCATCGAATCTAGCATCTGTGAATCCTCTGATGTGTATGTACCAGTGACTTGGCTTGATTTCCTCGATTCTCAGTCCTTGCATATCAGGACATGGATGTGTTTCCAATCCGTCGACAAATTTCCTTCGTAAAAAGTTGTAGTCGACACAAACTTATAGCTGTTTTTTTATAATTCACGCCCTTATACTGCTGGGCACAGCGTGGGAGAAAAGAGGAGATGTCTATGAGCTTGTGTTTTGAATGCCTGTGGATCATAGTGATGTGGGAAGACAGTGGTACTTGGCAGAGCATTCCACATGCGTGTTGTACGGACTGAAGAAAGAATCCCTGAACTTACCTGTACGTCCGAAGATGGGGTTGAGGGTAAACTGATGAGCATTTAGAGCGCCACGAGTATTGCAGTTGAATTCAATGAGAGGTGATATGCAACTGGCTATTTCTCCTATTCACCACTGGTGGAAGAAGCGATAAAATAGTGACAAGCAGGAAACGTTCTTGCGGTGCTCAAGCGAATCTATTGATTTCGCAATGTTGCGTCGCACGGTTTTGTATTCTATCTAGCTGATGCAAGGTAGTTTTAGGCGCACCAGACCAGATACGACAATTGTTTAGGGCCTTAGAGATACTCGTAGCAGCAGATCAGAGAGAGTGAAATTTTTCTTGCACCGGGATAGAAAGCCTAAACATTTCGTAGCATTGTTGGCGACGGTAAATATGTGGTCCTTCCAACGAAGCTTGTCGTTAACGCACATACCGAGAATTGAGAGATTTTTAGTTTGCTCGATGCAAGTGCCATTCATGGATAATGGCATGGGATTTGGGATTCGCTTAGACGACAGGAGACAGCATTGGGTTTTGAAAGCCACTCGATTGTATTCTCCCCATTTTATTATGCTGTCTATGTCAGAATCTAACGTGCCTAATATACGTAGTTTTTTGAGTTCCACATGAGAAGTGGAGGGACGTTCCTCAAACTTATATGAGAATCTGAGAGTGCTGTCGTCAGTGAAAGAGTGAATTGGATTAGAAGTCACAGAAAAGAGATCAATTATAAAAATGAGAAAGAGTGTCGGGGACAAAACAGAGCCTTGGGGAATGCCGGATTAAAACAATGTACTTCAGACTTGAAACCGCCCAATACAACTTGAATTGAGCGGTCCAAAAGATAGCTTCTAATCCAGTGAACAGTTTATCATCGACTCCATAAGCACGAATTCTGGAAAAAAGAGTTTGATGCCAAAATCTGTCAAATACCCTGGAAATATCGAATGCAACAGCTTTGCTTTCTCCAAATCGATACAAAGACCGGTTCCACTGTTCGGTGAGTTATACCATCAAATCACTAGTAGAGCGTTGCCCACGAAATCCATACTGCCGGTCACTAAGGATTTCGTTGGTTTCAAGTTATTTCTTGAACTGAACATTGATCAGCGTTTCCATGAACTTGGAAAGAATGAATTTAAGTGCTATGGGTCGGTACGAAGAAGAAGACGATGGCTCGCTTTTTTGGGTATGGGCTGGACAAAGGCTGCTTTCAACTTCTCGGGAAGAGTCCAGAAGAATAGGATAGATGGAAAAGCTTATAAGCCAAGAGGCGATAATCATTTACTGTGTATTTATTAGGACAAGAGGTAAGGAACAAGTCAAGGGTGTTTGCGGAATGGTTTGCAATATCAAGTATTATTGTAGGCTCATTTACAAGTTGAGTAAGGTGATTAAACTCAGCGAATATCTCAACATCCCTTCTTTCGGGTCGTCTGGCCAGAATGGCGAAGCCACCCAAAATTGTGTACATTGATATCGCCAGCAATAATGATTTCAGTGTTATGATCATTTGGATACCTGCTTGACGTAAGCCTGGACGTGCCTTAATGAGAGCTTTAACACTAGCCTTGACGGAGTGAGCCTTGATGAAGTGATCCTTGACGAACTGATCCTTGACGTAAGCCTGGACGTGCCTTGATGAGAGCCTTGACGGAACGATCCTTGACGTAAGCCTGGACGTGTGTTGACGGAGTGATAGGTCAGCGGTGACGGCGAGGACACTAACGAATGCAGTAGAAGACGTCGACAGCGATATGCAGATATGTACTAGCGTAACAACCTGCGGGCACAAAAATTTGGTTCCTCACAATATACATAATAGTGCGATGGCATTTGTATTGCTTTGCCACGAATAAATTACGGGCAATGTGTCTTTTTCTTAATTTTTCTATCGTGAAGTCAGTTGCACTTTGTAAGCATAATGCTTATAAACAATTTCACCAACAGATGATGGCGGTGATAACAAAAGCATCGTCTTAGGGATATGTTGCATCGATTATTTATAAATCAAAATTTTTCATTTAAATTCTCTAAATATACTGAGTTCAACTACATATATATGCAGAAAAATAAAAACATATGCGAAGCATTGCAACCCAGCCACAAAACAACCTTAATCATAGAGCAGGGCGAATACAGCGCACCATCGCACACAGAACACAGTCATTATAGTATGGCATGATCCGATGCCGCTATATGGCATGCTTTTTTAAAACATTTTTTTGTATGGAAGCCCCCCCAACCCCGCAGCTCGAGCACTACCAAATTTTAATATAAAGTGTTGTCACCGGAAATACACATGTGTGCAAAATGTCAATTCAATCGGGCTTTGGAAAGTCGGTTAGAAATTGATCGCAAGATTCTACGACAGACAAACACACGAGCACGCGAAGTTAATATAGAGAATTTAAAAATAGTCTTTTCACACGCCCATAGACGAAGGTGACTGTTTCCTACGCTATAATCTACCATTGAAAGTAGGCATTCCACACTAGTATGATAACATAGAAAATACTATTGTTATTTACTGCAGTCTCAGCGAACAAACATTCCCACAGTAATTTTGCATTGCGCATGAGGAGTTTAGCAGAACAATTGTTTTGGTTGTGTGAAAAATAGCGTACATTATTCGCTGAAAAGTGCTTATCGTTCTCGTTATATTGCCGCTTCTAACTCGTACGATAACGTCCAGTTTCCTAGCTCGCTCGCTATTACATAACGAGCTATTACACGTCGATGAAATTTTCAGGCATTGGCTTAAATTCACACCATATAATATCTAAATCGAAATAAAGTCTTTGTCCAAATTTGGACTCGATAGGTGGCGCTGGGGTAGCTTTTTTCTTATTTATGAAATGATTTGGCTCAAATTCACACCATATAATATTTAAATCAAAATAAAGTCTTTGACAAAATTTGGACCTGGATAGGTGACGCTGCGGTGGAAAATTTAGATTTTGTTTTCTTTTTCTTGCTTTGTTGGTTCGGCTTCGTAATGTTGGTTTTTTCACGACCGTTCATTTTTGCGCTCCTACGCTTGCTCCCGACTTGGCACACCGAAGTACGAAGTACGTTTTTACTTCAAATAAGAAAACAAAAAAAGAGCAGGGTAGGTAGCAGGTAGGGTAGGAAGACACGGCCGTGGGTTTTGAGCGTGACAACGTCTGTCCGGGACGAAAGAAAAGAAAACAAAGATCTTTTTATAATATTTAAAAAATGCAAAAACCATTCAAACTTTTGTGCACAAAATGCCAAACGACACTGAAATGAAAATTTCTAAATATATTCTTCTCTAGGCGATTCTCAAATTTTCAAGTACGGTACGCCTTCTTGATATTAAAAAATCAAATATCAAACCAGCAATCGAACTTACTGTATACATGACTAAGGATAAGATAAGCCAAGGGAAAAGGAAATAGCAGCAACGAAATTTGTATTTTTTTTCTCTCTCACAGAGCACTGTATCATTTATGCAATGTTGATAGAATGAGCAGAGCAGAGCACTGATAGAAAATGAACAGAGACTATACTATCACTACGGCTGCGGTGAAGAATTAAGTAGCTTCGCAGCTTGTGCTGCACAAAAAAATGGCAGGCAGTCGGTATGCACGAAATTGCGGCTATATTTTGAACCGACTAACAGTCTGCTTGTAGGGCGACAATTTGACATTTACATTTTGCTATTTGCATCCAATTTTAAGTAGCTGCGTAACTGCGCAGTCGATTTTTCATTAATGCATTGGCTGAAAATTGAATTTTTGACCAAAATGCTGCATAAACTGCGCAACGGCTGAATTCTTGACCGCAGCCTACTACTGCATATGTTTGTTTCGTTCTGCTCTGCTTGATTGTATGTTATTGAAACAACATACATGATCATCAATCACATCAAATACAACAGAATAAATAATTTTTAAGCTGATTTAAATGTTCATAACAATTTATTTTGAGGTGGGTACATATTAAATATATCATATAACTGCACAAACGTAGTAATGTAGTTGCGTCGATAGTAGTAGGAGAAGTAAGAGCTGTTAAAAATTATCTTTTATATTTTTTTTCCTTATTTATATATAGTAAACTATCAGTAAAAAGGGATGTTTATAGTTAATATATATAGATAATATGAATTAAACGATTATAATTCGGAAAGATGGGATTTCGTTTTGTGAAAATCTGTGTTTAAAATGATTTTTGTAGAAGATTATTACTTAAATATATTAAAGCTAATATCTGCAATACAAGGAAATATTGTTAAATGTAAATAACAAAAAATAAATTACTGTAATACTTTTTATAATATTTAAAAAATGCAAAAACCATTCAAAATTTTGTGCACAAAATGCCAAACGACACTGAAATGAAAATTTCTAAATATATTCTTCTCTAGGCGATTCTAAAATTTTCAAGTACGGTACGCCTTCTTGATATTAAAACATTACAGTGACCACAACAGTGTGAGCATTCTGTTTATCACAACAGTGGCACATTCTGTTGATCACAACAATGGACATTTAACATATGACTTTTTGAACATGCATCCCTTGTAGTGAGAATATCAAAAATATGTGCGTGTTCTATTCTATTGGTCAGATCGCAGAATTTCCATAGGAACAAGTCTTATAGTCACATATTCGTCCTACATTTCGAGTTTCATACGAATCCCTTGAGAAATGGCTTGGTTCCAAAAATCCCAGACCCTATTGGCCAGATCGCAGAATTTCCATAGGAACAAGTCTTATAGTCACATATTAGTCCTACATTCCGAGTTAACATACGAATCCCTTGAGAAATGGCTTGGTTCCAAAAATCCCAGACCCTATTGGCCAGATCCCAGAATTTCCATAGGAACAAATCTTATAGTCGCATATTAGTCCTACATTTTTCATGGGAACAAGTCTTGCAGTCGCATCTTAGTCCTGCATTCCGAATTTCATACGAATCGATTGAGAAATTGCTTAGTTCAAAAAATTCTAGTTCCTCATGACCAAATCCCATTGGATATTAAAAAATGTTACTTAACATCTGTTAAAAACGTTCCATTTAACATTCGACTTTTTGAAAAAGCACCCCATATACCTTGTAGTGAGACGTTGTCACGTCAAAACATTGTCTATTCGCTGGCGTTAAGATGAATTAATAAAATTAATAATTTCCCATTTGTCTTAAATACATGTGTTTTCTTTTCTTGGGCGTCGAATGGGGTCGATAAGTAGGTCACAAGGCCACGGGCAATGCCGGGTACTTCAGCTAGTATACTATAAAATAGGAGTAGATACGAGTATGTGTAGGTTAACACGTGTAAAATTTACAATTTACAATTTTCACAATGAAACTCGTTACAAGTGGCGTGCTGCGAATTTAATCCTTTATTTACTCCTTTTAGTTAAAATTACAAAGATAATTACTATATTTTACAACAAATTTGTCTCTGGAAATTGTCGAGCCAAGTATGTACGTAGCTCAGTAAATTTGTTAGGCACTCGGAACTTTCGATGTTGGTTGCACCCATGTGCGCACGCAATCAGCAATTGTCTGCTTCGAAGCCTTCATTTCTCGTGAGTCAACAGAGCTTATGGAATTAAGATTTGTTACTTGAACACCTGCAGATTTACATTGATTTATAATACATAAAGAGGCCATTGTGCGTAATTTTTCGCTTATAGCTTACCCTTAATAATGTGTATTCCAAAGAATGGTGCCAATCGCTTCCATGGATCGTACTCACCGTAAGTTACGTAGACATTTTCTGCGTTCGGGAACCCTTTGAAAAAGTCATTGGTATCTCTAATGCTATTTTCGATATTGGAGCTGGTATATTGCTCTCCAAATACATCGGCACATACGGTTGTGAAATAATCAATCGGAAACTGGGTGCCAAAGGGATGATAGGGCGAGCGGGAGGTTTCGAACCAACCAAATTCATTGCAAGCCTGATAAAACTCCTGACGTTTTGAGGTAAAATCATTGATGTCCGACAATGAGTCAATGGTATCTTGGTAGCGAAGTTGCCAACAGACGGGCACTTCGTAACCTTGGAAGAATATTGAGAGCACGGCGGAAACATCACTTTCTTCTCGCATAAGTGAATCGCAAGTGTCTGACATTTCTTCCTCGCTACCAAAGAAAAAGAAAAAACATCAGATTTCTTGTGTTATCCGACAAAAGCCACTGTATTCGTAAGCTTACTTAAGTTCCTGAATGTATTTGGTCAATACTTGTGCAATCGTACCGAAGAGAGACCACAGCTCCATACTATTGGTATGATTGAAAGTGTGAGCATTGCACACCCTTAGAAAACTCAAAGCGATATGCGCACGGTTGGTGGTGAACATATTCTGAAGCTCAGCGATCCCATTTTTAATCCGATCATAGCATTGCTGGCTGCCCAACATTCGAATGGCGTTGCCAACGACTTCTTTCGATTCTGGTCGGGTAAAAAACGTTGAAAGAATCCAATCACAATCACATAAAAGAAACAAAAAGTCTTACCTAAGAAATCCAGTTTAGCAATAAGTGGAGCACTTGACGCCCACCCACCACTGACCATATACGGGTATAACCGCTTGAACCAGACAACCATTGATCCAGCGTATCCGTGTCCGGCTAAGATGACTGAAGAGTTTGCCAATGCGGGAATCTCGATTTTTATCTGCACTATAAAATTATGAATATCGGCAAGTGCTTGTCGAATATTCAAGTATGAGAGATTGGAAGTTGACAGGTCACTAAATGACACAGAAACAAAAACAAAAACAAATTAATTGAATTGTATAACTTTTTATATCTTCTATGATGGTTACTTACACGGTGGGCCTACTTTTACCATAGTAACGATGCTCAAGGTAGAATAAGTGACCACTGTGCTCCATTGTCATATCGAGCATATGTCCCTTGCGTAAGAAATTCGATGAGATCTCCGACTTACCTCCGAGCTGAATGAACATTGGGCCTCCTGGGGCGAAGTATTGATCTTCGGACATGTATCTCTAATGTTGTTGAATGCGTTTACAATTTAAATATATTTGATTTATGCATTTACCCCTTTTAAAGACTTCCTCCACTTACCATTTGCCATGTCCTTGTTTCCAAATCATTAATATGGTCCAACCTCTGCGTAATCCATCTGTCAACAAAGTTTTTGGATCGGCTTGCTCGTCCGGCTGGTGCCGGTGCAGATTCTTGATCCTGCTTCTTCAACAAGAAATTCTCGACTCCTTGATCACTGTGGGCAGCCGATAAACACAAAACCGCGATTACCACTTGCACAGTCGACTTCATATTTAAGTTTTTCGATGCAAAGTAAGAAGTAGCAACGGTATTTATAGGTAAGCACTTCGGTTGGTAAAGTATTTCTTATCTAAAATGTTTATCATTGAAATATTTTTTCGAAAACCTAAAGAAATGTCTTAGCGTCAGCATAATCTCTATTTCTGCCATCCGAAATGGAGACTACCGTGTTATCAATATATTGACTTTATTACCCTACAGTTTTGTAAAACTCCAATTAATAACTTATTAGTGTTTATGTTTTTATTGATTTGAATTGCGCAATGTTCTTTGATCATAACCCATGATCGTGATATCCGAAATGGAGTTAACACCCTTATCAAAATGCTGACTTTATTACTCTTTAGTGTTGTAAACCTTGAATTACTAACAAATTAGTGCTTGTTTTTTATTGATTTGATATGTGTATTATTTAAGTGCAAAAACATTATACAAAAAATACAATCAATAATAATTTTTTTAAATAAAATAATCGTATCCTCTAGATTATAAGATTCGGGAAACACAGAGTCGACCAATTGATTCCACATCAAAGTCACTCTCGGATAAAAGGCCGATTTGAAGTGTTCGGTTCTACATGAGAAGGCAAATTTTAAGGCAAATCTATGTTGATAAGACCTGAAACGAGTGTTAACCATGCGGACAAAGGGACCTGGGAATAGAGAACTCGGTTTCTGAAGAACATCTACCGTTGTAAAATTTGTAGAAAACAGATAAAGCTTGCTCCTATAGACGCATAGACGAAATATGCTCCAAAGAATCAAGGGATGAAGTAATGGTTACATCGTTTATCAAACGGATAACTCTATTTTGAATTACATCAAGATAAACCAAATGCGATCTTGGAGCCCCACCCCACACAAATGAATTAAATTCTAAAATTGGTCTAACATAAGATTTATATAATCTTAATACTTCAGAGGGGGTGAAGTAAAAGTTACAACGTCTTTTGAAACCCAAGCATTGGCTCGCTCTTTTTGAGATTTCATAAATATGTTCCTTCCAGGAAAGTTCACTTGAAACTTTCAAACCTAACATCTGGTGCTACGTAATGTTGAATTGCCTTTTGAGAAAAAAGACAAGCCTGGAATTTATTTGGGTTAAATTCCACCCTATTAGATCTGCCCCAATCAAGAATGACTTGAATGTTCGACAGAATTGTCGAATTCATTAATTCACGCGAACCAATCAAGCGAGAATTACATTCTTTTTGACTAACAAACTCCATGGAAGCCGATAACGTCGTATCATCAGCAAATGAGTGGATATCACAGGTTGTAGGAGACAACAGGTCATTGATATATATTAAGAATAATGTAGGCGATAAGGATGACCCTTGAGGAACGCCAGCATTGAACTCATGCGAAGATGAGGAAAAACCATTCAATGCGTTTTCATAAAAAATCCATGTAATGAGAGAGGTGTATAAGTTGAGCGCACGAATTTTATTAATAAGACAAAAATGCCAAACTCTATCAAAAGCCTTAGAAATATCCAAGGGCACAACGCTTGATTCGCCTAGATTTTCAATGCTTCGCTCCCAACAATGAGTCATGCACGTCATTAGTTCACCTGAAGATCGATTTTTTCGAAATCCATACTGAACATCGGATAAAAGATCATTCGAATCCAGATAGCTCATTAGTTTGAAATTAATGATAGATTCCATTACTTTTGATAAAAGTGACAACAGAGCAATGGGGCGGTAGTTAGTAGGTGCAGATTTATTACCTTTTTTTTCTGGACGGGTTGAACATCAGCTATTTTCCAAATTGACGGAAAAACACCTGTCTTCATTGAGAGATGAA
Source organism: Nephrocerus scutellatus (assembly GCA_947095585.1). Lineage (NCBI taxonomy): Eukaryota > Metazoa > Arthropoda > Insecta > Diptera > Pipunculidae > Nephrocerus > Nephrocerus scutellatus. Next base: position 17,575,809 of record OX352761.1, read on the forward strand.
ACAATTTGCTAAGCGGTTTTGCCAAAGTATGATGACATCTTTTCAATAATAATGGTGGAATACAGTCGGGTCCAGTTGCTTTATTGGGGTCAAGTTGTTTAAGAATTTTGGAAACAACCCGTCGACGGAAATATATTGTAGACATACCTGGGCCTACATTCGGAAGAATTGGTGGACTTTGGTTAGATAATGGAAGGGTTGACGCACCAGCGAAATGCGAAGCTAAGAGATTGGCTTTCTGAATATCCGTTTTATAAAGAATACCATTATGGAATAAAGTAGGAACAGAAGAAGTCTTTTCTGCAAAGTTTCTTTTAACCATTGCTGCAAACGACCAAAAGCTTCTAATGTTTGAAGCTGAATCTAAAATTTTTCGCATGCTATCTCGAATCTTTTGGTCATTTATTATTTTAGACCTTTTAATTATAGCGATAGCTCTATTTCTGGCTATTCTAAACTTAACAAGGTTTTCTACGGATGGGCAATTAACGTAGTCCAAATGGGCTGATTTTTCACTCGCGACTGCTGACCTGCAGTTATCATTAAACCACTTATTCTTACGAATATTGCTTTTCTTAAAGGAGGAAGGAATGAAATTTTTCAATCCTAGCAGAATGGTTGACGTGATCAGTTGGGATGCTTCATCAGCATTATTGTTGGAAAAGCAGGTTGACCAATCAAATGAGCTAAAAAATTTATTCAGGAGCTCCCAGTTAGCCTTTTTGAAGTGCCAGAGTAGCCTTTTACGAGTTGGCTCTACAATGGCTGGTATTATTGAAAATTGGCAAATACCAGAGCGTGGTCGGAACGACCTAATGGAGCAGATAAATCAATTGAATATTTATCTGGCATAGAAGTTAGAAATAAATCTAGTAGTTTTAGTAGATATTGTGTGTAGTAGTACGATTTTGAACGCATGCGCATAATTTGATTTTGCTTTAATGTCAACAGAAGTGTTACTCGTTGTTTCCACCTCAAATAACAAAAATGCTACAATAAAATAATTTGCTTGGGTGAATAAAATTATGGAGCTATCGCTGAAATGCATTCATGGCAAAAATTAAAGAATAAATTTAGAATACATGTTATCGAACATCTGTTTTTGTTGCATCTGATTCTTAAGGTAATATGTGTTCTAAATATATTTTCTTTATTTTTATTATTGATTAATTCAAAAAGTACACATTAAGACATTGGAGTCTTATTTTCAATGTGAAAAGTAAAAAAAATTAAATTTTAATTAAGAATAAAAAGAGAAGTAACAAATTCGGTAATAAAGGTAAATTGAAAAATATAACATATGATATTTGAAATAAAAAATTTAATAAAAATAAAAATTATATGAGAACATGAAAAATAAACGAGGATATAAAGAACATAAATAGAATAAAGAGAACAAACAAACAACTGTGCAAAATGGGTAAAAGAGTTTAGTGAGCAAGGGCGCCCAATATTGAGTTTGGTAGTGCATTAAATGTGGTATAGAGAAGGTTTTGATCACAGCTAACAATTATAACGCCCACTAATACATGTATTCTAAATTTTCTCTGCCTCCGTCTCGGTGTTTGCAGTGCGACCCTTCTTTTCAATTTCAAATTTCGCCATTTTGATCTGTGCTGACCTTGAAAATAGCTTAAAATAATCCTACAACATTTTTCCTTCAGCCCGTATACGAGCACATGCAAACACGCAAATTATTTTATTGTAGCATTATTGTTATTTGAGGTGGAAACAATGAGTAACACTTTGGTAAGACTTTTTCACATCTCACCTAGTTTTGAGTACTTGAGTTGTCGTCTGCATGAGACAAAATCGAACCGATTCAGAATTTGTACTAGAATCTTATACTAAAATCTGTCATTAAATTACATTAAGCCAAAGAAAGAAAAAACATCACACAACTTTAAAATTGTATGCTATACACCTCGTAAGTCTACGAACTGACATCTCACATTCAGGTGAGTTTTTCACATTTGCGGCCAAAATTCGTACTCAGGTGACAAATTAGGACTATACGATAAAGAGAACAAATAAACATTGAATGGTTTGCAATTATACTTTCAATCCATATCGCATTGAACAAGGGATTACATTTCGGAACATTACATTTAGGAACACTAAAACAGATATCATCTCTAATAAAGAGAACAACCCCTCGAAGCGGAACCAAACAGTCGACACGAGAATACCCCGGATATTGAAAATCATTAGGGGGGTACCCATAAAAGAAACCTGCGCTTCACATAAACTAAGAATCGCAGGTTTCTTCGCGTGAAGATGCGCTACGATGGAGTTAAAATTACCCTTTAAGGTATTTCTTAAGACAACGGATTTGTATATATGTATTTGTATTGAAAGAGATAGATGGAACAAACAACCAAATAATTCAAAAGAGATAAAGTAACGAACTAAAAATACTGCCTCATCTTCAATTCCAACGCTCATTCATAATGGCATTCCAACTGTCAGCTCTATAGAGAAGGCCAATCTGCTTGCTTCACATTTCGCAGCTAGCTCTACGCTGCCTGATAGCGCGTTGTCTCTGCCTGTGCTTGCAAGAGTTGATTCTTCTATGGGACATATTTACTTCCGTACTCGTCAAGTGGCTAGAGTATTAAATGATCTCAACATTCATAAATCTGCTGGGCCTGATGGCATTCCCGCTATAGTTTTGAAGAGTTGTTCTTCAACGTTGGCATTACCACTTCGCAGACTTTTCCATTTCTCTTATTTTTCTAGAGTCGTCCCAAGGAATTGGAAAACAGCCTTTATCCAGCCTGTTCTAAAAAAAGGCGAAACGTCATCCCTTTCCTCGTACCGACCCATTGCACTAACATCTATACTCTCCAAGGTCATGGAAACCCTGATCAATCGTAAGCTTATGCAATACCTTGAATCTCGGGAAATCCTTAGTGACCAGCAGTATGGTTTTCGTAGGCAGCGTTCTACAGGTGACCTGATGGCTTATCTAACTGAAAAGTTAACAAATTTGGTGAAAGTAAAGTTGTTGCACTCGATATTTCCAAGGCATTTGACAGTTTGGCATGAAGCTCTTTTGTCGAAAAAGAATGCTTATGGAATTAATAACAACCTGCTCAATTGGTCTAGTAACTACCTTTCTGACCGTTTAATCCAGGTCGTATTGGACGGATTCAAATCCAATGTTCACTGCATAAACGCCGGTGTTCCTCAAGGCTCTGTTTTATCTCCGACACTCTTTCTAATTTTCATTAATGATCTCCTATCCACCACCTCTAATCCAATCCATTCTTTCGCTGATGACAGTACTCTTAGCTTCTCATATGACTTCACGCTTTCTGCACGACCCTCTTCGTTACAAGTGGAACTTGAACAACAACGTATGTTAAGCACGTTCAATTCTGACCTTGACAGCATAACAAGGTGGGGACTACATGATAGAGTTGAATTTAACGCTTCTAAAACCCAATGCTGTCTTCTGTCGTCTAAGCGTAATTTAAACCCCCAACCTTTATCCATGAATGGATCTTGCATCAAAGAAACTGAAAAACTCTCAATCCTCGGTATGTGCTTCAACAACAAGCTTCGTTGGAATGACCACATATTTGCCATGGCCAAGAATGCTGCGAGATGCTTAGGTTTCCTAAAATGTTGCAAGATGTACTTCACTCCTTCAGATCTGGCTACTATTTACAAGGCGTATATTCGCCCTAAACTTGAATACAACTGTATTGTCTGGCCAGGTGTCCCCAAGACCACATTGCATCTACTAGACGGAGTTCAGAACCACCATTAAGGACCAAAAATTTTTACTACCTTTGGGACATTGTAGTATTTTTTGCCTTAATTTTCGGTCGTAGGCGAATTTGACTCGCCGAAGATGGGCATTGCAATCATTTCTTGCTCGTTTAAATTTTTTTCGGTTTTCCTCGGTAGGGTTTGCTTTGTAAAACCGAAAGCACACCTCTCTAATCCTAGAAGCCTCTTTACAGCTCAAGTCATACCATCCATCTTCCTTTGATTTGATAGATTTATTCCTGAAAGGAATAAACTTTCTCATACCAATAAGAATGATGTTTGTGATTGCATCAGCGGCGGCATCCACGTTGCTATCACGAAAAAATAGCGACCAGTTAGTTCTCCCAAAGAAGTTGTTAAGGCCGTCCCAATTGGCTTTCTCGTATTGCCATACTATTTTTTTGGGAGTTTTGGGGGTTTAAGGAACAAGTCAAGAGTGTTAGCGGAATGATATGCAATGTCAGGTATTCGGGTAGGCTCATTTACAAGCTGAGTAAGGTGGTTAAACTCAGCGAATAACTCAACACACCTTCCTTCGGGTGTTGTCTGGCCAGAATGGCGAAGCCACCCAGAATTGTGTACATTGAAATCGCCCGCAATAACGATTTCATGTTTTTTATCAATTCTTAAGATTGAATCAGACAGTGCATCAAACTCACTCTGAGTTGAAACACTGTCTAAGTTGGGGCTTTTGTAAAGGAAACAATAGTAGATGTTGCGCTCTTGTACCTTAACTTTTAGCCAAATGAAATTGAATTCCGGTTTGGAACTTTGGCTAAATTGAGGCAAAAGCTGAAACGCGACATCTCTCCGTACATAGATTGCGAGTCCGCGTCGAGAGAAAAATAATGGCACCAAGCTATACCCAGGCAGATTAAATTCCGATACATCAGAATTATCAAACACCTGAGTTTCACTCAATACCAAAATTGCTGGCCTGTGGACATGAACATGGTTAAACACAGAAAACGAATTCGTTCTCAGCCCACGTATGTTGCTGAGATCCACTCTGAAAACACACATACTACAAAAAACAAACACACAAGACACAACTTACCGCTTCTTTAAACCGTAATTGAGAAGAGTATGTCTCAAATTGGATTCTTAACACAATTTGTCGCCAGTGTTATGCCTTCACGACAAAATGAGTTAAATCACCAAAGGAAACAAACACTCACAATCCGTTATTCTTATAGCTAAATAATTAGATCATTACACTGCCGCATGCAAGCATAAAACAGTTGTAATTCACTAATTCTTTAGCTGAGGTGTTGGGGGGAAGCATGGACACCACACACTGCACTTCGCACTAACAAATTATGCACACGCGAGCCGGCGAGCTTGGGCAATTTGCTTTTTTGTTGTTGATTTTTTTTTGTTTGTTTTGTGCAATGACGATGCGCAGCACATCCGCGTACGATGACGTATCAGAGACAACTTCCTTCTTCCTTCTTTAGCCGCACGATAGTTATGTGGAATGAATTGCCTGATTCTGTGTTTCCGCTTTTGTATGATATGCAGTCATTTAAGACACGCGTGCATAGACATCTCATCCTTTCCTCTCCCTAATTTCCTAACGCCCACGCTGTGCTAAGCATTATAAAGGTGCAAACCCCCTTTAGCGTGTGTACATTATAAAAAAAAACTAAAATAAATATTAATTATCTGTATAATTAATAATAATAATATTCTGCGCGAAAGACCGTTGCGGTCCAAAGCCTAGCCTCTCGCGAGCATTTGTGTTGTGCTTGTGCCACTCGGTCGTCGGAAGGAAACTGCAAGGCGGATAGGGCAGAGATTCGGAGACCTATCGCGACTCTGAAACTTGAGATTTGGAAAGAGACACCGACACTTGTAATGTTTTAAGACAGGTCTGGCCAAAACTGGACTTGACCCTAAAAAGACGTGACCTAAAAACGGTTGTGGGGGTACTGACTGACAGGGCACTGCCTTCTATAAAAACGCGTAAGAAGGATGAGTGTGAAATACAATGACTTCTGCAGATTCTGCATGGAAGAGAAGGAAGAGGAGACATTTTTTGCCCCTGTCCAGCATTAGTCTCTCTCAAATCTCGAGAGCAGCAAAGTGCGAGACATACTTCGATTCATTAAGAGCTCGGAATGAAACCTCTGAAAAAGGGAAACTTATAAGATTTATGTGGTAAGACAAAGAACTGCTAATGGTCTAAGTGAGCGTTTGCTGCCAGCGCAACCAAACCTAACCTAGGACGATTTCATAAGGATTCATTGTGATGATTATAGTCCAAGGCCTAGCCTCTCGCGACCATTTGTGTTCTGCATGTATATTTTTGCACACAAATGGAAGGGACCTACATCTTAATGCCGTATCGGAAGCTTTCCGTGATAAGTTATTACTATCGGATTTTTGTCAGACATTCGCGAGAGGTGGGACTATGAAAAATACTTTTGGTGTTTCCTGGGATTCGAACTACGAACACACTGCTCAGAAATCAATCACCGAGCCACGGCGCTCACACTCTATATTCTCGTATTTTTTTGTTTGTGCCAAACTAATTCTGGAACGACTTGACCCCTTTCAACCAAACTTGGTACATATATACATATAACTTATAAATAACTACGAAATTCTGTTTTTGTTTAATTTTTCTCTTAGAATAATAGTAAATGATTTAAGATATTCAGAAATGTATTTTTATTCATAATCATATTTGGCTCTACAACCGGTGTCCGCTCCTGGACTCTCGCAAAAAATCTCTCCAGCGGTCCCGATTTCGAGCCGATGTCATTCACTTTGGCATCCCTAAACTCTGGGCGTCCTTGTCTACGCCATCCTTCCAGCATCGCCTCTTTGTCGTGTTCCATAAATCCTATCGTAAAGGACTTTCCGAGCAGGATCCTCTTCGGTCATGCGAACTAGGTGTCCTGCATACCGGAGCCTACCGAGCTTGATTCTCTTAACGATGTCGACATCCCGGTAATGCTCGTAGATCTCATCATTATAGAGTATCCGGAATCATCCTTCCTCACATACGGGATCAGCAATTTTCCGTAAGACTTTTCTCTCGAAAGCGGCTGAGAGGTTAGAATGATTTTTGCTAAGCACCCAAGTCTCGGATCAATATGTAAGTACTGGTATGACCATTGTCTTATACAGCAGCAGCGTGGAAGTTTGAAGAGTCTTGACAGACTTAAGTAGGCTTTGTTGGCTTTAAGCAACCGTTTGCGTACTTCGGTTCCATGCTGTTGTCGGCTGCTATAATTGACCCGATATAGTTTAGGGATTGACTTTAAATTCGCTTGCCACTATTTTAATTGTGGGACCAATGTTGGATCTTCTACTCGCAGACGCCACCATGTACTTTTCAAACCAATCAAAAATTTTAGTCGGTATATAAAAATTTCTGCAACTTTAACCCTATTTAGTTTAGTTCACAACCCGTACGTTTATCTTGTAAAAAAGGAATACAATTCTACTTCGAAAATATTGTAGATAAAATTATTTATTCAATCAGCTGTCTCACCCCTTTCTTGTTACATCGACTATGAAATTTGACTGATGACTAAATTCCAAATTGATTATTAATTTATCCCATTAAATTAAAATTACAAATATAATTACTATATTTTACAACAAATTTGTCTCAAGAAATTGTCGAGCGAAGTATGTACTTAGCTCAGTAAATTTGTTAGGTATTCTGAACTTTAGATGTTGGTTGCACCCATGTGCGCACGTACTCAGCAATTGTCTGCTTGGAAGCCTTCATTTCTCGTGAGTCAACAGAGCTTATCGAATTCAGATTCGTTACTTGAGCACCTGCAGATTTACATTGGTTTGTGATAAACTGGTACGTAATTAACCGACCACAGCTTACCTCCAATAATGTTTATCCCAAGGTATGGTGCCAATCGCTTCCATGGATCGTACTCACCGTATGTTATGTAGACATTTACTGTGTGAGGGAACACTTTGAAAAAGTCATTGGTATCTTTAATGTTCCTTTCGATATAGGAGCTGTTATATTGCTCTCCGAATATATCGGCACATACGGTTGTGAAATAATCAATCGGAAATTGCGTGCCAAAGGGTTGATTGGGCGATCCAGAGGTTTCGAACCAACCAAATTCATTGCAAGCCTGATAAAACCACTGACGTTTTGAGGTAAAATCATTGATGTCCGACAATGAGTCAATGGTATCTTGGTAGCGATGATGCCAACAGAGGGGCACTTTGTAACCATGGAAGAATATTTTGAGCACGGCGGAAACATCACTTTCTTCTCGCATAAGTAAATCGCAAGTGTCTGACATATCTTCCTCGCTACCAAAGAAAAACAAAACATCAGATTTCTTGTGTTATCGGACATAAGCCACTGTACTCGTAAGCTTACTTAAGTTCCTGAATGTATTTGGTCAATACTTCTGCAATCGTACCGAATAGAGACCACAGCTCCATACTATTGGTATGATTGAAAGTGTGAGCATTGCACACCCTCAAAAGACTCAAAGCGGTATTCGCACGGTTGGTGGTGAACATATTCTGAAGCTCAGCCATCCCATTTTTAATCCGATCATAGCATTGCTGGCTGCCCAACATTCGAATGGCGTTGCCAACGACTTCTTTCGATTCTGGTCGGGTAAAAAACGTTGAAAGAATCCAATCACAATCACATAAAAGAAACAAAAAGTCTTACCTAAGAAATCCAGTTTAGCAATAAGTGGAGCACTTGACGCCCACCCACCACTGACCACATTCGGGTATAACCGCTTGAACCAGACAACCATTGATCCAGCGTATCCGTGTCCGGCTAAGATGACTGAAGAGTTTGCCAGTGCGGGAATCTCGATTTTTGTCTGCACTATAAAATCATGAATATCGACAAGTGCTTGTCGAACATTCAAATGTGAGAGATTGGAAGTTGACAGGTCACTAAATGACACAAGAAACCAAGAAAACAATTTATTGCATTTTTTTGTTTACCTTCTCTAAGGATACTTACACGGTGGGCCTACTTTTACCATAGTAACGATGCTCAAGGTAGAATAAGTGACCACTGTGCTCCATTGTCATATCGAGCATATGTCCCTTGCGTAAGAAATTCGATGAGATCTTTGACATACCTCCGAGCTGAATGAACATTGGGCCTTCCGGGGCGAAGTACTGATCTTCGGACAGGTATCTCTAATGTTGCCGAATGTGTTACAAATAATTTATTTGGTTGATGGATTAAAAGACTTCATCCACTTACCATTTGCCATGTCCTTGTTTCAGAATGATTGAAATGGTCCAACTTCTGCGTCATCCATCTGTTAATAAAGGTTTTGGCTCGGCTTGCTCGGATTGCAGATTCTTGATCCTGTTTCTTTAACAAGAAATTCTCGACTCCTTGATCACTGTGGGCAGCCGATAAACACAAAACCGCGATTACCACTTGCACAGTCGACTTCATTTTTGAGCTTTTCTATGTAAAGAAAAAAGTTGCAACGGTATTTATAGGCGAGCGTTTCAGTCGGCAAATTATTTCTTATCTCAAATGTTTATCATTGAATGTTTGTTTCGCACACTAAATTCGGAGAAAGGTCCCCGATCATACGAAATGCACCACGAAGTCTTTATTAGCATGCCATTGACTTTATTACCATTTAGATTCTTTAACATTTAATTACGAATTAGTATTTTTTATTTGTTTATATGAATTGCGCAATGTTCTTCGATAATAGCCTATGTTCCTGCCATCTAAAATGTCGACTACGAAGTTACCAATATGCAGACTTTATTACCCTTTAGTTTTGTTAACATTTAACTATAAACTAATTAATATTTATTAGTTTATTCATTTGAATTTCGTGATATTTTTGTTCAAATGATTGACCCCAAGAATACTAGGCTTCACTTGCGAATCAAAACCTTTTAAAACTGCTAAGCTGTTAGAGGGGGCAACAAGGACTTGTTACAATTACGTTTACATTAGTCAAAGAGGGTAATCTCTTCTCAGCAGGTTGGTTTCCCTGACTCCTCCTCAACTGTTCTGCTCCATGTATTTCTCGGCCCGTTCTTCTACCATCCTGAGATAACGGATTCCATTGCATTGTGTAGTTTGCTATGGAACTGTCGCCTTTTCGGAGTGTATGACCAATCTGTCTTTGGATGGTTCCTGACCAGTTCTCTGGTAAAGATGTTTGTTAGAGATACCGTTAGGCCAGAAAACCCTTAAGATGTTCCGTAGGCACCTATTTACGAACGTTTGTAATCTTTTTATGATAGTAGCGGTCACCTTCCAAGTGCTGCACCCATACAACAGCACAGATTCAACATTTGAGCGGAACAGTCGCAGCTCGGTGTTTAGGCTGATCGCATTGCTTCGCCATATCATGGACATAATTCCAAACACCGATTTTGCTTTGTTTTTCGGTTGACAATGTCCTGTTCGGTTCCACCTTCGGTCGAGACAATACTCCCAAGATATTGGAAACTCTCTACTCTCTCTATCGGCTGTCCAGCAATGTTAACTTGAGTTGCTGAGTTAGTGCCGAGGTTGATGATTTTGGTTTTGGCGGCATTAATCTTCAAACCCACAACATTTGCCTCCCTTTCCATATTTGTTGTCATTTGGTACAGCTCCATAATTCTGTGTGAGAGTAAACAAACGTCGTCAGCGTAGCCCAGAAGTTTGAGTTGAGATATAAGAGTCCTACGAATTCCTCCGTTTCCAGTAGATAAAGCTGCGCGAAGTACATCGCTAATCACCAACAAAAAAGTATCGGCGATAGAATGCAACCTTGTCGTACCCCACTTAGAATCTCGAATTCCTCTGACAGCTTTCCTCTATGCAGCACTTGACATTTAGAGCCATCATAGGTTGCTTTTATAATAGCTATTACTTTATCGGGTATACCTGCGCAAGACGAGCCAGATAAACTGTCTGTTGACACTGTCAAATGCCTTCTCAAAATTGATGAACGGCAGGTGCAGTGGTGACCGGAATTCAACGCACTGTTCAATAATGATCCGCAAGGTGTTTATGTGGTCTACACAGGAGGATCCAGTGCGGAAATCTGCTTGTTCGGCATCGAGTGTATCTTCCAGATATTCCTTAATACGCTCAAGTACTACTTTGGCTATTACATTTGCAACTGCAGGAAGACTGCAAATCTCTCTCCAGTTTTTGCACTCCATAAGACTACCTTTTTTAGGGAGCTTGACAATCATTCCCTTCTTCCACTCGTCGGGGAAACTTTCTGCCTCCCAAACTATATCCTCTACAAGAGGATATAAAAGCTCTGCTGATGTCGTTGGAGCGGCACGCAGAAGCTCTGCGGGTATACCATCTAGTCCTACCGACTTGTTGTTCTTTGCGTTGATCGCGGTAGCGATCTCATCTTTACTGGGAGTTGAGGTGCGAATTCGGGAAATTGTTACTTCCGGCAGCTCCATTGGATTTGGGTGCATATCGTTGGTGAACATACGGTTAAGGACCGTAGAGAAATGCTCCTTGCATCGCTTGAGCGAATCCTCATCTGAAACGAGTACGGCACGTCTTACACTACGCTGCACTTCTCTAAATTTCCTTCGATACAGGGACTCTAGCTCGCTGCTGCTCTACAATATGAGCTTTAAGTAGCTTACGTTCTTTAATCCGCCTCCAGGTATACCAACAATACAGATACAGCTATAGATGTACAAACATTTTTCACAGATTTCAAATGTACTTGGATGTTTGTCAGCAGTGAGCTGCTGATTGCTTCCAGTCCTTGCGATAAATTATCCCTTAATTCTTGGCGTACTGAGGGGATCCTTAGCCGGTCGATATTATACCTAGGCATTCGGATGATATTGCGGAGTCTTTGAACTGAGGCAGTACGTAACTGGACAGTAGCTACCATAAGGTGATGATCCATACCCATGTCGGCTCCTCATCTATTTCGGACGTTTAAAAGACAGCTCATAAAACGTCGGCTGATCGCCACCTGGTCGATTTGGTTGGATGATGATTGCCTGTCAGTTGACACACAGCTGACCTTGTGACAGGTCTTATGCTCAAACATGGTGCCTCCTATGACATCTTTCACCATTGTCATTTCGTTCGCCGAGGCCGTGCTTCTTAATCACATGTTTAAGTTCTTCACTGTCGTTGCCAACCTTGGCATTCAAGTCCCCCATCACGATGACGATATCTTCGTTCGGCGTTGCGTTAAATACAGCGCTTAGTTGATTCTAGAAGTTGTCCTTTTCATCCGCATTCGAAGGATTCGTTGGCGCGTAGCATTGTATGATCGTGACGCACCATACTCTAGTCCGAAATCTGGCCGATAAGATCCTATCACTATGCGGGTGCCAGGAAATTATGCCTCTGCGTGCTGTTGGCGTTAGCAGCAGAACCACTACAGATTCACGGGGACTGCCGGAGGGTTTGCCGGAGTAGAGTAGCACAGTGTTACACGTTGGGGATTGGTACTCTCCCGCGTCGAACCATCCTACTTCACTCACTCCCAGTATGTTCAAATTATATCGAAGAAACTCACGTTCCAGTTGAATAAATCTGGCATTTTGAGGTCCTTCACTTCCTGAGTCAAGGAGCGTCCTCACATTCCAGAAACCAATCTTAGTCCGGGTACAATAGCCAAAAGTCGTCATTATTTGATCATTACTTATCCGAGGCGTTGTGTCGGTTTCAGTAGCGGGCGTTTTTCAGTACTGCAGAGTGCTAACCCACGTTACCTAGGCTAGAAACGCAAGACCGTTCGCACTTGCAATTTTAGCCTACATATATAGGGACTTATACACATAGTTGCCCGGGGACCACCAATAGGAGGTAGAGCAAGCACTACATCACAAACTTGATTGTTGCGCTACTGCTCAAACCAAGTTCTGAGCAGTCAGTGTAGTTTCCCGATCAATCGCAATGCAGATCCTCAAATCTCTACTGCGTTAGTTTGAAGATAGTTCTTGAGCTGGAAATTGATCAGCGTTGCCATGATTTTGGAAAGAATGGATTTAAGTGCTATGGGTCGGTACGAAAAAGGCGACGACGGCTCGCCTTTTTTGGGTATGGGCTGGACAAAGGCTGTTTTCTAACTTCTCGGGAAGATTCCAGAGGAATAGTATAGATGGAAAAACTTATAAGCCTAGAGGCGATAATACATTGCCAGAGTATTTATTAGGACAAGAGGTAAGGAACTAGTCAAGGGTGTTCGCAGAATGATTTGCAATGTCAGTTATTATTGTAGGCTCATTTGCAAGTTGAGTAAAGTGATAAAACTCAGCGAATATCTCAACATGTCTGGCCAGAATGGTGAAGCCACCCAGAATTGTGTACATTGATATCGCCCGCAATAACAATTTCAGTGTTATGATCATTTGGATACCTCCTTGACGTAAGCTTGGATGTGCCTTAATGAGAGCTTTGACGAGAGCCTTCACGGAGTGAGCCTTGACGAAGTGATCCTTGACGTAAGCCTGGACGTGCCTTGACTAGAGCCTTCACGAGAGCTTTAACAGAATGAGCCTTGACGAAGTAATCCTTGACGGAGTGATCCTTGACGTAAGCCTGGACGTTCGTTGACGGAGTGATAGGTCAGCGGTGACGGCGATGACAGTAACGAATGCAATAGAAGACGTCGGCAGCGATATGCAGAGATGTACTAGCGTAACGACCTGCGGGGCAACCGCACAGCGTTGTACGACGCGACGGCGAGAACAGCAAAATGCCGGGTGAAGTCGTCTGTAACGACTATGCAGAGTGAGAGTCGTTTAATGTGACAAGCACTTACCGAGGCGTGATCCAAACAGCGTCTGCTGCTGCCTACGTGTTCGCCCTTTTATTAAATTCTCTATATTAACTTTACTTGCCCGTGGGTCGTCGGTCGTCTGTCGTGGATTCTTGCGATCAATTTTTAACCCACTTCCCATGGCCCGATTTTATTGAAATTTTGCACACTTGCGTATTTCCGGAGACAACACTTTCTATTAAATTTTGAGGCCCCTCGGGCTGCGGGGTCGGGGGGCTCCCAAACAAAAATTTTAAAAAATGTACCCGATTTTCTTCAAACACATGTGTATACCCAATAAACAATATTTTTTCGAAAATTTGGTAGTGATCGGGTCCCGGGTTCGGCCGCAAGGCCCTTATACATTTTTTAAATATCTATATTGGCATCAGATATTCGTCGCCCTTTATGGACTGTGTGCGGTGTGTGCTGCGCTGCATGGTTTTGGTGGTGGTGGAGAGAGAGAGAAATCTTAGCGCACGCACAAATGAACCCAGCAAATGAAACGAGACATACATGTTTTATGCTTACTTCAACTTACATTTTTATTATATACTGAATTGTATTTTTATTGATGTTGTTTTTTTTTGTTGTCGATATCAACTTACAGATAGAACAACAAGTTTTCACAATATTCTGTCATTTGGCGTTTTCATAAATTAGTTCAGAGCAGTCAAAGAGTTCTCAAGATAAATGTTCGTGTTTCTTATTTGCTCAGAGTATGAGCGTGCTCTAAGTGCTCAGAATAAAATGATCTGAGCTTTTTCAATTTTAACATCTGATGTCAAATGTTTGTTTCGATGATTTTCTCCTACAATAAAAAAAAAATGGCCCAGGATCGAGGGGCTCCCATATCAATTTCTGCGATTAGAGAATTTAGATGAAAAATTTTTTTATGGGTTGTTTTTTACTATTTAGCGTGGCAAAATTCTAGGTAGCTTGCTCCGCTGTGATTGGCCAGTCCGGTGGCATGATGTTCTGGCTGTCGTTTGACTTTCGTATCTATATGTTGGCTACATCCGAATTTAAGAAAAAAGTGTATTACTTGTTTTGTGTGAACGAAATTCGGCCACAAAAATTTGGTTCCTCACAATATACATAATAGTGCGATGGCATTTGTATTGCTTTGCCACGAATAAATTACGGGCAATGTGCAACACAGTAAATGGAATCGCCGGAATATTCCAGACACGGTCCAATAGTACATACTTTTTATTCACACCAGCAACGCAGTTAAGATGTAAAAACACAACCCATACATTTTTTTAAACTAGTATTAAATAAACTTCGAAATATACGGGTTTTTTGATCACTCCTCTGACGGAAGTGTCGTTTTCTTTATTTGTTTATATCGTGAAGTCAGTTGCACTTTGTAAGCTTATAAACAATTTCACCAACTGATGGCGGTGATCGCAAAAGCATAATCTTAAGAATATGTTTCATCGATTATTTATAAATTAAAATTTTTTATTTAAATTCTCTACTGAATTCAACTGTATATTCAGAAAAATAAAAACACATGCGAATCACTAAAACCCAGCCACAAAGCAACGTTAATCGTAAAGCAGCGCTGAACACAGCGCACCAGCGCACACAGAACACAGTCATTATAGTATGGCATGATCCGATGCCGCTATATGGCATGATTATTAAAACATTTTTTTGTATGGAAGCCCCCAAACCCTGCGGCTCGATCAGTATCAAATTTTAATAGAAAGTTTTGTCACCGGAAATACACATGTGTTCAAAATGTCAATAAAATTGGGCGTTGGGAAGTCGGTTAGAAATTGATTGCAAGATTCCACGACAGACAAACACACGAGCACGCGAAGTTAATATAGAGAATTTAAAAATAGCCTTTTCACACGCCCATAGACGAAAGTGACTGTTTCCTACGCAATAACCTACCATCGAAAGTAGGCATTGTCCACATAACATAAAAAATGCTATGGTTATTTACTGCAGTCTCATTGCGCATGAGCAGTTTAGCAGAATTGCGTACATTTTTCACTGAAAAGGGCTTATCGTACGTCCACTTTCCTAGCTCGTTATGTAATATACAATAAGATAGGAATACGAGAGTGTAAAATTTACAATTAAATTTCCATGTACAATCTTCACAATGAAACTCGTTGCAAGTGGCGTTCTGCGAATTTGATTCTTTATTTACTCCTTTTAGTTAAAAATACAAATATGATTACTATATTTTACAACAAATTTGTATCTGGAAATTGTCGAGCGAAGTATGTACGTAGCTCAGTAAATTTGTTAGGCACTCGGAACTTTAGATGTTGGTTGTACCACCCATGTGCGCACGTACTCAGCAATTGTCTGCTTGGAAGCCTTCATTTCTCGTGAGTCAACAGAGCTTATCGAATTCAGATTCGTTACTTGAGCACCTGCAGATTTACATTGGTTTGTGATAAACTGGTACGTAATTAACCGACCACAGCTTACCTCCAATAATGTTTATCCCAAGGTATGGTGCCAATCGCTTCCATGGATCGTACTCACCGTAAGTTATGTAGACATTTACTGCGTAAGGGAACACTCTCAAAAAATCATTGGTATCTTTAATGTTATTTTCGATATAGGAGCTGTTATATTGCTCTCCGAATATATCGGCACATAAGGTTGTGAAATAATCAATCGGAAATTGCGTGCCAAAGGGTTGATTGGGCGATCCAGAGGTTTCGAACCAACCAAATTCACTGCAAGCCTGATAAAACCACTGGCGCTGTGAGACAAAATTATTGATGTCCGATAATGAGTCAATGGTATCTTGGTAGCGGGGTTGCCAACAGACGGGCACTTCGTAACCATGGAAGAATATTTTGAGCACGGCCGAAACATCACTTTCTTCTGGCATAAGTGAATCGCAAGTGTCTGACATATCTTCCTCGCTACCAAAGAAAAAGAAAAAACATCAGATTTCTTGTGTTATCGGACATAAGCCACTGTACTCGTAAGCTTACTTAAGTTCCTGAATGTATTTGGTCAATACTTTAGCAATCGTACCGAATAGAGACCACAGCTCCATACTATTGGTATGATTGAAAGTGTGAGCATTGCACACCCTCAAAAGACTTAAAGCTTCATGCGCACGGTTGGTTTTGAACATATTCTGGAGTTCAAATATGCCATTTTGAATGCGGTTATAGCATTGCGAGCTGCCCAACATTCGAATGACGTTGCCAACGACTTCTTTCGATTCTGTTCGGATAAAATAGATTTGGGAAAATCTAATCACAATCACCAAAATTAAACTTACCGTCGAAATCCAGTGTAGCAATAAGTGGAGCACTTGACGCCCACCCACCACTGACCATATTCGGGTATAACCTCTTGAACCAGACAACCATTGATCCAGCGTATCCGTGTCCGGCTAAGATGACTGAAGAGTTTGCCAATGCGGGAATCTTGATTTTTGTCTGCACAATAAAATCATGAATATCGGCAAGTGCTTGTCGAACGTTCAAATGTGAGAGATTGGAAGTTGACAGGTCACTAAATGGCACAAGAAACCAAGAAAACAATTTATTGCATTTTTTTGTTTACCTTCTCTAAGGATACTTACACGGTGGGCCTACTTTTACCATAGTAACGATGCTCAAGGTAGAATAAGTGACCACTGTGCTCCATTGTCATATCGAGCATATGTCCCTTGCGTAAGAAATTCGATGAGATCTTTGACTTACCTCCGAGCTGAATGAACATTGGGCCTTCCGGGGCGAAGTACTGATCTTCGGACAGGTATCTCTAATGTTGCCGAATGTGTTACAAATAATTTATTTGGTTGATGGATTAAAAGACTTCATCCACTTACCATTTGCCATGTCCTTGTTTCAGAATGATTGAAATGGTCCAACTTCTGCGTCATCCATCTGTTAATAAAGGTTTTGGCTCGGCTTGCTCGGATTGCAGATTCTTGATCCTGTTTCTTTAACAAGAAATTCTCGACTCCTTGATCACTGTGGGCAGCCGATAAACACAAAACCGCGATTACCACTTGCACAGTCGACTTCATTTTTGAGCTTTTCTATGTAAAGAAAAAAGTTGCAACGGTATTTATAGGCGAGCGTTTCAGCCGGTCAATTATTTCTTATCTCAAATGTTTACCATTGAATGTTTGTTTCGCACACTAAATTCGGAGAAAGGTCTCCGATCATACGAAATGCACCACGAAGTCTTTATTAGCATGCCATTGACTTTATTACCATTTAGATTCTTTAACATTTAATTACGAATTAGTATTTTTTATTTGTTTATATGAATTGCGCAATGTTCTTCGATAATAACCTACGTTCCTGCCATCTAAAATGTCGACTACGAAGTTATCAATATGCAGACTTTATTACCCTTTAGTTTTGTTAACATTTAACTATAAACTAATTAATATTTATTAGTTAATTAATTTGAATTTCGTGATATTTTTGTTCAAATGATTAACCCCAAGAATACTAGGATTCACTTGCGAATCAAAACCCTTTAAAACTGCTAAGCTGTTAGAGGGGGCAACAAGAACTTGTTGCAATTACATTTACATTAGTCAAAGAGAGTCTTCTCAGAAGATTGGTGCACCATCATGCGGCAGTACTTAAAACTTTAAGTCCTCATCTATTTTTATTTGGGATATACTGCACCTTTGTGCAAGTTTTTAAATCCGGAAAGTCTTTTGAAGTCGGTCTTCACTTTCTTTTCCCATAGCTCCAAATGACAAGCTGATTTTAAACATTCCCAAGAATATTCTCATTTAATCTTTCATAAGATGTTGAATTCATGCTCGGCTAGATGGCTTTCTGTTAAGGCAGCAGTTGATAGAATTCTAGAGCAATGGCCCCCCACAAAATGTATTTCCACCGGTCCCAATTTTGAGCCGATGTCAACCAGTTTTGCATTCCTAAACTCCGGGCAACATCCTTCCAGCGTAGGGTTGGCCGGTTTCGCTGTCGTGCTCCAAAAATTCTACCGCAAAGGACTTTCCGAGCTTGGTGTCCTGCCCACCGAAACCTACCGAGCATAATTCTCTTTTCTATGTCAGCATCGCGGTAACGCTCGTAGATGTCATCATTATAGAGTCTCCGAAATCGTCCTTCCTCACATACGGGGCCAACAATTATCCGTAAGACTTTTCTCTCGAACGCGGCTAAGAAGTGGCAATGCTTTTTGCTCGTTACCCAAGTCTCGGATCCATATTTAAGAACTGGTGTGACCATTGTCTTATATATCAGCAGCTTGGATGTTATGGTTAAGTTCCTGGATTTGAAGAGTGCTGACAGACTATAGAAAGCGTTGTTGGCTTTTAGCAACCGTGCGCGAATTTCTGGTTCCATGCTGTTATTGACTGCTACAGTTGACCCGAAATAGTTTAAAGATTGCACTACCTCAAATTCGTGCTTCACTATTTTAATGTTGGATATACTGCTCGCAGACGTGGCCAGCATGTACTTTGTTTTGCTCTCAGTTATGTGCAGCCCCAGATCTGGATAAAAGCTTCCTGTACAGCTCTCGTGCTTCTACCAACGATGTCAGTATCGTCTGCGTAAGCCAGCTTTAGAGGATTGTTCCTCTCGCCGTTACGTCAGAGTCTCGGATCAATTTCTCCAATGCCAGGCTGTAGAGGACGCAGGCCAGTCCCTCGTCTTGTCGGAGCCCGTTATAGATGTTGAATGGGCTTGATAGTGATCCGGATATTTTTACTTGGCTTATAGCATTGATCATCGTGAACGTACATAGTCGTGTCAGTTTATTTGGGCTGCTGAATTCTCTCATGGCTTTATAAAGTTCTACTCTGGCTATGCTATCCTAGGCGGCTTTAAAGTCTAAAAAAAGATGGTGTAGAGAATTTGAAAACTCTACACATTTTTCCATCACCTGCCTAAGGGTGTTAATCTGATCAGTTGGTGAATTGCCTGGGATGAAGCCACACTGGTATCGACCAATGATGACTTTAGCGTATGGGGCTATCCTGTCCTGAAGGATAGGTACGCGGTACTGAACAAGGTTGCTGCATTTTGTGATATCTTCCTTCTTATGTATGGGGCACAGGATACCTCTACGCCAGTCTTCTGGCATCGTATCTTCCTCCCATACTTGCACTACTACCTCATGAATTGCTTGGTGTATTGTGGGGCCGCCTATTTTAATCAGCTCCGCTGGGATCCAATCTGATCCCGGGGGGGGGCCTTAAGCCGATTTATCGCTCTGCTAACTTCGTCTATGTTTGGTGTCGGCAGCATAGTATGGTCTTCGGTCGTTGGTGGAGTCTCCAACTCCTTAGTTAGCTGGCCATTTAGCAACTCATGAAAGTGCTCTTCCTATCGCTCTAAGATGCCTTTGAGATCGGCGATCAGATCACCCTCTTTGTCGTTGCAGTATGTGTAACGCGGTGCATATTGAGTCATACGGCGGACTCTTTGGTAGAACTTCCTCTTCCTCTCTCTCTGTACGGTTCTAGTTCACGGACGAGATTCTTCTCCCAGGCTGCTTTCTTTTGGCGGTGAACTGTTTTTCGGACCTTCTGAGCTCTTTATATTCATCTGCGCGTGCTATTGATGATATTGTTGCATTTTTCGGTACGCAACATTCTTACGTTCAGTCGCTAGCCTACATTTGTCATCGAACCACTCCTTCCTATCTCTATGACTACTGCCTAAGATGGAGTCAGCAGTACTAATGACAGTATTCTTAGGACGTGTCAATTTCTCGTTTACGCCCAACATCTCAGCTCCTGGACTTACTTACACTGCATTTAGGACGAGTCCTATCGCTTGGCCGTAGTTGTTTCTGGTCTCTTCGTTGCGAAGGGCAGCCGTCTTGACTCGAATCTGATTCGCGGATGCGGTCTTTCGTGATGATGTAATCCGCGCTCGGAGCACCATACCAATAATATAGTGGCATCTCGGTACGTTCGTACCGTCATCAGGTTCTGGTTGCGGCGGCGGTCTATTCACACGCGTGGTCTATCTGGTTGCGTGTGGTTCCATCAGGAGATACTAAGGTGGCTTTGTGGATATTTTTACGAGCGAACCTTGTACTCGCAACGACCAAATTATTGCTTGCTGCCATCTCTATGACTCGTTGTCCATTGTCATTAGAGTTCTCGTGTAAGCTATGGGTGTCAATCTAATGCTTGAATACTGGCTCCCTACCTATTTTAGCATTCATATCTCCCAGAATGATTTTTACATTATACTGAGGGCAAGCATGGACTTGCCGTTTGACTGATTCAAAGAATTCTTGTTTTTCATCATCTGGGGAATCTTTCTTATGAGGCTTTTAAATGTGGGTTTCATTCATTTGCTGACTAGAAACCCTGTAATATATGTCATATTCTGATTTTTGTAAGACACCATTGTTACCATCACTGTTATGTCAGCATTATATTTGGACAGGGTATCGGCTAGCGGCTGTGCTGCTCGAGTTCTATACAGTGAGCGTACGTTCCATGAGAAAATTCTTAAATCGCTTAGCCGTTTTCGTTGCCGTGGTTGTCGCCGTTCATCAGTGTATCCGAGGCTGATTTGGGGTTCCGTAATAATAATTTTTTACAGGCGAGGTTATTGGCCTCGCGCCTTAATATCACTTTTATATAATTGGATATATAAATAAACAAATAAATAATGACATGACGTGATATTGCGTGATATTACGTGACAAGACGTGAGATGATTTGTCAAAATGCGACATGCTTGGAATGTTGTTTCCGGTAGAAGTAGGATTGGTTCAGAGATGCCAAGTTGGATGGATGGATGGATGGATGGATGGCATTCAATAATTTGCAATAAAAAACGTCCGCTATTATGCTACTCGTAGATATATTAGTTGATAAGTTATTTGAATAACGAGGTGGGTAAATTCTAGGATTTTGAACAGGAATATGTTTTCATCTGATTACATATTCCGAGTAGGAAAAGAAGAAGTTTTTTTTGTACCCTGAATCATCAACGAAATTGACATACTTGATTGTTCGTGATTCTCTTATTTGGCCGCGTCTAAGAGATACTAATTATTGACAATTCGCAACTGATTTGATATGATTTTTAACGGAACTTAATTATTTTTGTGCTACCTGTAGGTATGTATGATAACCTGTTCTACGAGTGTAAAGGTCACAGCTGCTGCACTCGCACGCACGAATTTAGTCGGAAAATCAAGAACATATTTCGAACGGAAAACCGAATTCATATTCGTTTGGAGTTCTCGTAATAACTTATGTATCTTTCAATAAAATTTATCGCTTAGCAAGTGTGCTATTGTGTCATATGATATCGATCGAAACTTAATTTACCGGCTGACTGACTTACAACTGTTTCACAGTCAAAGAGTCAAGCCTGTGGCCGTGTCTGCCGTGACTTGTTGCATTTGAAATCCGAGATGAAAAGCAATATTGTTCAGATGTTTTTTGTTTCCGCTGAACAAGACACGATCGCATTCGCATTACGTGTGTGAATAAGCATTTTTTTGCCAATTCTTCGTGTTGTTGTTGTTGTTGTTGTTGTTATTAAACTGGTTTCAAACTTAATGGGCAGGGGCAAATTCTGGGCTCTATGCCAAACCTCATGAGTATTATGCGATATTTCTAAGAAAAGAAAAAAATCCACAAAGAATTTTCTGCTCGTTCACCAGGCTATCTGTTGGTATTTTTCCGGAAAAGGCGTTAAATGTCGCCATGAAACATTTGAAACCAATTACATCGTTTTTTCTTCTTTTCACAAAGTCTTACTAAGAAAGTGCTACGAAGCACGCGTTGACTGTCAAATGTGAACTAAATTACACCGGAATCTAAATATATTAAGCTGCATGTATGGCTGTGTAAATATGTATGCATGTACGTATATATGCTAAATGTATGCTATTTATAACTCTGAAACACCTCGGTAAATTTTAACCAAAGGTGGTACACATATGACTAACAATCTGGCTAAAGATACTGTAAGGGTGAGACCCCTCCCATAAAAATCAATCGGAGATGTTTGAATAAAATGGGTTTAACTTTTAACAAAAACAGCCCATAAAAATTAAAATTTTTCTTGTAAATTCTCTAATCGGAGATACACATGTTTATAAAATTTGAAGAAAATCAAGGGTACTTTTTAAATTGGTATTGGTGTTCCCGATTGACGGACATTAGATAGAGGAAGTCGATAAATTTTGTTATTTGGGCAGCTGAATGTCAAAAAATGGTGGTGCTGACTCGGATGTGTGCTCTCGTGTAAACAAGGCGCGACACTCCTGTAGTATGCTCAATAATATCTGGAACTCATCGCAAATCTCCCGGAATCTGAAGCTAACGATCTTCAGATCTAACGTGCTCTCAGTACTCTTGTATGGCTGCGAAACGTGGAAAGTCAATTGCGACTCTCCTCCAAGTTTTCGTCAACAAGTGCTTAAGGAGGATTCTGAGAATAAGATGGCCGAACATTATCACCAATCAAGACTTGCTAAGAGTAACACAGCATGAAGCAATCGCGATCACAATCAGACGACGAAAATGGAGCTGGATTGGCCACACTTTGACGACATTACGAAACAAGCGCTCGATTGGAATCCACAAGGAAGCCGTCGAGTTTGGGACCCTGGGATCTTGCTTCCTCTTCTATTGTCCTTTTCCATGTCTTGCTAGGACGGCCAACTCGACGGCTTCCTTGTGGATTCCATTTTTAAAAAAATTGGATATTTTTTTTTATAAAATTTTCGGTGCTCCTCCTCCCGGAGCACTGATCACTTCCATATTTGTACAAAAAGTGTTTTCCATCGGAGATACATATGCGTATAAAATTTGAAGAAAATCGGGTACTTTTTTTTATAAAATTTTTATGGGTCCCCCCGACCACGGGGCCCGATAATTTAAATTTTTTTTCAGAAAGTGTTATCCATCGGAGATACACATGCGTAAGAAAATTTAAGAAAATCGGGTAAATTTTGTAAAATATTTGTACGGAACGGAAATAAACAAAAGTATACTGAATTCCACTATAAATGCTAAAATTAAGACACATACGAAGCACTGCAACCAACAACCAAACAATCCCAATCGTAAAGCAAGCAGCGAGTGCTCACAGCGCACAACGCACAGAACACAGTCATTATAGTATGAAATGATCTGATGCCGGAAAAAAAATTTGTATGGGAGGCCCCTGACCACGCAGCCCGATCACTCTCAAATTTTAACAGAAAGTATTGTCACCAGAAATATACATGTGTGCAAAATTTCAATAAAATCGGGCTTTGTGAAGTAGGTTAAAAATTGATTACAAAATCTGACCAGCCAGCCAGCCAGTCCGCCAGCCATGGGCACGCGAAGTTAATATAGAGAATTTAAAAATATATATATGGGAGCCCCTCGGCGCTGGGGCCCGATCACTTCCAATTTTTTACAGAAAGTGTTGTCATCGGAGATACATATGTGTGCAAATTTTGAATAAATTCGGACTTTCAGAAGTGGGTTAAAAATTGGTTACAAGATTTGGCCAGACAGCTAGCCATCTACAGGCAACCGAGTACGCGAAATAATAATAGAAAATTAAAAAATCAATGCGGTTGGTTTGAAAAATTTTGAAATTTAATTTAAATTTAATTTCAATGCTTAACATTCCGATACCTCGATATAAATTCTGTCTGGGTATAACTGCCGTTATTTTTCCCTCGACGCGGACTCGCAATCGTTTCAATTTTTGCCTCAATTTAACCAACCTTTCAATTTGGAATTTAATTTCATATGGCTCAAAGTGAAGGTTCAAAAACAAAACATTCAATTCTATTTTCTTTACAGAAACCCAAACTTAGACAGTAATTCAACTCATAGCGAGTTTGAGTCAGACAGACAGTCTGAGTCAATCTTAAGGATTGTCACAAAAATTGTAAACTGGCCAGACAACACCCGAAGGAAGGTGTGTTGAGATATTCACTTACTCAGCTTGTAAATGAGCCTACAAGAATACCTGACATTGCAAATCGTTGCGCTAACACCTTGTTCCTTACCTCTCATCCTGATCAATAAACCATTAATGTATTATCGCCTCTAGGCTTATCAGACCATTGTGTAATATCTGCTAAATTTTCATTAATAAACCACGTAGAAAAAACGCCCAAAAAACTGTATGGCAATACGAGAAAGCCAATTGGGAGGGACTTAAAAACTTCTTTGGGAGTATTACCTGGTCGTTATTATTTCGCGATAGCAACGTGGATTCCGCCGCTGATGCAATCACACACATGATCATTTTTTGGATTGAGAGACTTTATCCCTTTTAGGAATAAGTCTGTCAAATGATGATATGACTCGAGCTTTAAGAGGCTTCTAGGATTAGAGAGGTATGCTGTCGGTTTTACAAAAAAAAAACCTACTGAGAAAAACCGGATAAATTCCAAACGAGCCAGAAATGATGTCCATCTTCGGCGACTCAAATTCGCCTACGACAAAAAATTGAGATAAAAAATACAATACAATGTCCTAAAGGTAATAAAAACTTTTGGTCATTCGTGAAAAGAATCAAAAATAAAGCCTTGTCATCGATTCTAACACGCGTATTTATAATGACATTCCAGTTGTCAGCTCTAATGACATCGCCAATCTGCTTGCTGCGCACTTTACAGCTAGCTCCATGCTTCCAGATTGTGCATTGCTGCCGCCTGTATCTCCTAGTGTTGAACACTCTACACAGTTGCTTTAAACGATCTCAACATTCACAAATTCGCTGGATCAGATGGTTTCACCCCGTTACGTCTGAAGAGGTGTTCTTCATCGCTGGCTTAAGCTTTTCTACTAATCCTATTCTACTGGACTCTGGAAATCAGTAAATTTTCCTGCCTATACAAATACAATTATAGCAGCACTAACGTCCCTTCTCTATAAGGTCTTCGAAACGCTGATTATGAATCAAGGGAACTACTCAATGACCGTCAATATGGTTTCCGTGGACAACATTCTACTAGTGATCTTATGGCATATCTCACAGAAAACTTGAACCAGTCTTTCCACAAGTTTGGTGAAAGCAAAGTTGTAGCATTTGACAAAGTTTGGCACCAAGTTCTTCTGTCTAAAATGCGTGCTTATTGAATCGATGTAACCCTCCATCAATGGATTAGAAGCTATCTTTCAAACCATTCAATCCAGGTTCGCATTTAAGTTCATAAATGCAGGTGTCCCTCAGGGCTGTGTTTTATCTCCGACACTCTTTCTTATTTTCATTAACGATCTTCTGTCTGTAACCTCGAATCCAATGCATTCATTCGCTGACGAAAGTACTCTTAGCTTCTCTTATATGTTCGCTGGTCCACGTCCCTTATCTCTTTGGATGTGAAGTTAGAACAACAGCGTGTGTTAAGCTCGTTTAATTCTGAACTTGACAGCTTAGCAAATTGGGTAGAACACATTAGAGTCGAAAATAACGCTTCCAAAACTCGATGCTGTCTTCTGTCGTTGAAGACGATATAGTAACCTCCAGCCATTATCCATGAATGGCAATTGCATCGAGAAATCTGAAAAACTAGCAATTCTTGGTATGTGCGTCAACGACATGCTTTGTTGGAATGACAAACGTCGCAAAAAATTCTGCGAAGTGCCTTGGCTTCCTAACACGTTGTAAGTAATATTTCACTCTCTATTGTCTGGATACTATATACAAGGCTTTTCGTTTTGACCCAAACTTGAGTACACTTATTGTCATATCTAGTCAGGTGCGTCTAAGACCACCTTGTATCTGCTAGATAGAATACAAAAAGTGAGCGTAAAGCTCATCTGTGCCAAAAACATTGCTAAGTCAATAGATTTGCTTGAACACCGCAGGAACGTTTCCTGCTTGTCACTGTTTTACCGCTTCTTCCATCAGAGGTGCTCTAGAAAAATAACCAGTTGCATGCCACCTCTCCTCAATTCAACCGCATTGCTCGTGGCGCTCTAAAAGCTCATTAGTTTACCCTTAAGTAAGTCCATCTTCGTACGTACTCTTAAGTTTAGAGACTTTTTCTTAAGTCGTACAACACGAATGTGGAAGCTTTACCAAGCTCTGTATTCTCGCATCCATAGGCATTCAAGATGAATACACATCGACTTTTACTCTTTTCTTTCTTGATACTTTAGTGCCCACGCTGTGCCTAGCATTATAAGCGTTTAAGCCCTTTGAGCGTGTACCAATGAAAACGAAAACTAGAATATCGTCCTTATAATAATACCCACACATTGTTGCTTCCACATCTTAATTACTTCAAACATCATCTCAACCGTAATGTAAGCACAGAAGTAGATGGCAACTGAATATCACATTCACAGCATCGTACCATATATCTACTTGTAATCTAGATGATCAGTGCGATGAGAATGAAAATTCGTACATTTTTTTGGATGCGCCGAGAATCGAACTCGGTGTCCTCCGAATAAGAGCCAGTGGTTTTAACCAGTGCACCACCGACACTGAAAACTACTGACTGGTTACTTAGTTTTCCGGTAAATTCTAATAATTCACTACTTAAATTCTTAGTTTAGGATTACAATTTATGATTTTATTTGACAAAATTTTCATTTGGTAATTGCTTTGAGAATTTTGAAGCTTTCCGCACGCTACAGATTGATCAATCTATGTATCGATTCAGCGATTCTCCTCTTGGCAGCTGCCATTTCAGGTGAATCGGTGGTTTCTATTGATTCCAAGTCTCTGCTAGCGAAGGCACCTGCAGGCAAGCATTACATCAATAATTTTAACATTCACTTTTGCATATCACTTACCTCGAATATTTGTTACCCAATCGTTTGGTTGGTGTCCCAATGCCGCCCATTGATCAAATTCACCGTAAGTCATGTAAACACCAGTCACTCTGGGATTAACTCCACCAAACTGTTCATTAGTAAATAAGATTCTCTCTTCGATAAAGGAGCTTGTGTATTGCTTTCCAAATATATCCGAACACACAGCTGTGTAGAAGGCAAGTGGAAAGCTGTTACCAAATGGTTGGTTGCGAGATCCAGACGTCACGAACCAGCCAAATTCGTTGCAAGCCTGATAAAACCATTGACGTTGTCCGGCAAAATTAATAGTATTTGACAAGAAGTCAATTGTATCTTGATAGTACATCTCCAAACAGGTTGGGTAATCTAAGGAATTCGCTATAAAATTAACCACTGCAGTGGTATCATTCGTATTATGATCCATGAGAGAAGTGCAGAACTGTGGAACATTAACCTCCCTATAAAGAGCGCAAACGAAATAAAAACGGTTAATGTTGATTCGAAAATAAACTCTTTGCAAACTAACTTATCGTCCTTAATCAACGAAGAGGAAAAAAGTTCCGAAATCGAACCGAAAAGTGACCACAATTCCAATGTGTTATTAGCATTGAATTTATTGCAAATCTCCAAAAGATAAATTGCCTCATCTGAACGATTCGTGCGGAACATATTCTCGAGTACAGTGATTCCATTTTGAATGCGGTCATAGCATTGCTGGCTGCCCAACGATCGAATCGCCTTGCCACCTACTTCTTCGAATTCTAAGCAAAAAGGAGTTTAGTAAAGAAACATCAAAATCCAAAACATACCAAAAAATTCCATTTTAGCCAAAAGAGGAGCACTCGATGCCCAACCGCCATCGATTAAGTGCGGGTACAACCGCTTAAACCAGACGACCATTGATCCAGCGTATCCTCCTCCAGCCAGGATGACTTTTGAGTTGGCCAGTGCAGTCGTTTCATTTTTCTTTGTATGAATAAAATGAGCGACATCAGCGAGCGCTTGCCGAACACTCAAATATTTTAGGTTGTCCATTGACAAGTCTCTAAATTAGATTCAAAACTTCCTTAAAATACCGCTATTCGATGTTGCTCATACTTACGGTGTCGGTCGGCTCTTGCCGTAGTAACGATGTTCTAAGTGAAAAAGATAGCCGTTGCTTTCCGCAGCGATGTCATGCAAGTGGCCACCGTTTAAAAGTCTTGATGTGATTTCCGACCGACCTCCGAGTAAAATGAACATTGGGCCACCATCGACGAAGTATTGGTCATTCGAGATGTATCTCTAAAAAACATTTAATTAAGAATTAATTGGTTCTCTCCTCTTTAAGACTCACTAACCATTTTCCACATCCTGCTATCAGATTTATTCAACTGATCCAAGCTCTGCGTTATCCACTTGTCGGAAACATTGTCAAGGTTTAAATTTGCTGGTAATGATGGTAATAGACCGCCATGCAATCTTTTGTTAAACAACTGATGCCCTATTTTGCCGCTTCCATTAGTCTTGCCAGTAAAAGCAGCAATAACAAAGAGTACCGTGATTACCTCTTGAATGATCGTCCTCATAGTGAATAGATTTAATGCTCAATATCGAATCGGACCAACTGTATACTTATAGCGGTTTTGTTGAGCAAAATATTCCGTCTGATGAGAATGGAGTCATGTATTTCTTAAGCCCCCATCACCCAACAGCCATTAAAAAAACTTACGTTTCTTATCAATTAATTAATTTTGCCTATCCATAAATTTTATGGTTCAATTTAATAACTAATTGCCAAAGTTATATAATAAAATATACTTTTTATCGCTTCAAATGGCTTAGAAGGTTAAATACATGCCGACAAGTCGGCAAAAGAGTTGCGTTTCTTTGAATTTGCGCTCCACACTTTTTCAATTGAGGAACCAATGTTTGTTCTTCTGCTGGCAGTCGTGGTCACCATGTACTTTGTTTTGCACTCATTTATGTGCAGCCCACTCGATTTTGATGGAAGCTTCCTGTACAGCTCTTGGTTTTCTAGCATCTGTGGCGGTCAGCCATCAACAGAGTAGGGCGAATAGAACAGAATGCTTTAGAAATGCATGTGGCCGCAACTATCTCTGGCTGGTGGAAGTGCTATCAAACCTTCACGTGGTGACCGCTAAACAATTTAAGAATTTTTTCATGGAACGTACGCTCACTGTATATAACTTGAGCTGCACAGCACCTATCCGATAGTCTGTTCAAATATAAAGCTGACAAAACAACAATCAAGGAAATGCGGTGGACGGGAAATTGTGTCCTACAAAAATCAGAATATGACATATATTACAGTTGTCATGCAAGACATCATGCGCTCGGGGTGGGATTTCTAGTCAGCAAAATAATGAAACCCACTGTTATCGTCTTTAAAGCAGTAAATGAACGGCTATGCAACCTTCGCGTGCGGGGCAGATTTAAAAACATAAGCCTCATAAACGTTTACGCACCTACAGAGGATTACCCAGATAATGATAAAGAAGAATTCTTTGAATCAGTCCAATGGGAACTCCATGCCTGTCCTCATTATGACGTAAAAATCATTCCCATAGCTTACACGAGAACACTAATGACAATGGACAAGGAGTCATAGAGATGGCAGCAAGCTAAAAATTTGGTAGTTGGGAGTACAAGGTTTGCGCGTAAAAATATCCACAAATCCACCTGGGTATCTCCTGATGGAGCCACTCGCAACCAGATAGACCACGTGTTGATAGACCGCCGGCACAACCCGAACCCGATGACGGTACGAACGTACCGAGGTGCCAACGTCGACTCGGACCACTGTCCAATAGTGTAGTGCTCCGAGCGCGGATTGCATCATCGAGAAAGATAGCATCGGCGAATCAGATTCGAGTCCACACGGTTGCCCTTCGCAACGAAGAGACCAGAAACAACTACTGTTAAGTGATAGGACTCACACTATATGCAGGGAGAGTAAGTCCTTGGGCTGAGATGTCGGGCGTAGAAGCGACATGGAAACGCCTTAAGAATACTGTCATTGGGTCTGCTGATTCCATCTTAGGCAGTAGTCGTAGAGATCGGAACGACTGGTTCGATGATGAGTGTAAGATAGCGACTGAACGTAAAAATGTTGCGTACCGAGCAATGCAACAATCTCATAGAACGCGGGCACACGTAGAAGAATATAAAGAGCTCAGAAGATATGAAAAAACAGTTCACCGGCGAAAGAAAGCAGCCTGGGAGTACAGAAAGCGAGGCGCGGATGTTCTACCAAAAAGTCCGCGGTATGAAGCAATACACACCGCGTTGCACATACTGCAACGACAAAGAGGGTGATCTGATCGCCGATCTCAAAGGTATCTTAGACGGATGGGTGATGAGTTGTTTAATGGCCAGCTAAGTGAGGAGTTGAAGGCTCCACCAATGACCGAAGACCACACTATGCTGCCGCCACTAAGCATAGTCGAATTTAGCTGAGCGATAAATCGGCTCAAAAATAATAAGACCCCGGGATCTGATGGTATCCCAGCGGAGCTGATTAAGGCAGGAAGCCCAGCAATTCATGAACAAATAGTGCAAGTATGGGAGGAAGCCAGAAGACTGGCGAAGAGGCATCCTGTGTCCCATTCATAAGAAAGGAGATATTGTGATATCATGAGTTCAGGTTGTGACCATATTCTGGAGTTCAGCGATCCCATTTTTAATGCCTGCAGCTATAATCGTGTTATAACGTTGTTGAGTACCGCGTATAAGATTTTCTCCTCGCGATTATTTCAAAAAATCTCGGATTATATTTTTTGACAAGTGCAGTATTAAAGCCCATTCAATTTTCTACAAATCCACCTCATAATATTTATGCCTTCGATTAACAGGAGCAGGGTTAAAATTGAAAGTTTGTAAAATGAACGAAAACGTTCTTTTGATCTTACATGACTTTACACCCTATTAATCTTGAACACTTCCAGCAACAAGGTTACTGTTGGTCTTTCATGAAAGAAAATTCAATTTTTAAGATCAAACAATTTGTATTTTTTTAAATTATTTATTTAGGTCTTTTTTGGCAAGTCCCAGTCTAAGGAATCACCCATTTTAGTAGTTGCCACCTTAACGGATACACCCTGAATCCTACTAACCACACGGTCAGTATTATTCATAGACTGCTAATCACACTGAAATTAGTTTCGAGTGATGCGCGATATGGATCTGATAGATAATTGAAAGAATAAATTGGAGACACTCAGTTCGCAATTGACGCTAATTCTTTATTAATCCCTTTGTTAGAATTTTACCAAATGTTATAACTATTTTAGAAAAAATTTGTTTGTGGCAATTATAGTGCCAACAACCATTGATCGAACGTATACATAGTTCGTGCACAGTAAGATTATTGGTCGCTCAGAATTTTTGTTTTCACCCAGCCGTTAACTAATTCAGCAACTGCATCCTTTGATAGCCTCATTTCCGGTGATTCAAAAGAGCTTATCGAATTAAGATTCGTTACTTGAGCACCTGCAGATTTGCAGATTTGGTTTGGTTAGCGATAAAAAGTTAAATTAATCACCGTACAAACATAACGCTTATAGCTTACCGTGAATAATGAATGGTCCAAAGTATTGTCCCAGTCGCACCCATGGATCGTATTCACCGTAAGTCAAGAAGACATTTTTAACATCAGGGAATCCTCTGAAAAAGTCATTGGTATCTTCAATCTTATTTTCAATATAGGTGGTGGTATATTGCTCTCCAAATATATCGGCGCATGCAGTAGCAAATGAAGAAACTGGTAACATGGTGCCGAAGGGTTGACTGAACGAGCCAGAGGTTTCGAACCAACCAAATTCATTGCAAGACTGATAAAACCACTGGCGCGGTGAGGTGAAATCATTGATGTCCGACAATGTGTTAATGGTATCTTGGTATCGAAGTACCCAACAGACGGGCACTTCGTAATATCTGAAGAATATTTTGAGCACGGCGGAAACATCACTTTCTTCTCGCATAAGTGAACCGCAGGTGTCTGACATATCGTCCACACTATCAAAGAAACAAATGTCACATGTCTTGTGTTATCAAAAAGAAGCCACTGTATTCGTAAGCTTACTTAAATTCCTGGAAGTATTTAGTCAATACTTCCGCAATCACACCGAAGAGTGACCACAGCTCCATATTATTGGCATTATTGAATGTGCGAGCATTGCACACCCTCAGAAGAGTCAAAGCTTCATGAGCACGGTTGGTTGTGACCATATTCTGGAGTTCAGCGATCCCATTTTTAATGCGATCATAGCATTGCTGGCTACCCAACATTCGAATGGCGTTGCCAACGACTTCTTTCGATTCTGGTCGGGTGAAAATCGTTAGAAAAATCCAATCACAATTACAAAAAAGAAACAAATCCTACCTTCGAAATCCAGTTTAGGAATAAGTGGAGCACTTGACGCCCACCCACCACTGACCATTTTCGGGTATAACCGCTTGAACCAGACAACCATTGATCCAGCGTATCCGTGTCCGGCTAAGATGACTGAAGAGTTTGCCAGTGCAGGAATCTCGTTTTTTGTCATTACTATAAATTTGTGTATATCTGCGAGTGCTTGTCGAACATTCAGATATGAGAGATTGGAAGTTGAGAGGTCACTAAATGACACAAGAAACCAATTTAATCGAAATGTATAACTTTTTATATCGTCTCTGTGGTTACTTACGCGGTGGGCCTACTTTTTCCATAGTAACGATGCTCAATGCAGAATAAGTGACCGCTGTGGTTCTTGGTCATATCGAGCACATGTCCTTCGCTTAAGAAATCCGATTCGATTTCCGACTTACCTCCGAGCAGAATGAACATTGGGCCGCCTGGGGCGAAGTACTGATCATTGGACATGTATCTCTAATGTATTACAAATAAATTAATTGGTTGATGCATTGAAAGACTTCATCCACTTACCATTTGCCATGTCCTTGTGTCAGAATCATTAAAATTATCCAACCTCTGCGTAATGTATTTTTCAATAATTTTGTTTGCGGCTGGAGGCGGTGCAGATCCTCGATCCAGTTTCACCGTTGCACCGTTGGCAGCAGTGAAACACAAAACCGCGATTGCCACTTGCACAGTCAACTTCATTTTTGAGTTTTTCGATGTAAAGTAAGAAGTAGCAACGGTATTTATAGCCGAGCGTTTCAGTCGGTAAAATATTTCTTATCTAAAATTTTTATCACTCAACTTATTCGCACACCAAATTCCAGAAAGGACTTTGATCATCCGAAATACATTACAAAGTGTACTCTCTTATCAGCATGCTAATGACTTTATTAGCGTCTAGTATTTAATTCCTAACTAATTAACGTTTATGTTTTTATTGATTTGAATTGCGCAATGTTCTTTGATCATAAGCTCTTTTCCTGCCTACATCAATATGCGCCGACGGTATTTACCTTCAATTGTTAAAATTCAATTAAAAACTAATTATTATTTATTTTTTTATTGATTTGAAATGTGTGTGATGTTAGTTTATGTCTCTACGCAATTGCACAAACCGTACCCGAAGCCATTCCCATGGGTAAGTTGACAAACTGACAGAGTTCGTGAACTCTGTGCAAAAGGAATGCCAATCCGAAACCAAGCTGAGTGAACGAAACCTTACCTATCGATTAACGACGGGTAGCAAAGTTACAGTGTCGGTTACAAAACTCTGCAATTGGAACACAAAATCAAAATTATACGTCAAACTGTAATCGTCACTATCATCATCATCATATTTGGCTCTACAACCGGGGTCCGATCCTGGCCTCCTGCAAAAAGTCTCTCTACCGGTCCCGACTTTGAGCCGATGTCGTCCAGTTTTGAATCGCTAACCTCTGGGCGTACTGGTCTAAGCGATTCTTTCAGCGTATGCCTGGCCGGCCTCACTGTCGTGCTCCATAAATCCTACCGCAAAGGACTTTCCGAGCAGGATCCTCTTCGCTCATACGAGCTAGGTGTCCTGCACAACGGAGTCTATCGAGCTTAATTCTCCTCACGATGTCGACATCGCAGTAACGCTCGTAGATCTCATTATTATAGAGTCTCCGGAACCGTCCTTTCTCAAATACAGGGCCAAAAATTCTCCGTAAGACTTTTCTCTCGAACGCGGCTAAGAGGTCAGAATGCTTTTTGCTAAGCACCCAAGTCTCGGATCCATATGTAAGAACTGGTATGACCATTGTCTTATATACCAGCAGCTTGGATGTTATGGTTAAATTCCTGGATTTGAATTGATTGATCTAAGAAAAACAAAAAATGATTGGAGTCTTGGCAGTAGGTTTTGTTGGCTTAAAGCAACCGTGCGCGTATTTCTGGTTCCATGCTGTTATCGGCTGCTACAGTTGACCCGAGATAGGTTAGAGTGTTTTTGTAAATGTGTAGAGGTATGAATGACCATTGTCTTATACACCAGAAACTTGGATGTTATGAATAAATTCCTGGATTTTAAGAGTCTTGACAGACCGCAAGCAAACGTTCTCGTTCTTTTAGTTCCAGGCTGTAATCGGCATCTACAGTTGAGCCCATATAGGTAAAGGGTTGCATTTTTTTTGAACTTGTGTTCCACTCTTTTTCAATTGAGGAACCAATGTTTGATCTTCTGCTGGCAGTCGTAGTCACCATGTACTTTGTATTGCACTCATTTATGCACAGCCCTATATTTGCACCGCCCGCTCGATTTGGATGAAAGCTTTTTCTACAGCTCTTGGATTTCTACCAATGATGTCAATATCGTTTGTGTAAGGCAAGATCTGTGGCGGTCAGCCATCAGCATAGTAGGGCGAATAACACAGAATGCTTCAGAAATGCATGTGGCCGCAACTATCTCTGCTTGGTGGAAGTGCTATCAAACCTCCACGTGATGGCCGCTGGTTATTTTCTTCTAGTACAGGAAAAGCGAAATGATCGGGTTAGTCAATTCAAAGTAAGGTTGGCGTGAGGCCAATAACCTCGCCCGTAAAAAACCATATTACGGAACCCTAAATCAGGCTCGGATGATGAACGACGACGACCACGGCAACGAAAACGACTAAACGATTTAAGAATTTTCTCATGGAACGTACGCTCACTGTATAGAGCTCGAGCTGCACAGCAGCTAGCCGATACCCTGTTCAAATATAATGCTGACATAAAAGCAATCCAGGAGATGCGGTGGACGGGTAATTGTGTCCTACAAAAATCAGAATATGACATATATTACAGTTGTCATGCAAGACATAATGTGCTCGGGGTGGGGTTTCTAGTCAGAAAAAGAATGAAACCCACCATTATCGTCTTTAAATCAGTAAAGGAACGGCTATGCACCATTCGCGTGCGGGGCAGATTTAAAAACATAAGCCTCATAAACGTTCACGGACCTACAAAGGATTCCCCAGATGATGAATGAATCAGTCGAACGGGAACTTTATGCCTGCCTTCAGTATGATGTAAAAATCATTCTGGGGGATATGAATGCTAAAATAGGTAGGGAGCCAGAATTCAGGCAGTACATTGGCACCCATAGCTTACACGAGAACACTTATGACAATGGACAACGAGTCATGGAGATGGTAGCAAGCAATAATTTGGTCGTTGGGAATACAAGGTTTGCGCGTAAAAATATCCACAAATCCACCTGGGTATCTCCTGATGGAGCCACTCGCAACCAGATAGACCACGTGTTGATAGACCGCCGCCATAACCCCAACGTGATGACGGTACGAACGTACCGAGGTTCCAACGTCGACTCGGACCACAGTGACCACAAGACAGTGTAGTGCTCCGAGCGCGGATTGCATCATCAAGAAAGATACCATCTGCGAATCAGATTTGAGTCAACATGGCTGCTCTTCGCAACGAAGAGACCAGAAACAACTACGGTCAAGTGATAGAAATCGCCCTATATGCAGGAAGAGTAAGTCCTTGGGCTGAGATGTCGGGCGTAGAAGAGAAATATAACGCCTTAAATGTACTGCTGGCTGTCTCCATTTTAGGCAGTAGTCGTAGAGTTCGGAAGTACTGGTTCGATGATGAATGTAAGCTAGCGACTGAACGTAAGAATGTTTCGTACCGAGCAATGCAACAATCTCATAGAACGCGGGCACGCGAAGATGAATATAAAGAGCTCAGAAGATATGAAAAAACAGTTAACCGGCGAAAGAAAGTAGCCTGGGAGTACAGAAAGCGAGGCGCGGATGTTCTACCAAAGGGTCCGCGGTATGACGCAATATACACCGCGTTGCATATACTGCAAGGACAAAGAGGGTAATCTGATCGCCGATCTGAAAGGCATGTTAGAGTGATGGGAAGAGCACTTTCATGAGTTGCTAAATGGCCAGCTAACTGAGGAATTGGAGGCTCCACCAATGACCGAAGATCATAGTATACTGCCGCCACCAAGCATAGACGAAGTTAGCAGAACGATAAATCGGCTCAAAAATAAAATAGAATCGCCAATTTTCTATTTTCACGCACTCGCTATAATTTTAATAATTTTCATTTATTTCATTATTCATTAACAATTTTTGTAATTTTGTATTACAATTCCTGTGATCCAAGTGATCACTTTAGAGAAAAAATTTTTGTAGAGAGTTAAAAAAGAATGTAGGTTAGTTAGCAAAATTAATTCTATGTAGAAGTCCATGAAGTTGAATTGCAGTCTGTAATGTTGTTTTTTTGTTGGATTAGGTGGTGGCAGAAGGTAGCGCAGTTTCACATGAAATTCTACAAATATGGTAATGCAGTGGGTAACGCAGTTGCAATTCAACTCATGGGTAAGTATTGTGTTACGATAGTTTCTTAAATAATAAATGTAATAATGGCGTGAACATGCCGGAGGCCTGTTAAGGAATGTATTCCATAACAATTAACGAGATTGTTGAGCTTTATTTATTTAGCGACTGGTCGCTTCATTATGTTTCGTGCTGGTTTGAGCGTAACAACACAAACAATTTCATCTTTCCCTAGATGAACATCTAGGAAACGTCCCAACGGCCAGCTGAGCGGTGGCGTTGCATCATCCTTGATGTATACGACGTCATTGATTTGCGCGCCCAAAATTTGTCTACACGCTTTTTGACATCTTGCCATCTCGATAATCTATTGTCTGGCACAACTAAAAGGCTCGGTTGTGGAATGGCCAGTATCGAATGCACAAGCAGAAAATGCGCCGGTGTTAGTACAAATAGAGCGCTTTCATCGTCGTCTGTGGGAATGAGCGGCCGAGAATTAAGTATCGC
Source organism: Nephrocerus scutellatus (assembly GCA_947095585.1). Lineage (NCBI taxonomy): Eukaryota > Metazoa > Arthropoda > Insecta > Diptera > Pipunculidae > Nephrocerus > Nephrocerus scutellatus. Next base: position 17,613,276 of record OX352761.1, read on the forward strand.
CTCAATTTGGGTGATGATAGTGGACAACTCCTCATTGAGTTGCCTGTCGATCGAATCAGATGATGCTTCATTGATTTGACGGCGCTTTCCCAGAGTCCGCCAAACCATGGACTTGAAGGCGGATTGAATTTCCATTCAATCTTGAGATTTGTGATGTGGGCAAGTACGTTGTCACATGTCGTGGTGCGATATAATTGCTGTTGCATCTCGGATAGTCGTCGTTTTGCCCCTACGAAATTGGTACCGTTGTCGGAGTACATGACCGCTGGCACACCTCTTCTGCTGGTGAATCGTGTGAGATGAATGCTTCACTGGAGAGATCACTAACCAGCTCCAAGTGAACTGCCTTAACAGTCATACAGACGAAGATTGATCTGTAACCCTTGACGTATCTTGCTCCTCGGCCCTTTTTGGTTGCGATTTGGATTGGGCTAGCAAAGTCGACTCCAGTATGATTAAATGCCTGAGATGGCGATACTCGTTCAGCAGGAAGATCACCCATCATTGGCACAGATGGATGGCTCTTTAATCTGTGCCAGATAGAACAGTTATTAGTACTTTTTCGCACTAATGGTCTGGATTTTACAATCCAGTAGGAGAGTTTTGAGAGATGGGACAATAGGGATGGACCTGGATGGAGGTAACGTTTATGAAGGTGAGTTAGGATCATGACACTCAGAACGTGACGTGATGACAGAATCACTGGATGCCTTTGTGCATATGAGCATGCTGCATTAGTGAGTGCCCACCGACTCGAAGAACACCTCTGTCATCCAGAAATGGAGCTAGTGACGATAGCTTTCCTTTGACCACTTGCTTCTTTGCGGACAGAGTTTGGATTTCTTTCCAGAATTCGTTCCTTTGTGCCCACTTCCAGAGATATTCCTCAGCCTTATTTAATTGATTCAAAGTCAGTCTGATATTTGTTATGCCGCCTTTCGTTGATTTGCCGGTTTTAGAGCGAAAGTTGATGGTAAATTTGTAGCAGAAGCTCAGTATTCGCTGTACTTGATTGTGTTGTCAGTTGGTCGAATAAGCCGAGATGAGTTTGCGTGACGTGACATTTGACCTTTTCAGGCGGCTCTATGACTTCTGAAAATGATTTGATAGTAGTTTGTGGCCAAGTTTCTCTTGGTCGTGGTATATCACCAGAGTTTATGACTGACGAGTTCAGTTGCAAGAATTCCTTTGGAGGCACAATCAGCGGGATTATCTGTAGATCGGACATGTCCCCAAGTTGCGGTAGGAATCTTTTCGCGAATTTGAGCGGTTCTGTTGCCGAGAAAAACTGGTAGCTGGCAAGCTTAGCTTGGTCAGTCAATGCAGAGTAATTTCTGAGTCCGTCCACGCCAATACACGACATTTTTCAAGATGTAGCGAATGAATAACCATTTTGATGAGTTTGGCCAACAGATGACCTCCAGACAGTTCTAACTGAGGGACTGTTAACCTTGGATTAGAATTGGGAGCGACTCGAGTTTTTGCAGCAAGTAAATTGACATGTACGGTGCCATAACAATCAGTGTCGCGAATGCCGAGTACACCACTTTACTCGCGTCTGAGAATCCGTGTATTTCCAGTGTTGATCCAGCGTTCAAGAACCGTGACATCCGAATTTCTTCGATGGCCGTCAGTGATCCATGTATTTGCTTCCATTTTTCCGTTACATCTGGTGGAAGTTCGTCATCCCACCCCAAATGCAACAACCAAAGTTGCTGAAACAGAGCCTTATCATTTATCGTCACTGGCAATAACCACCCCAACGGGTCAAACAATCGAGAGGCATCTGACAGCAATCGACGTTTCGTGATAGTGTTGGATGGTGCGGGCAGATTTACCTTAAATCTGAAGCAGTCGTTGTTCGTGTCCCAATGCAGACCCAATACCTTGTGCTCTGAATCCTTGGACAAATCAACTAAAGTTTCGTTTTCGTCTTTCATAGAGGTAGAAGCTAGCAACTGTGGTGAATTGGATGCCCATTTATGAAGCGAGAATCCCCCAGATTTGAAAATATTGATGATTTGAATGGCTAGACGTTGCACATCTATTATGTTGGAACTGCCAGTCAGGAGATCGTCCACGTAGAGATCGGTTAATAGTGCTTCGGACGCTTCGTCAAAATTCGACTTGTTTTCCAATGCAAGTTGATGCACGGCCCGCGTGGCATGAAATGGGGCTGAGGCTGTCCCAAATGTGGCCGTTAACAGTTGAAAGTGTTTCAATGGCTCGTGATGATTGTCGCGCCACAATATTCGCTGATACTTGCAGTCCTCATGAGCGGATCGAACTTCTCGATACATTCGTGTGACATCCGCGGTGAATGCTACCTTGTGTGACCGGAATCGCATTATTATGTCGATGAGATCAGATTGAATGGTCGGCCCAACTAGAATTGAGAGATATAGATGTTGAACTATTCGCTGAACCGTCGAAATGCGAATGCGAACCTTCATTGTTGTGCTGTCGAGCTTGATCACCCGGATGATGAGGTAGGTAGAAATGTTCGGAGTTTAGATTTAAGTTTTTAGAGTCAATTTCCTTCATACGATTTAGCCGTAAGTATTCATGAATGACTCGTTTATATTCGTTTTTTAAAGCTTCGTCGCGCTGTAAACGGCGTTCGAGAGAATGAAAACGTAAACCGGCTTGGACCAGAGAATTTCCAAGAGGAGGTGAGTTGGTAGCAATAGGCAATTTAAACGACGAATCTTCCATCTGGATATCTTGTGTGTGATGTAGCGAATAGGTCCACACAATATTGCTGTTCTGGTGTATATTTCCTGGCCGATGGACCTTCCTCAAGTTCCCAAAATTTTCGCAAGCTTTCATCCACGTTAAATTCCGTGTGGTGACTGAGTTTTCTCCAGAAATTATCCAACCAAGTGCAGTATTTTGAGCAGTTAGATCATTTGGTCCTGCCACACATCCCAGTCGCAAAAGTCGGAAACATTGAGCGGCTCCCAAGATAATATCCACATCATTGTAGACGGAATTCAGTGGATCGGATAGGGTTAGCGTTTTGATATCAGGCCATTTACGCATCATACTTTTATCAAGTCTGGGTAGCCGTGAAGTAAGCCGTTTTAGAATTATGACTTGTACTTCAATAGCAAAATCGTCGTAAAAATGAGGCTTTAGCTTTATCTCAGTATAACCCCGTGAACCGACTTCTGATATAACGCCTGCTACTGGAATCCGGCGATTTTTTCTTTGTATTTGTAGACGTTGAGCGCAAGCTTCTGTCATACGGCAGCCAGTAGACCCAGAGTCTAACAGGATGCGAAAGAAATGATGATGACCGTATTCCATCCAGCACTCTGACCAATGCAGTCGGCAACAAGGGTGTCCTCACAGGCACTGAATTGCATACGGCAGAATGAATGAGATGAGAATTGCCATCCGATTGTCTTGCTTGTGATTTCGTGTTGGTTTCCCCTCTTGGTGTAGGCAAATGGTCGGATCCGGCATTTTGAGTGTCCAACTCCTGAGAATCGTGCAATAAAGTGCGGTGCTTCCTCTGACAAATGAAACATCGATGACGAGAGGGGCAATTCTTAGAGGTGTGTACCTTGAACAAGCAGTTGTAACAGACTCTGACACATGCCACGAATTCCTTTTTCTGAGCTATTGGTAGTTGCCGAAACTTTTCGCATTCGTGCAGCAAATGAGGTGAATGGCACTTTACGCATGATACATCCAGGCCTTGAACCTTTAGAAGAAGATGCTAACGTTATCTGATGAGTTGTATTTGCGTTCTCTACCTGTTTGCTGCTGTTTGGATGCTCTGTCTGAGCGCTGCTGATTGCATGGAATGACGAGTGTTTCGATGATTTGCGGCTTTGAGCAACATCACGATTAACGGCTTCTAAAATTGTACATCGCTTTTCCAGAAAATTTACAAAGTTTGCGAACGTGAGATATACGTCATCTGCCGTTTTCCCTGCCCTGAATTTTCTCATCCAATTTTGATAACAGTATGTGTGTCAGCCAAGGATCTGTAGTTTGAGCCTTTTCTCCTAATACTTTGAGAGCGCGTATGATTTCCTCTGCGGTATCGCATACGTTTCTGATACTAGAAGCAGATCCATTAGTAGCGGACGGAATTTTCATAAATTTCTCCATGAGTGATTTGTAAACTTGATCAGGTTTGTCAGATCGCTTACACAGCTTCTTGTATGCTTCGTCATAGCTTTCCGGAGATAGCAGAATGTGCATAATGATTTTGCTCGCCTCTCCTGTCAAGAGTCCCTTCAGATGTTGAAATTTATGAACATCGGTTATTGATGGCTTGTTGTGCACCGCAGTATAGTACAGACAGGTGTTTGAATGCATGAAATTCATCGTAGTTATTTCCATCGAATGAGGGAATTTGCAGTCTTGGAAGCTTGGTGTTTTCTTCCTTAGATGTGGTGTTGAAGCTGACACCCCTCATGGTTTCAAACATCTCTTTCTGGTGGTTCGAAAACGATCTCAATGATTCACTGATTTGATCCTGTACCGCTTGTAGCATTGGGTTTCGACCGGAAACCACCTTACGAAGCGTTCCTTTAACCTTGAGCGACGAACAAAATCATCGATCTCCGAAAGGGTATCATCTAAAGCCACTATTTGCTCATCGAACTCCTTAAACTCGATATGTGCCTTTTCCAATAATTCCAGATGCACGTATAGTTCTTCAACTGCGAACTCCTCAAGGGATCGATCCATACCAGTGTGGCTTCATCCCAGGCAAATCAACAACTGATCAGATTTACACCCTAAGGCAGGTGATGGAAAAATGTCTAGAGTTTCAAAACTCACTACAGCATCTTCTTATAGACTTTAAAGCCGCCTATGATAGCATAGCCAGAGTAGAAGTTTATAAAGCCATGAGAGAATTCGGCATCCCAAATAAACTGACACGACTATGTAGGTTGACCATATGACCAATGTTATAAGCCAAGTAAAAATATCCGGATCACTATCAAGCCCATTCAACATCTATAACGGGCTCCGACAAGGGGATGGACTGGCCGCCTTGGAGAAAGTGATCCGAGACTCTGACGTAACGGGGAGAGGAACAATCCTCTATAAGTCCATTCAGATACTGGCTTACACAGACGATATTAACATCGTTGGTAGAAACCAAAGAGCTGTACAGGAAGCTTTCATCCAGATAGAGCAGGCGGCACGAAATCTGGGGCTGCACATAAATGAGAGCAAATCAAAGTACATGGTGGCCACGTTTGCGAGTAGAAGATCCAACATTGGTCCCTCAATTCAAATAGTGGAGCGCGAATTTAAGGAAGTGCAATCCTTTAACTATCTTAAGTCAACTGTAGCAGCCGATAACAGCGTGGAACCAGAAATACGCGCACGATTGCTTAAAGCCAACAAAGCCTACTATAGTCTGTCAAGACCTTTCAAATCCAGGAACTTAACCCATAACATTCAAGCTGCTGATATATAAGACAATGGTCATACCAGTACTTACATATGGATCCGAGAGTTGGGTGCTTAGCAAAAAGCATTCTGACCTCTTAGCCGCGTTCGAGAGAAAAGTCTTAGGAAGAATTGTTGACCTCGTATGTGAGGAAGGACGATTCTGGACAGTCTATAATGATGAGATCTACGAGCGTTACCGCCATGTTGACATCGTGAATAGAATTATCGAATGAGCTAAGAGGATCCTGCTCGGAAAGTCCTTTGCGATAGGATTTATGGAACACGGCATCGAGCGGCCGGTCAAGCCTACGCTGGAAGGATGGCGTAGACCAGGACGCCCAGAATTTAGGGATGCCAAACTGGATGACATCGGCTCGAAATCGGGACCGGTGGAGAGATTTTGCGCGAGAACCATAAAGGGGTGATTTCGTGAAAAAAATCGTATGGGAGTGGGGTCTATTTTCACCACCTGTTTTGATGCGAATAGTCGTATTTTTGACCATGACCTTACATAATTTCACACTTGAACGCTTCTAGCTAACAGGTCACTGTTGGTCTTTTTGGAAAGAAAATTAAATTTTTAAGCTCCAACAATTCATTTTTTTATAATTCTTATAACCATTACCGTTGTACACATCGTGTTTAGTTTTAGAATTTATATTATCATCAAATTATTTAGTTTTAAGAAATACAAATTAGCATTAAAATAAACATGTTATTATACATACCTAAAGTAAAGAAAAATAAATGTCATATACCATGCATACCTTGCACATCGTACAAAACACCCTACACATTCCACACAACAAATAGATCATATTGCACCATGCACAATTTGCTCGTAAGAAAACACCTATTTTAATTTGCACGTCGATTCACTGAATATTTCTGCTGACGCTATGTGTGCGGAATACATTTATTTGTGGAAACGACTTCCACCTTCAAATTTTTATCTTTGGTAATTGTCGCATAAGCAAATATTGCATCAGTAGTTATCTTGTAATACAATTTTACATACATGCTAGAATAAGAATATTTTTGTATAAATAGATGTTGAATAAAGACTGAAAGATCAGATATTATCAAGCAGTTGTTCAAGACTTTTTAATTATTCCAAGTGAGTCTGCTTGGAGCTGTGAGATATTATCCCATCGGTTCTGATGCATCATCAGCAACACTATTCATCAATCAGCCAAGATACAAGAATCTTGGTCTGAATAAAATAACATAAAATACATTTCCATCATTTGTGTATTCTGATGTACCATCAGTAATGCTGTCAGGAAGTCAGTCAAGATACAAGAATCTTGATCTGAAGTACATAACGATAAAAGAATCGTTACACATCGTCAAAGTAAAAAAAAGTTTTTTTTTTTAAATTTTATTTTCAAACGCATTTAATTCAAAAAATGTTCTCGGATAATTTTTTTTGACTAACGCAGTATTAAAGCCCATTCAATTTTCTACAAATCCACCTCATAATATTTATGCATTCGGTCAACAAGAGCGACATAGTGCGTGTTGTGTTAATACTACTACATATAAGAAGTGTTGCAGGCCGTCTCAGTGTTCCTGCAGCTGACGTGAAACCAAATCACACGTGGGATGGATGCGCTCTTACCACTTCACTCCAGTGCATAATCTGCTTCAAACGGCCTTGCCCACAAGTACCTAATTTTGTGAGTGGACACATAAAAATGGTATCCACTCGTAAAATTAAGTCTTTTTGGCAAGTCCCAGTCCAAGGAATCACCCCTTTGAGTAGTTGCCACCTTAGCGGATACACCCTGGATACTACTAACCACACGGTCAGTATTATTCATAGACTGCTAATCACACTGAAATTAGTTTCGAGTGATGATCTATAGATCTGATAGATAATTGAAAGAATAAATTGGAGACACTCAGTTCGCAATTGACGCTAATTCTTTATTAATCCCTTTGTTAGAATTTTACCAAATGTTATAACTATTTTAGAAAAAATTTGTTTGTGGCAATTATAGTGCCAACAACCATTGATCGAACGTATACATAGTTCGTGCACAGTAAGATTATTGGTCGCTCAGAATTTTTATTTTCACCCAGCCGTTAACTAGTTCAGCAACTGCATCCTTTGATAGCCTCATTTCCGGTGATTCAAAAGAGCTTATCGAATTAAGATTCGTTACTTGAGCACCTGCAGATTTGCAGATTTGGTTTGGTTAGCAATAAAAAGTTAAATTAATCACCGTACAAACATAACGCTTATAGCTTACCGTGAATAATGAATGGTCCAAAGTATTGTCCCAGTCGCACCCATGGATCGTATTCACCGTAAGTCAAGAAGACATTTTTAACATCAGGGAATCCTCTGAAAAAGTCATTGGTATCTTCAATCTTATTTTCAATATAGGTGGTGGTATATTGCTCTCCAAATATATCGGCGCATGCAGTAGCAAATGAAGAAACTGGTAACATGGTGCCGAAGGGTTGACTGAACGAGCCAGAGGTTTCGAACCAACCAAATTCATTGCAAGACTGATAAAACCACTGGCGCGGTGAGGTGAAATCATTGATGTCCGACAATGTGTTAATGGTATCTTGGTAGCGAAGTACCCAACAGACGGGCACTTCGTAATATCTGAAGAATATTTTGAGCACGGCGGAAACATCACTTTCTTCTCGCATAAGTGAACCGCAGGTGTCTGACATATCGTCCACACTATCAAAGAAACAAATGTCACATGTCTTGTGTTATCAAAAAGAAGCCACTGTATTCGTAAGCTTACTTAAATTCCTGGAAGTATTTAGTCAATACTTCCGCAATCACACCGAAGAGTGACCACAGCTCCATATTATTGGCATTATTGAATGTGCGAGCATTGCACACCCTCAGAAGAGTCAAAGCTTCATGAGCACGGTTGGTTGTGACCATATTCTGGAGTTCAGCGATCCCATTTTTAATGCGATCATAGCATTGCTGGCTACCCAACATTCGAATGGCGTTGCCAACGACTTCTTTCGATTCTGGTCGGGTGAAAATCGTTAGAAAAATCCAATCACAATTACAAAAAAGAAACAAATCCTACCTTCGAAATCCAGTTTAGGAATAAGTGGAGCACTTGACGCCCACCCACCACTGACCATTTTCGGGTATAACCGCTTGAACCAGACAACCATTGATCCAGCGTATCCGTGTCCGGCTAAGATGACTGAAGAGTTTGCCAGTGCAGGAATCTCGATTTTTGTCTTTACTATAAATTTGTGTATATCTGCGAGTGCTTGTCGAACATTCAGATATGAGAGATTGGAAGTTGAGAGGTCACTAAATGACACAAGAAACCAAGAAGACAATTTAATCGAAATGTATAACTTTTTTTATCGTCTCTGTGGTTACTTACGCGGTGGGCCTACTTTTTCCATAGTAACGATGCTCAATGCAGAATAAGTGACCGCTGTGGTTCTTGGTCATATCGAGCACATGTCCTTCGCTTAAGAAATCCGATTCGATTTCCGACTTACCTCCGAGCAGAATGAACATTGGGCCGCCTGGGGCGAAGTACTGATCATTGGACATGTATCTCTAATGTATTACAAATAAATTAATTGGTTGATGCATTGAAAGACTTCATCCACTTACCATTTGCCATGTCCTTGTGTCAGAATCATTAAAATTATCCAACCTCTGCGTAATGTATTTTTCAATAATTTTGTTTGCGGCTGGAGGCGGTGCAGATCCTCGATCCAGTTTCACCGTTGCACCGTTGGCAGCAGTGAAACACAAAACCGCGATTGCCACTTGCACAGTCAAATTCATGTTTGAGTTTTTCGATGTAAAGTAAGAAGTAGCAACGGTATTTATAGCCGAGCGTTTCAGTCGGTAAAATATTTCTTATCTAAAATTTTTATCACTCAACTTATTCGCACACCAAATTCCAGAAAGGACTTTGATCATCCGAAATACACTACAAAGTTCACTCTCTTATCAGCATGCTAATGACTTTATTAGCGTCTAGTATTTAATTCCTAACTAATTAACGTTTATGTTTTTATTGATTTGAATTGCGCAATGTTCTTTGATCATAAGCTCTTTTCCTGCCTACATCAATATGCGCCGACGGTATTTACCTTCAATTGTTAAAATTCAATTAAAAACTAATTATTATTTATTTTTTTATTGATTTGAAATGTGTGTGATGTACGTTTATGTCTCTACGCAATTGCACAAACCGTACCCGAAACCATTCCCATGGGTAAGTTGACAAACTGACAGAGTTGGTGAACTCTGCGCCAATCCAAAACCAAGCTGAGTAAACGAAAACTTACCTATCGATTACCGACGGGTAGCAAAGTTACAGTGTCGGTTACAAAACTTTGCAATTGGAACACAAAATCAAAATTATACGTCAAACTGAAATCATCACTATCATCATCATCATATTTGGCTCTACAACCGGGGTCCGGTCCTGGCCTCTCGCAAAAAGTCTGTCCACCGGTCCCGATTTTTTGCCGATGTCAACCAGTTTGGCATCCCTAAATTCTGGGCGTCCTGGTCTTCGCGATCCTTTCAGCGTAGGCTTGGCCGTCCTCACTGTCGTATTCCATAAATCCTACCGCAAAGGACTTTCAGAGCTGGCTCCTCTTCGGTCATGCGAACTAGGTGTCCTGCCCACTCTCATTTATGTGCAGCCCCAGATTTCTTGCCGCCTGCTCGATCTGGATGAAAGATTCCTGTACACCTCTTATGTTTCTATCAACGATGTTAATATCGTCTGTGTAAGCCAGTATCTGAATGGACTTATAGACGATTGTTCATCTCGCCGTTACGCCAGAGTCTCCAACGCCAGGTTGAAGAGGACGCAGACCAGTCTATCCCCTGCTCGGAGGCCATTATAGATGTTCAATGGGCTTGATAGTGATCCGGATATTTTTACTCGGCTTATAACATTGGTCATGGTCATCGTCGTGCCAGTTTATTTGGGTTGCCGAATTCTCTCATGCCTTTATAAAGTTCTACTGTGGCTATGCTATCATAGGCGGCTTTAAACTTTACAAGCAAATTTAAAAAATTTCGGTTACAAAATTTTATGTATACATCGAATATCTACATTAAATATATGTTTTTGGGGATATTTTTCAAAGTATTTTCTTTTTTCCCCGCATCACAGGCGCCACACGTGAATCGCGACACTCGTCAAACGCGGGTTATCAAAATTGGCTTCTGACATTGAGCCGCTCACAAAATTTTAGCCATCTAGGTGGTGCAAAAAGTGGTTAAAAAACATCTCCAAAAACGAGAAAATGACACGATAAATTTATTTTGGACTTGATACTTACAAAATTTCAGCTCTGTAAATCGTGTAGAGTGAAAGGTGGTTAAAAAGGACCTCAAGGAAGTCGAAAAAACATAAATTTCAACCCATCACACGCGCCACACACGACACGCGGCTCGCGTTAGAAGGGACCTAAAAGAACTCGAAAAACAAAAATTTCAACCTATCACACACGCCATCAAAGCAGAGTTAAACGCGGCCTCGGGTGCTGAGCGAAGCGCATTAGCGCGGAAGTATAGGGATCTGGACCGGCAAGCGACATCGCAACACAAGCACAGCAAGCCGCTGATAGTAGACAATACAGCACGGTCTACCAACTAGCTCGTAAGATCGCCAACAAGAAATACCACATCAACTACCCCGTTAAGGCAATAGAGGGCTCTTTGATCCTTATGGAGGAACAACAATTTACCCACTGGACAGAACATTTTAAGAATGTTTTGAATTGTACTTCACCAGGCACCCACATAAACACCCTTAGGCTACTTAACATCAGCGTCGCTACTCCTTCGTTGGATAACAAAAGGACAACAATTCATTCACTGCAATCAGGTAAAGCGCAGACAGAACTCCTTTAAGCCGACGTCGAGTTAACTACGCGAACATTGCATGCGATACATCAAGGTATCTGGGAATCTGAAACCACTCCATCGTCGTTAAAAGAAGGCTTAATAGTCAAACTTCCCAAGAAAGGTGATTTGAGCAATTGCGAAAACTGGAGTGGAATTAATTACCCTGCTAAACACCATAAACAAACTGATCTCCTCTTTAATAGTTAGGCACTTACGGAATGCGTTAGAGCCAATTTTGAGAAATGAACAAGCAGGATTTCGTCTAAACCGTTCTTCTACTGAACGGATTAACACCCCTGCGTATAATCATTGAACAGTCAGTTGAGTATCGCTCTCCTATGTATATGGTTTTTGTAGCGTGGGCCGAAACATGATGTGGCAGATTTTGTATAGCTATGGTTTTCCGGAAAAAACTCATCAACATCATTAAGGAGCTGTACCACGACTCAACATGCCGCGTCATTCATAACGGTCATCGTGGCTCAAACAAAGTGGGTTTAAAAATGAATGTGTCAACGACAAAACTACTTAGCGTTAACGCTACACGATTGACGGACACCAGATAGAGGAAATCGATAAGTTACTAGGGCAGGTGGATGTCAAAAAATGGTAGTACTGACTCGGATGTGTGCGCTCGTTTAAACAAGGCGCGACATTCTTATAGTATGCTAAATAATATCTGGACCTGCTCGCAAATCTCCCGGATTCTGAAGCTAACGATCTTCAGATCTAACGTTCTCTCAGTACTCTTGTATGGCTGCGAAACGTGGAACGTCACAGAATCAATTGCGACGCGCCTTTAAGTCTTCGTCAACAAGTGCTTAAGGCGGGTACTGAGAATAAGATGGCCGGACATTATCACCAATCAAGACTTGTGGAGAGTAACGCAGCTGGAATCAGTCGCGATCACCATCAGACGACGAAAGTTGAGCTGGATTGGCCACACTTTGAGAAAGCCAGCTGGCGATATTACGAAACTAGCGCTCAACTGGAATCCACAAGGAAGCCGTTGAGTTGGCCGTCCTAACAAGACATGGAAAATGAAAATAGAAGAGGATCCCAGGGGACAAAGTGGCGTCTCTTGAAACCTCAGGCGATAAATCGAGTTCGTTGGCAGGCGTTTATAGAAGCCCTATGCTCCCCCGCGGAGTAAAGGAAAGAAAGAAAAAAAAACAACCCATAAAAATACAATTTTTCATGTAAATTCTCTAATAGGAGATTTACAAAACCTGTTGTCTATCGGAGGTACACATGTGTATTAAATTTGAAGAAAATCGGGTTAATTTTTCTAAAAAAAATTATGGGGCCCCACGAACCCGGGCCCGGGGTCTCCAAATTTTTTACAAAAAGTGTTGTCTATCGGAGATACACATGGGTATTAAATTTGAAGAAAATCGGGTTAAATTTTTTAAAAAAAAGTTATGGGGCCCCACGAACCCGGGCCCGGGGTCTCCAAATTTTTTACAAAAAGTGTTGTCTATCGGAGATACACATGGGTATTAAATTTGAAGAAAATCGGGTTAAATTTTTTAAAAAAAAGTTATGGGGCCCCACGAACCCGGGCCCGGGGTCTCCAAATTTTTTACAAAAAGTGTTGTCTATCGGAGATACACATGTGTATTAAATTTTAAGAAAATCGGGATAATTTTTTAAAAAAAAGTTATGGGGCCCCACGAACTCAGGCCCGGGGTCTCCAAAATTTTTACAAAAAGTGTTGTATATCAGAGATTCACATGTGTATAAAATTTGAAGAAAATCGAGTAAAATTTTGTAAAATATTTGTATGGCAGCCCCCCGACGCCGAGGTCCGAGGGGCCTCAAATATATAGAGATTTAAATTTAATAGAAAGTATTGTCACCGGAAATACACATGTGTGCAAAATTTCAAAAAAATCGGGCCTTGGGAAGTGGGTTAAAAATTGATCGCAAGATTCAATGACACGCAAACCCACCCACAAACAAACGGGCAAGTGAAGTTAATATAGGGAATTTAAAAAAGAAAATAGTAAGACCTACAGGCCAAAGTACTATTCTATTGACTGTAAGTTGGGATATTGATTTTAGGAATTTGATTTTGGAGTATCGGTCCGAACTCTCAGTATGATCAGTTACCGAATTGTTTAACGTTTAAAGAAGTACTCTACGATCATCTTAGGATATGGAGTCATCATAGTAAGACCGACAGGCCTGTAAGTTGGAATATTGAGTTAAGAATTTGATTTTGGAATATCGGTCCCAACTCTTGGTATGATCAGTATGCTGTAAAAACCGGTCAATGACCTTATCGTTTCATTTCTAACAGTTTAGCAGTTTTTTGTTTTTGTAGTTTATGGTAAAAAGTTTAAGTTTTTATAACCCACATATAGACGGGCAAATAGCAATAAAAAACTACAAAATATTTTATGCTATTATAAATAATTGTTGTTCCATCGTAAAAATATATAGCGAAAGCCGTTTAATAGCTCTTATCATTGGTTGGCTGGTTTCGCAATAAGCTGAATTCGCATAACCCGATATCTCTTATCATGCGATTTTTTATCGATTTATAAGTCTGTTTATCTGCATAACCATTGCAAAAGGTAATGCGGTACGTGTTCTATTCGAATTTGGATACTAATTGTATTTTGGACGCGATGCGAATCCGTCACCTCAGCATATGTAGTCTGGTTATTTAGTCGATTTTGAAAAATGATGATTTAGAAAAATTTTGTTTGCTTTTGATGGATTGATTGACGGAGGTCACTGCGACTCATGCGGAACTGCCGTAGAAATTTGCTCTAGGGATAGTGCAAACCAAGTTCCCTTCAAATTGATGATTCTTAATAACCTTATAATATGGTCTGGATTCAGATTACATGGACCCCGACATGGTTCCTTCTGTCGGATCGTTGCTCCACTTTCGTTGAAAACGTGCTCCGGGGACCGCCTTTCTACACAGCTGTCATCCTCTTTTAGCCTTAATTTCCTTATCTACGCTCTAAGTCTGAAATGTCCGATTAGGAATCCTGTAATAATTCTTACATTATTCTCCTCAGTTCCAGTATTATCCGAGACCTTTTGTCGTTGTACTTACGCAGCATTTCCTGTGTCTGAACTAAGCCAGTGACGTTTTTCTTCTTTGTTGAGATTAAAAGAGGATAGTCAAAAGGGGGAAAGTGGCGAACGAACCAGACTATCTCGAGAAGGAAGGCAAAGAAACGTGTAACGGCGTTCTGCCAAGCTGTTCTACTGGACTTGGATAAATTTAGAACAACACGAAGATACCTCCTGAATGTTTACGAAAACACTGAACTTCGGTCACTCGCTTCTTGACAAAAGTCTCCTGTTATAGGTCGATTAACTAAGGTCCTACAAAAAACCTACTCTTTCGGTTAAACTTAGAACTTCGAAGTAAACGCGGCCACCATGTACTTTGTTTTGCTTTCTATTTGGTGCAGCCCTAGATTGTAAATCGACTGCTCGATCTGGATGAAAGCTTCTTGTACAGCTTCTTAAAGTTTTTATCGATGATGCCAATATTCACAGCCAAGTCAGTATATCTAAATGGAATTGTTCCACTTGTTGTTACAGCAGAGTATTGAATCACTTTCTCGAACAACAGATCGCAGATCTAGCCATCCCATCTTTGGAACCAGTTATAAATGTTGAATGGGCTTAATAGTGAACACCGGAACACTTTAGATGGCTATATTGGCCATGATCAACCTACATAGTTAGGTTAATTTATTTGACATGCCGAGTTCTCTCATGGCTTCATAAAGTTCTACTCTGGTCATGCTGTTATATGCAACTTTAAGGGCTATAAAAAAATGGTATAGTGAGTTTTGGAACTTTTGACATTATGGCGATGAAAGCCTGCCTAAGGGTGAAAATCTGATCAGTTGTTGATTTGTCGGGGATGAAGGCTCACATTGATGACTTCAGCGTATGGGTTTATCCTGTCTTGTAGGATAGTACGCAGTATTCAACAACGTTAAACCACAATAATTGCTGCACGTTATGATATCACAAAAAGTGGATGTCTTGTAGCATTATACGGTTGTTCCACACTTATGAGTGGAGAACTTTCAATCTCCTCTCTCTCCTCTCCTTGGTTAGCCCGCCCGGGAATTCCCGGGAATTTTTTCCATTCCCGGGATTTTCGGGATTGTTTTGACTTATAACTTTTCAAATTAATTTATTAATTTGCGATGAGAAAGACCAAGTTGCTGGTCCAAGCAAAATAGGAAAATCTTTAACCAAAGTACCTAATATTCAACCTGCAAATATCTTTTACGAAAAACCAATCTATGGCAGAAATAAGACTTGCAGCCGTTCATGGAATTCATGGAATATCTAAAAGCGAATTTATACGGCAAGCGCTTAAAGATCGCCAATATAATTTACCAAGTGGTAAAAATAATGTGATGCAATTAATTCATGATTTTTACGAAGTTGCAAAATGTGAAGTAGAAGCAAAAATTAAATCGCATAAAGACACCAGTTCATGCCGAAAATTTAGCCTCTCATTAGATGAATGGACAAGCTTACGAAACCGGCGCTACATCAACATAAATATTCATTTTAATAAAGAATACGTAAATGTAGGACTGGTTAAAGTTGAAGGAAGTTGCTCTGATGATAAAACAGTAGAACTTGTTAAGACAAAGGTATCTGATCTGATAAAGACAGCAATACCAGTCCTGATGAAATAGAAATAATTGGAAATGAGCATAACTCGGCTACCGATAATTTTTCTGAGTCTGAAGGCAGCGATGGCCGATGCGACGGTGATACTATAACCCCAAGATGTGAACGTGATAATATTAATGGTGCGTTGTCAATGGTAAGAAAAATTTTAAAAATTTCTTTAAACTTTCACCAAAGAGAAACTCCATTTTACAAGAACATGTCAAAGAAAAGCACGGAGTTGAACTAAGTTTGCTACTAGATTGCAAGACTAGGTGGAAGAGGTAATTGAGGTAATGATTGAAAGATTTTTAAAAATTTCTGACTCAATTAAAAAGGCATTCAGGATCGGACCCCGGTTGTAGAGCCAAATATGATGATGATGAAATCTCGGAAGAGTTTTTTTTAGAGATGATTTGAGTTCTGTAACATTACTGGATGACAATAATTTCACAAATTTTATCAAATATTTTAATCGCACTGAAGCCGGATAAACTAGCTGTTGAAGCGTCCGGAAGATGCGATGCAATTTTGGTTACAGCTGATGCGATTTAAAAATTTTTATTTGATTCTTTGCGCAAAAATAATGATGATATTTCCAGAGAACTGTTGGAACTTTTGTCAATTCGTATTAAAGAACGAAAGAACCAAGATCTTGTGTCATTAGCAAAATACCTTCAAACACTTTATTTACAATCTACTGCTACTGCTGACTTTCCTACGTCTTCAAAATCTGCAATAACTCATTATGCTCAACTGACTACCAGTAGATTATTTCGTAAAGAGGTAGACTGCGTTTAAATTGAAAACACAGACCAAAGAGAATATTTATCCTGGGTAGATAGTCAAACATTGAATATAACTGAAAGATTGACTAGTGCTACAAATGCAGCAGTTAAAAATAAAAAAAACAACCCATAAAAATAAAATTTTTCATGTAAATTCTCTAATAGGGTATGTGTTAAAATTTGAAGAAAATCGAGCTAATTTTTAAAAAATTTATATGGGCACCCCTCGGACCTCAGGGACTCCAAAAACTTTACAAAAAATTTTGTCCATCGGAGATACACATGTGTATTAAATTTGAAGAAAATCGGGATAATTTTTTTTAAAAAAAGTTATGGGGCCCCACGAACCCGGGCCCGGGGTCTCCACATGTGTCTAAAATTTGAAGAAAATCGAGTAAAATTTTGTAAAAATTTGTATTAAATTTGTAGAAAATCGGGTTATTTTTTTAAAAAATTTATGAGGCCTCACGAAACCGGACCCGGGTTTTCCAAATTTTTTACAAAAAGTGTTGTCAATCGGAGATACACATGTGTATTAAATTTGAAGAAAATCGGGATAATTTTTTTTAAAAAAAGTTATGGGACCCCACGAACCCGGGCCCGGGGTCTCCACATGTGTCTAAAATTTAAAGAAAATCGAGTAAAATTTTGTAAAATATTTGTTTGGGATCCCCCCGACCCCGAGGTCCAAGGGGCCTCAAATTTTAATAGAAAGTATTGTCACCGGAAATACACATGTGTGCAATTATTTCAATTAAATCGGGCTATGGGAAGTGGGTTAAAAATTGATCGCAAGATTCCATAACACACAAATCCACAAACAAACAAACCCACAAACCCACGGGCAAGTGAAGTTAATATAGAGAATTTAAAAATTGGAAAGCCTTTCAACAGTGAATGGAATGAGACAAAAAAACTGGAAACATTACTAAAAACCTACAAAAGTAGTTAGATGCAATAATGACAATACAGCTTACTTCAATTGAAAGCGAAAGGACATTCATATACCTATTTGTGTACTTTAAATTCCCGATTCCCGGGAACAAAAAATAGCCGGGAAATGATACCCTCTACCTACAATCCTGAAAAATTTCATTGCTATGTGAATTACTAACTACTAATCAACTACCTTTGCACAGTTTTCCTGAACTATTAGTGATTAGTCATCAATTGCATATCATTATCTTTTATTGCGATAATTTCTTGCCAAAAAACCCAAACACTTTGTGAGCTCTCATTTGCATTTTTTGTTCTTCAGCTTCAAATTTCGAATCATTCGTCACAGGGTAAAAAGCCAGTTATTGTTGATTATTTTTGTAACACAGAAGCAAATGATATCATTAAATAATTAGGACGATAGGCGCCAACTCCTCGAGTAATTACTGTCGTTTGAATAATTTAATTTTTTTTTAATTTTTCTTCGAATTCTAATCCGGTTTAAGGTATTTGTGACACATCTTTAATGTGCGTTGACGACTCGGGCACTTGACCACTTAATGATGTGCGATTAATCGCACCACGAGGAATTCCATGACACATACAACAGTAGTGGGGTGTGTGCAGTGAGGAGTGCAACGTTTTTTGTGTTTATTTTTTCACCATTGGACGACGACTTGTGAAACGATTGACTTAATCATTTAGCGGGAAGAACGCGTGCAAATTTTGTTATTATTGTTGTTGACACATGACACTAAATAAAAGCCAAGTGCCACTTAAGACTTGACGACAATGAGTTATGCTTCAATGATGGGATATATCTTCGCGTAACCTTGTTCCATATTGGTAATTCTCTGAAGTGGCAGTCATACATAGCAAGGAGAAAACTTTATTTTCGTTGAAGTTAATAAAACTCTTTGGAGGATAATCAAATGTGATCGACTGTGTCCAATAAAATTGAGTGCAAGGCCAGCAACGGGCACTGATGGCGGGTTAAACTATTTGGTATCAAGTACTGCTTTTTTTTTTTCAGGAACGAAAATCGGGAATATATTTTTATTTGTATTTCGTAAACAATGTCATAAAGGTTAAATAAAGTTACTCAGCACTTACATCTTCTTTATTTTTTTTATAAATAGGGTTTTTCAATAAGGGCGACGCATTTTTATACTATTTTTTTGTGCATGTCTTGAAGCTTACTTCGGCTTTGTTTTGACGTTTTAACACATCAGTATCTACCATTTAATGATGGAACAATACGCTTCAACAATGTCTTTTTCAAAATGTTTATCAAAGTTAGCGTTTGGTTGTGACAACTTTACATGCGCTTATTATTTTCAGCAATGAAGTCTATTTCAGGCTCAACGGCTTCGTTAATAACAAAAATTGTCGTATTTGGACAAGTCAACAACCTTAGCTATCCACGGAACGCCTTTACAACTACCAAAATCAGCAATTTTGTGTGGATTTCATTCTGGAGGCGTTTTCTTTTTAAACGAAAATAATCAATTCATTACGGTCAACGGATGGCCAAGATGTGGTTCCAGCAGGATGGCGCGACATGCCAAACAACTGGTCAAACCATCGATTTATTGAAGATACAGATACAGAGATATAGATATAGATACAGATACAGATACAGATACAGATACAGTTACAGATACAGATACAGATACAGATACAGATACAGATACAGATACAGATATAGATACAGATAAAGATACAGATACAGATACAGATACAGATACAGATACAGATAAAGATAAAGATAAAGATACAGATACAGATGCAGATACAGATACAGATACAGATACAGATACAGATACAGATAGAGATACATATACAGATACAGAAACAGATACAAATGCAGATACAGATACAGATACAGATACAGATAGAGATACAAATACAGACACAGATACAGATGCAGATACAGATACAGATACAGATACAGATACAGATAGAGATACATATACAGATACAGAAACAGATACAAATGCAGATACAGATACAGATACAGATACAGATAGAGATACAAATACAGACACAGATACAGATACAGATACAGATACAGATACAGATCCAGATCCAGATACAAATACAGACACAGATACAGATGCAGATACAGATACAGATACAGATACAGATACAGATACAGATAGAGATACATATACAGATACAGAAACTGATACAAATGCAGATACAGATAATTGCAAATTGATATGTTTTTTTTTTGATCGTTTTGTAATCTCATATACGAATTTTTTGTTATTATTTTGCGCGGAATGTAGTTTTTACACTAATGAGCACAGCATGCGTATGGGAGTATTAATGGGAAGTGTCCACGTTCCTGAATTTCGATTATATTGGTGCGGAAATACAAATCTTGGCAAAACATTCCACATTCTCGAAATCTGTGGACTTAACAGTTGGTCAAAAAGAGAGCTTGTTGGTATAAATATTTTTGGTTGAGAGGCGAATGCAAGTTAAGCAATTTCAGTCGAGAACCGCGAGTTGAAGTAGCGATTAGCTCGAAGCTGGGTGAAGGCGTTATATCCAGAAATGGACTAGTCAATTGGCCGTCTAGTTTATGCAAGCCTTTAGATTTTTGTTTGGGTTACATAATGCCAATAAGTCACAGACTTTAGAAGCTCTTCAAGCCAACGACGAACGTGAATAGTGCCGCCGATTTAAGCAAAAAAGTTATTAAAGTTCAGCGCATTAACTGGCGCAAACGTTTCCGTGGAGGATATATGAATGATGTTGTGTTTCACAAACAATGGTATCTATTGTACTTGTCCCATAAAAATAAATATAAACTCAATATCTTATACACAAGTCTTTTTATTGAAAACTTGACTTTTCCTGTCTGTCGGTTTTTTCGACTTCCTTTGGGTTCTTTTGAACCTTCCACACGGCCTAGAAAGCTGAAGTGCTAAGGGGCATTTCTGAGATCTCGCGTATGAAGCGTCTGGCGATTCGCATGTGATGTGTGGAAAATGACCTAATCTTTGGAATAGGCCCGACGTTTTTTTAATCACCTTCCACACGTGCTAGAGAGTTGAAATTTTCAGAGTAGCTTAACTCCACTGGGCGTTTCTAATAGCCCGAGTATGATTCGTATCACAAGTAGCGTGCGGCGCATCCAATGCGTGGAAAATGGCTTTATCTCTGAAATAGGCCTGGCCTGGTCGACTATTTGGGGTCCTTTCTAACCACCTTTCACACGACGTAGAAAACTGAAATTTTGTGAGCAGCTCAGTGACCAGGAACACTTTTTAAATCCCGCATATGACACATGTTGCGAGTCGCGTGTGACGCGTGTGATCCGTGGAAAATGGGTTAATCTCTGAAATAGGCACACCTCAAAGACAGATAATTTGGTGGTTATTACCAAATAATACAATCTAAAAATAAAAGGACTATGTGGCGTGTGTCGATATATACGAGGGTCCCTGAATGAACGAATGAATGAAATAAACATAGTCTCCTTTTAGCTCGATACACTTCATCCAACGTTTCTCCAGTTTTTTGATACCCTCCAAATAATACCATTTCTCGAGCCCCTCAAAATAAGCGTTTGTTTCAGCGATGACCTCTTCATGATACCCAAATCTCTTACCTCAAAGCCATTTCATCATGTTTGGAAACAACAAATAGTCGCAGGGGGCTAAATCTGGAAAATATGCTATATAAGGGAGGAGTTCTTAGCCTAACTCATGCAATTTTGCCATTACGACTGCGGACTTGTGCACCGGTGCGTTGTTCTGGTGAAAAATAACTTTTCTCTTCGCCAAATGCGGCCGCTTTTGCTTCAAATCGGCGTGGAATTGATCCAGCAGCTCTGTGAATATGCGTCGGTGATCGTTTTACCATTTTCAAGGTAATCGATGTGAATAACACCGCGCGCAACCCAAAAAAACTGTCGCCATAACCTTGTTTGCTGACAAACCCACCTTGGCCTTCTTCGGCTTCGATTCACCAGGAGAAGTCCATTGGTTTGACTGTTCCTTGCTTTCTGATGTGTTGTGGTGAATTCAGGTTTCATCCACGGTTACGAATTTTTCGAAAGCTTTTTAATGTCCGAACATTTATGTAAAATCGAAATCACTGAGCCATATGATAAGCCTGTGGCCTCTTCAAGCTCGCGCACTTAACTCGCCGATCGTCCATTATCAAACCATGGATTTTGTCGACCATTTCTGGTGTGGTGATCTCAATTGGGCGACCAGAACGTTCGGCATCATTTGTGCTTGAACGACCGTTGAGTGGTGAATGGTTCCAATCGATGGTGAAGAGTCCCCATAAGATTTGTCAAGCTTTTTTTTTGGTTTGTGTTTTGTTTTGTGAGCACTCGAAATGCACTTTTTTCCATTTTAACGAAAATGCTCGTAGGCGTCTATGTAAAATGGCTGCCACAACAAAACTATTCATCTTTTGAAAGATGATTCTTGGCAAAAAAATTATAAATTTAAGGTGACGACACAATTTGTGTTAATTTTCAGAGACTTATTGACTTATCGTACTCACAAATTTTTATGAAATTTTCAACGTAAATTATCAGTAAGTGGGAGATGGTTATAGGTCATAATAATAATAATATTCGGCGCGGCAGACCGTTGTGGTCCAAGGCATAGCTTCTCGCGACCATTTGTGTTGTGCATGTATATTTTTGGACACAAATGGAAGGGACCTACAATTTAAGGCCGGATCCAAACGGCGAATTGCGAATTTCCGTTACAAGTTATTACTCTCGGAACGTTTGTCACCCATTCGAAAAAGGTGGGACACCGTGAAAAATACTTTTTGGCGTTACTGGGATTCGAACCACGAACCCCTGCTCATTAGCCATGCGCTTTTCCACTGGGCCAAGGGACCTGGGTCAAGGAGCCACTATAAGAATTGTTTGTACAAATTTCATGTTTTTATAAATTTTTAAATAGAAGAGTCCTGAAATTTTGCACACAAAATTTTTGAAGGGGTCAGACACTTTGCTCAGGCTCCCATATACATACTTTTTTTTACATACCTTATGTTTTCATAAATTACCCATAATTTTAAAATTTTGCATACGAAACATGGAGCTATCATATTTTGGAGCGGGTAAGAGGCCTCGGTATTTATGTAACCGGTAGTGAAGCGCCTGGGAACAGCTAATTTTTCTCTGAGTGGTTGTTGGGAAAAAAATGCGCAATATGCGAGTTTAAAATTTTAATTGCTCGAGTAAAGTTTTTATTAAGTTATTGATTATTCCAAAATTGTCACGTGTTCAGAATTGCCTTATAAATATACACACAAACGCATAATTGTAATAAACAAATTGGAAAAAACAACAACAGAAAATGTGCAGATGATTGAACTTTCGAGGCTTTTGTTCGTTCTGTGAATCATTTCTGAAAGTGAAAATGAACGAAAAAAATTCAATTTTTTTCTTAATAAATGAAGTATATTTTGACATTAATTAATAATGTCTTTCAATATAAGTGAGTTGTGAGTGACGGAGCGTTACGTTTTCGTTTTCGTTGTCGCTACATTTAGGTGTTAGTGTCATCAGAATGATAAGGGTTGTAAAGAATGAATAGAACCGGATATTATTTAGCAAAAACAAAAAACAGTCCATAAAAATCAAAATTTTTCTTATAAATTCTCTAATCGGATATACACATGTGTATAAAATTTGCAGAAAGTCGGGTACATTTTCAAAAAATTTGTAAAATATCCACAAAGGTACCAACGTCGACTCAGACCACTATCATCTTGGTATGGTGCTTCGAACGAGGATTGCATCATCAAGAAAGACTAGATCCGCGAATCAGATTCGAGTCAACACGGCTACCCTTCGCAACGAAGAGCCCAAAAACAACTACGGTCAAGCGATAGGATTCGCCCTAAATGCATGAAAGGCTGAGATATCGGGCATAGAAGATAAATGGATACGCCTTAAGAAATTGTCATTCGTACTGCTGATTCAATCTTAGCCAGTAGTCGTAGAGATCGGAACGAATGGTTCGATGACGTATGTAAGCTAGCGACTGAACGTAAGAATGTTGCGTACCGAGCCATGCAACAATCTCATAGAACGCGGGCACGCGAAGATGAATATTAAGAGCTCAGAAGATATGAAAATTCAGTTCACCGGCGAAATAAAGTAGCCTGTGAGAACAAACAATGGTCTAGACCAGTACAGGGAGCGGGGGCCGCACCAGGCGCGGAAGTTCTACTAAAGAGTCCGCGGTATGACGCAATATACACCGCGTTGCACATACTGCAAAGACAAAGAGGGTAATCTGATCGCCGATATAAAAGTCATTCTAGAGTGATGGGAAAAGCACTTTCATGAGTTCCTAAATGGCCAGCTAACTGAGGAATTGGAGGTTCCACCAATGACCGAAGATCACACTATGCTGCTGCCACCAAACATAGACTAAGGTAGCAGAGCCATAAATCGGTTCCTAAATAATAAGGCCCCGGGATTGATCAAATGGTATGCCAGCGGAGCTGATTAAAACATGAGATCCCACAATGCACCAAGCAATTCATGAAATACGAGTAAAAGTACAAGTATGGGAGGAAGAAGCGATGCCAGACGACTGCCGAAGGGGCATCCTGTGCCCAATACATATAAGAAAGGAGATATCACAACATGCAACAGTTACCGTCGTATAACGCTTTTGAGTACCGAGTATAAGATTTTCTCCTCTATCCTTTAAGACAGGCTAGCCCCATACGCTTAAGTCATCATTGACCGTACCAGTGTGACTTCATATCAGGAAAATCAACAACTGATCAGATTTTCACCTTTAGGCAGGTGATAGAAAATTGTCTAGAGTTTCAAAACTCACTACACCATCTTTTCATAGACTTTAAAGCCACCCATGATAGCATATCCATAGTAGAATTTTATAAAGCCATGAAAGAATTCGTCATCCCAAATAAACTGACACGACCATGTAGGTTGACCATGACCAATGTTATAAGCCAATTAAAAATATCCGGATCACTATCAAGCCCATTCAACATCTATAATGGGCTCCGACAAGGGGATGCGGACTAGCCAGCGATCTCTTCAACTTGGCGCTGGAGAAAGTGAAAGGTAAAAGCGAGAGGAACAATCCTCTATAAGCCCATTCAGATACTGGCTTACGCAGACAACATCGACATCATTGGTAGAAACCAAAGGGCTGTACAGGAAGCTTTCATCCAGATCGAACGAGCGGCACGAAATCTGTGGCTGCACATAAATGAAAGCAAAACAAAGTACATGGTGGACACGTTTGCGACTAGAAGATCCAGCATTGGTCCCTCAATTAAAATAGTGAAGCACGAATTGGAGGAAGTGCTATCCTTTAACTATCTCGGGTCAACTGTAGCAGCCGATAACAGCATGGAACCAGAAATGCGCGCACGGTTGCTCAAAGCCAACAAGGCCATATCCTTCATATCCAGGAACTTAACCATAAAATCCAAGTGCTGGTATATAAGACAATGGTCATACCAATACTTACATATCGATCCAAGACTTGGGTACAAAAAGCATTCTCACCTCTTAGCCGCGTTCGAGAGAAAAGTCTTACGGAGAATTGTTGGACCTGTATGTAAGGAAGGACGATTCCGGAAACTCTATAATGATAAGATTTACGAGCGTTATCGCGATGTCGACATCGTGAAGAGAATTAAGCTCGGTAAGCTCCGGTGGGCAGGCTAGGAGTCCTGAGTGAAGAGGATCCTGGTCGAAAAGTCCTTTGCGGTAGGATTTATGTAACACGACGGCGAGGCCGTTCAAGCCTACGCTAGAAGGTTGGCGTAGACCAGGATACCCAGAGTTTAGGGATGCAAAACTAGATGACATCGGCTCGAAATTAGGTCAGGTGGAGAAATATTTTGCTGGAGGCCAAGACCGGAAACCGGTTGTAGAGCCAAATATGATGATGATGATGATATTAACTACGCGTTTCCGTGTGTTTGTCTGTTAGCCTGTTGTTAAATCTTGCGATAAATTTTTAACCCAATTTCCAAAGGCCGATTTTATTGAAAGCTTGCACATTGTTTATCTCCAATTAGAGAATCTACTTTTTTGATTCCAAACAACGTTATAGCAAAGCGTTTTCACACGCCCATCCAGGAAAGTGACTCTTTCATATACTATAACCTAGCTTCGAAAGTAGCCGTTAAACACACTAGTGAGTTGACATATAAATTACTTTTGTTATTTACTGCAGTCACAGCGAACACACATTCCCAGAGTAATTTTGCATTGCGCATGTGCGGTTTAGCAGAAAACCCGGTTTGGTCGTGTGAAAAATCGCGTACATTACTCGCAGAGAAGTGTTCATCGTGCTCGTTAGATTGCCGCACTCGGCTACAGCCTCGTGCTTCAAGCTTCTAACTCCACTTTCCTCGCTCGTTATGTAATATACTAAAGCAACGTTACAGCGAAACAACATTGCATGGGGCAAAGTTGACCGGGGTATGCCTGTATTAAGATAAGGGTCGCCAGTCACGCGATCTTTTTCATTTCTTATCTTTTATCTTGTCATTGCCATCGACCATCTTTCAAGCGATGTTCTGGAACGTATGTGCTGTTATCTATGTACTCGCAAATATTTTTGTTGTAATTACCGATTGACCGTCTGCCAAGAGATACAACGCAGAGCAGAGAGAACGCTTTGTTTGTGGCGTTTTCACAACAAGTTTCGCGCCCCGCTACTCATTTCTTTTTGATCTAATCGCGCATTAATGGTAATTTATTACTTGGAATTATGCCAGGATATTGAAATGAAAAAATATAAATCTCAGCCAGAAGAGCAATGAAGGAGAACAAAATGTTTACGCTCGAGTGAGTGCGGAGTGGGTAAGTAGGTGAGTTCGAGTGAGTTCAAGTTAATCATTTTTTTAATATTCGGGAAACGAGACAAAGAGACGCAGTGGATTTTCCTGTGGGTTTTACACGGACGAAAATATTTTTTGTTTTTTATGTCGTGAGTGGGAGAGTATTTATTTATTTATAATCGAAAAAATAATATTTCTATTACTTTTCACTTTCCTTGCGAATTCCTGCCATTTGCGTCTAATCTAAGGGTGGGGTTTTTTTGGCATAAAAGTGACAAATTTACTTACGCCTTCATCTGTATTCTGTAAAAGGAAGTATCCCACATGAATTTTCTTTTTATAAATTGCAAAATTACAAATTAGATTCAATCCCCATACTACCTCTCCTACCCTGAGCATTTTTTTTGAAAATCGCTAATATATAGAACAAGCGATAAAAAAGCGACAACCATTATTTTCACGATATGGTTCTATATTCTGTCTGGTAGATGCAATGTGGTCTGACCATACTACAGTTGCATTCATGTTTTGGGTGAATATATTCCTTGTAAATAGTAGCCAGGTCTGAGGGAGTGAAGTACCTATTGCACCATTTTAGGATACCTAAACAGTTCGCAGCGTATTATGCGATGTCAAATGTGTGCTTGTCCCATAAAGCTTGTTGTTGTCTCACATATAATTATGTGAAATGAATTGCCCGACTCTGTGTTTCCGCACTCGTATGATCTGCAGTCATGTGCATATACATCTCACCACTTCCACTCCTTAATTTTCCAACGCCCACTCTGTGCTAAGCATTATAAGGGCTTAAATCCCTGGAGCGTGTGTACATTATAAAAAAAAACACAAAAAATACTGAGTATTATGAGTTTTTTAGTTTCGTTGATGCAAGAGTGCTAACGGTTGAGAGAAAGAATAAATTGAAATGATTATGAGAAGCGGTAGATGTAACTAATAAAATAAGAAAGAGTGTCGGAGACAAAACAGAACCTTGGGGGACACCAGAGTTTACGATGAACATTGGATTTTAAATCGTCCAATACGACCTGTATTGACCGCTAGGAAATTTAGCTGCTAGTCCAACCAACTTGTCTATTCCATAGACAAGCATTTTCGACAAAAGAGACTCTGTCAAATGTCTATGAAATATATAGAGTGCCGCAACTTTGCTTTCATGAAATTTCCGTATTGGCTGGTTCCAGTTTTCAGTGACATGTTCCATCAAATCATATCAGACAAATGGTTTTCATCGCTTTGGGTGGGCAAATTGAAACACTGTTCGCCTTGTTTAGGTACAGGCTATTTTCGAACTCCTTAGAAAAACTCCAGAAGAAACGCGAAATGAAAAAGCGTACGCAATGGTTATGTCAGCGTTGAGGAGCACTTCCTTAAAACTATTGCGGGAATACAATCTGTCCCAACATATTTTTTGAGATTATTTAGTACTCTAGCTACTGCACGAGTACGAATGTAGATGCGGCCTATAGAGGATTCTGATCTTTAACTATAGGCGGGTGCAACGCTCAATCTGTGAGCTAGATGCAAAATTTAAAAAAACATATAAATCGAAAGAACCACGCAAAAGATTAAAATAAAAGACTCCCAAAAGACCCCCAAAAGACCCCCAAAAGACTTTCAAAAGACCCAAAAAAAAACCCTCAAGACACACTTCAGACTACCCCAAGACCACCCACAACACCGCCATCAAATCCTCTTATGACCCAACTAAATACCCTCTTTAAAATCCCTCAACACCCTTTTAAGACCTCCTCCAGAACCCACTAAAGACCCTCCTAAAACACCGATTAAGAACCCTTCAAAAACCCTACTCAATACCCTCATAAAACAATCTTAATACCCCCTACCTACCGCTCCCTCAAGACCGGTCCAAGACCCCCTGAAGACTCTGATAAAGACTCCACTAAAGACCCCCTCAACACTGCCTCAAGACGGTCTCAAACCCCCCTCAAACCGGCCTTAAAGCCCCTCAAAACCCCCTCAAGACCTAATTCAAAATCTTCTAAAGACCCCATCAAGACCCCATTAAGAACATCTCAAGAGTTGAAGTTCGCCTTAAATCCATCTCAAGATTCCACTTAAGACCCTGTTAAAACCACCTCAAGATTCCCTTAAGACCACCTCAAGACCCCATTCAAGATCCCCCTCAAAATCCCACTCAAAATCCCACTCAAAACCCCACTCAAAACCACCTTAAGACCATCGCAAAACGCCTTCAAGTAAATCTACTCTCAAGATCCTAATTTAGACCCTGTTGAAACCACCTCAAGATTCCCTCAACAACCCCCCCTTAAAACCCCTTAGGAACACTTCTCAAAACCAACCCCCGAAAAGTCTTCTACAAAAACGCGTACGAGACTATCAACTCACAGCATAAGAATAAAAAAGCGTGACAGAATGACATATATACCGACAGATAGACAGACAGACACAGGCAAGAAGCATTTAATAATCAATACTAATATTATAAAGAGGTTATGTTGGTTTGTGTGTAGGAGGTAATCTTCGAAACTACTGGACCGATTTCAAAAATTCTTTCACCAGTATTTAGAATGGACTTTCAGATATATTATGCAGTTTGAGTAAAAGGGCCTTTCGTGGCGACCAATTTTATAACTAAATAACTAAAGTTGACAAAAAAAAAACGGTTGGGCATCATAATGACTGTATGCCGTGTGCTCCACTGTTCGCTGCACTGCTTTCTGTGTTGTACGAACATCATGCCATATAGCGGCATCATAATGACTGTGTGCTATGTGCTGCGCTTCTTTGTACGTACTATAATATATATATACTAGCTTTTTCCGGGAGCTCTGCCACCCGCACACATGAAAGCACGCCTTGCCATCACTAACACATGAGGGGTGTTCTATTAGTTAAACCTAAACAAAGCGCCACCTTGATCGTATTCGCACTATGTGGTTTACCGATTTCTTGTTAAGACGCATATTCTGTGAAAGTAGATCAATTGACATTAAATTTAATTATTTATTTATTCTGGCTGCAGCCATACTCAAATTATTATAACAAACTTACATATATTCTTGAAATTGTTAATTTTGTTTATTTTCTAGCGGAAATAGCCGGCGTTTCCCAGCTGCCCCATCCCACTGACCCTCACCCACCTTACCAGCCGCCCACTGACGCCCCTCATTGACTCCCATCCATCCACCCAGAAAATTATAGAAGCGACAATTATATCGGCAATTGATTTATTAATAGAGGTAGAAGATAGATGTTATTTACACTTTTGCATTGATTTCCCGCTATCACAATTTAACCGCTCGCCATTGACTATCGACCGAATTACGCTTATTATGTCCGGTACGAAAAGATTCATATGTCGAACATAAAAACAATAATTACAACGAAACTTATTCCTAGGCATACACAAGTCTAGAGAGGGACGGTTAAGAACAATAAAAAAATTCAAGTTTTGTTTAAATTAAAAATATTTGTAATATTCACGAGTTCCGGTGGGGATTGGATGGCAAATAAATCACCCATATGCGTTGGGTAACTAAACTGTTTCGTTGAGTGATCGAAGATAATGCAACTTGAAGCATTATCTTTACCTGCCAACGGAAATATTTGTATGTAGATACTCGTAGATTAATGTACGAATGGGTACTTGTATGTAAATAGAATTTTTTCGTAGATAACTATTTGCAATATGGTCCTACGCTGATTATTAGCACAGCTTTTCAGTTCGAATCCGAATAATTCGCCCGTCGCTGTGTAATATTGCTGTAAAAATAACCAGAACTGCAGATTACAAACTGCGATAGATTACAAACAGAATATTACCGGTTAAAGGCAGTTTTGCGATTTCGGAGCTACGCTGCATCAATGGGTGTCGAAATACTCTTAAATGCCTGCTCATACGTAATTTCAGCAGGTGAATGAAGACTTGTGATATTGCTGATCAGTTTCATTTTTGGAGTGGCTTTTTCTACCGTAGGGTCCTGCCCCAAAGCAAAGCAAAGACTTTCCGAGCAACCGGGCGCTCAAGGTCCGATATCATATCAATATCGTCTACCTGTCAGCATGACATCTACTTCTCAGTTCGATTCAAAGAAGCGGTGAGTTGTGTTTTGTGCGTTTGTTTTTTCTAGTTATGTGTGATTTCAGAGTGTATCTCAGCAACATACGTGGGCTGAGAACGAATTCTTTCACTGTGTTTACGTATGTACATGTCCACAGGCCAGGCCAGCAATTCTGGCACTAAGCGAAACTGAGGTATATTTGATAATTCCGATACCTCGGAATTAAATCTGCCTGGTTATAATTTGGTGCTATTATTTTTCCCTAGACGCGGAATCACAATTTATGTCCGTAGTGATGTTGCGTTTCAAATTTTGCCTCAATACCACCAATGTTCCAATCCGGAATTTCATATGGCTCAAAGTAAAGGTACAAGAGCGTAACAAACACTCCTGCTTTTTATACAGAAGCCTCAACTTAGACAATGTTTCAACTCATAACAAGTTTAATGCACTGTCCGATTCAATTTTAAGTATTATTACAAAATACGAGTATCGTAAAATGGAAATCGTTATTGCGGACGATTTCAATGTACACAATTCTGGGTGACTTCGCCGTTTTGTCCAGACAACACCCAAAGGAAGGTGTGTTGAGATATTCGCTGAGTTTAATCATCGCACTCAGCTTGTAAATGAGCCTACACGAATACCTGACATTGCAAATCATTCTGCGATCACCCTTGACTTGTTCCTTAACTCTCGTCCTGATAAATACTCCGTCAATGTATAATCGCCTCAACGCTCGTCAGACCATTGTGTAGAATCAGCTAATTTCTCGTTAATAAACCACCCAGTTAGAGAAAAAACTCTCCCAAAAAAAAAAAACAGTATGGCAATACGAGAAAGCCAATTGGGACAGCCTTAACAACTTCTTTGGTAGTATTTTGCGATAGCAACGTGGATGCCGCCGTTGATGCGATCACAAACATCATCCTTATTTGTATGAGAGACTTCCCTTTCAGGGTCTGTCAAACCAAAGGAGGATGGATGGTATGACTCGAACTGAGACTTCTGGATTAGAGAGGTATGCTTTCGGTTTTACAAAGTAAACTCTACTGAGGAAAACCGAATAAATTTTAAACGTGCCAGAAATGAGTGCAATATCCATCTTCGGCGAGTCAAATTCGCTTACGACCAGAAATTGAGGCATAAAATACTACAATATCCCAGAAAAAATAGAAATTTTTAGTCATTTGTGAAAAGAATCAAAAATACAGCCTCGTAGTTGATTCTAACGCTCATTTATAAGTTGGAAAACAGCCTGTGTCCAGCCTATACCCAAAAAATGCGAGCCTTCGTCTCCTTCTTCGTACCGACCCATAGCACTTACATCCATTCTTTCCAAGGTCATGGAAACGCTGATCAATTTTAAGCTCAAGAAATATCTTGAAAACAACGAAATCTTCAGTGACCTGGTGTTCTCTAAATTTTTTGAAAATAAAAGTACTGAACTTGGCCCCTCTATTTTTGTTGTAATGGTCGATCTAAAAACTCTTATATATTTTTCACACGACCATAGACGAAAGTAGGCATTATCCACACTTGTGTGTTAACACTCTTGTGATTTACTGCAGTCTCAGCGAACACACATTTGCACAGTAGTTTTGTAATTTCATTGTTTCATTGCGCATGGGCAGTTTCAGCAGTAAAATTCATTTGTCCACTTTCCTTGCTCGTTATATAATGTACTATATTTCCTTTCCAAATCGCACATATTAAAATCCTGGCTTAATTAGCTTTTAAAACGACTGCACTACAAAAACTAAAAGGACAATGTCCGATCACTCTGCGGTACTTGCACTTTTCTTGCATCGGACCACTCATGCTAGCATACAACGGTACAACAGTCCAATCCGACAATGAGTAATGATCGACCGCGTTAGTTGATCGTAGAATGGTTTTCATTTTTTTTTTGAATCCAAATAATCTAAATCATTTCTAAAATACACCAGTTTTTCTCCAATAGTGCGGCACCTCGATACCACAGGGCTCAGAACGGGTAAAGGTAACAGTCCCATTCCCATTCCCATTTCGCTGATTTTGAGTCCATTAGCGTTGAGCGCATTCGAATGATATAATCGATTATTGAAATGTCTCAAGATATCGTCTAAAATCATTCGAATGATTTCTTTTTCCTGTTCTACCGAACTATCGCGAGCGAGATATGCGACACATATCACGTCTAAACGAAAAAAAGCGGAATCAGAAAGGAAACATACACGTAAATTATTTCTCTGTTTATCTGGTATTTGCTGTTCACTCGCACATCATGGAATGGCCCATGGCGGAGCAATATACTTAACGCAATCATGTACATGCGAGGTGCGACAAGCGAGTAAAAAGAAAAGAGAAATAATCTCTCGAATGATTTTGCATCCGAGTACTCGATGCTCATAATCGATTATCATTCAAATGATTTTTCATCCCAGTATTCGATGCTCATAATCGATTATCATTCGACTGATTTTGCATCCGAGTACTCGATGTTCATAATCGCTTAACATTCGAATGATTTTGCACCCGAGTACGCGATGCTCATAATCGATCATCATTCAAATGATTTTGCATTCAAGTACTTGAGACTCATAATCGATTATCATTCGAAGACTTTTCATCCTAGTACCCGATGCTCATAATCGATTATCATTTAAATTATTTTGCCTTTAAGTATTTGAGGATCATAATCGATTATCATTCAAATATTCAAATGATTCTGCTTTCGAGTAATCGATGCTTACAATCGATTATCATTCTAATGATAATGATTTGAGGCTCATAATCGATTATCATTCAAATATTCAAATGATTCTACTTTCGAATACTCGATGCTTACAATCGATTATCATTCTAGATAGAAGAGAGGCGGGCATCGTAGATTATGAAGGTTATACTAACCTTCATAGTCTAATATTCCTAATCATAATATTCTAAGCCTAAGAGAAAAGAATGTCACCATGTTCATCAATGGTTTTGAAGTTTATAAGATTGAGGCGGTCATGACGAGGCAGTATAAAATGATTGTCCCAAGGTAGACCTCAAAAAGCAAATTGGAGAAAACGACATTGGATGCTCACGATGTTGAACACATAAACTTGAGGAAAGGGGGACCACGCTTGACTAGAGCACTCTAGGAGGGGGTGGACAAAATTGATGTAAATGGATCTGTTCACATAAGGATTGGAAGATTCTTTGGACCACCGTTTTACATAGCTAAGTTGGCTTTAAGAATTATTTCATCAATATGCGAACGGAAATTTAGCTTCTGGTCGCACAATATGCCGAGGTCACGAAAAGATTGTACGCTAGATATTGGTTGGTCATTGAGAAGGTAATGTCGGGGGAGGCTTTTTGCACTTGCGTGTTAAGGTAATAGATTGGCATTTGGTGATATTAAGCTCTAAGCTATTTTTTAGGCACCAGGGTTGAAAAATTTGGTGTTGTCAGCGAAGAGAGCGAACTCGGATTGTTTGATAACTCTATCCAGATCATTTATAGTTGGGATAAAGAGAAGGGGCCTAAATGGCTACCTTGTGGGACACCAGGGTTGCAAAAAATGTGGTCAATAGGACGGACCTGAAGCGAACCCTAAAAAGATGATTTTCCAGATAAAAAGATATCCAATTAAAAAAAAAAGTTTAATATGGGTTCAAAGCCGAGGACAGACAATTAAAAAAGTTTTAATTGATGAGATATCTTATCAAAATAATAATAATAATATTATTTAACGCGACAGACCATTTCGGTACAAGGCCTAGCTTCTCGCACCCATTTGTGTTGAGCATATTTTTGCACACAAATGGAGGGGACCTACCATTTAATGCCGGATCCGAACGGCGAATTGAGAAGATTTCCGTGAAAAGTTATTACACTCGGACGTTTCTCAGACTTTCGCGAAAAATACTTTTTGGTGTTACTGGGATTCGAACCACGAACCTCCTGCTCAGAATCCATGCTCTTACCCACTGAGCCACGGCGCCCACTATCTCATCAAAAGCTTTACTGAAAAAATGGCGAGGGACACGAATTGAACGAGGTTATTGGTGGTTGTTCTAGCTTTCAGAAAGCCATGTTGGCTGGGGAAATAAGAGACTTACAATGAAAGTTTAAGACTTCCTATAAAATGCTTTCGAAGTAACATCATTCTTCGATCCTTTTTTGTGTATCGGGGTTTTGAAAGAGGTCTTCCAAATTTGAGGAAATTCTTATTGCGATAGGGATAGGTGAGAGAGGTAAGAAAGGGTCTTAAGCACTCGTTTGTGTTCTTATATCTCAAATGATCATTCGAATGACAACCGATTACATCAATCATTCAAATACTAAATAATCGATTATTCAAATCATTCGAGTATGCCCATAAAAACCTTCTCTATAGAAAGCCCAACTGTTCCGATCGTACACAGATACATGCTTAGATTAAGACCAAACGTATTTGTATTAGTAATCAACTAAAGAGCAAAATCCATATAAAATTTTTCTGTTTCGCACTACCACATCTTAAGTTTCTCGCTCTTTGCGACTACTTATTTTTTGTACACTGTATTCACAGCCCACAAACACACATGCGTTTGGTTCTGGTTTACAGCATTAGTATGCTTAGAGTTGGGCTTTCTATAGAGAAGGTTTTTATGCCCATCACTGAGTCCATCGTTCGCGTACAAGTAGCTTTTTGCTGGCCCAGAGAAATTCAAGAAAATTTTCTATTGGCAGGGACGTCGGGACGTCGCCAACACACACAGTTCGGTGTTCGGTCGGTCATTCATCTTCATCTATGTAGTTTGTTAGCCGTCGGCTGTTGCATCTGTGTCCGTTCCGACATCTCGTCGTTCCGTGAGCGCGATCAATCTGCGTTTAATAAGCAACCGTAAATGTGAACGTGATACCAACCTACCAACGTGAACGGCGTATGTACAGTTGTTCTAGCCGCCCAGACAGAAGGTGAATAGCATGATGTGCAGTGCAGTTGCAGTGTAAATACGTGTATAATATGTATCGTAGTTCATAGACGCAAGAGAAACAAAACGCAAACAAAATTATTCATAATTTTCTTCTCCGCGTTTCTTCTTAACATACTCTTTCACTTTCTTGCCCACCCAAGCGAATACAAACAACATTTTAGCACACGCCAGACACGCCACACGAAAACAAAGCTGTGACATTGACCTTCGTGAGCTTTGTTTTCTATTTGTGTGCGCTAAATTGTAGCGAAGGCCTCTTCTTCTTCGCTTGCATGTCGTGTTTTCATTTTGTTGTCAGCATGAGTATTGGTACCGACCGATCCTCCCACGGAGCCACACTTCTTCGCATTTAAATAAAAATGTTGTACAAAAAGAACAGCCACTACGTTTGCGCACTATGCGAATTCTATGAAAAGCTAAAATAATAAATTTTATTTACGAGATAACAGCACAACAGCTGATCGCCATCGCTTCGAGCTCGAGCTTTGGTTTTTACTACTCGCACTCGGTATATTATTTGTAGACGTCATACTTTTATGCTATTAATGGATCTGTTTTTTATTCGACCCCACCGAGCAGGGTGTGTCAAAAATTTACCCACGGGGTAATATTCTATATACTCTGTCTGTGTGCTTTTTTTATGTCGGAGTACTTAGAGAGATAATTTAACTGTCAGAATTCATATCTGTGTTTTTTTATTCTCCAAGAAATATTTTTTTTTTCTGTGGCGTTTTTTACGCTCCGATAATTCTCGGATATGATCTTTTTACTCTTAACAAATATACAGAACATTTTTTGACAGATGCAGTTCTTTGTTTCTTTAAGCTTAGGAGTTCGGACATGTCGACTACTACGGAGCATTTAGGTGAAAAATAAAACTTTTCTCTGATACTAAAAAAAAACACAACATATAATTGTTAGGATCTGACAGATCGGATCAGAGAAAAAAAATATTCAAATCGGCATGACACATATTTTACATGACGTTCAAGTATTAATGTAAACGGTCACTTAGCGACAAGCAGAAACGATGACGTTTGAATTCAATCTTAAAACAAACAAACAAACAGCAATCTTGCATTACAGCGGTTGTTTTTGCGTTTTGTAGTGCAGCATCGGAAGGGGAAATGCATACACGTAATGTAGACGCATTTGACATTAATGTCAGTACTCAGCAATTAATTTAATGTCACTTGAGATTCTGGTATGTGTTTGAATTATTCGTTCATAGTGCAACGGTACGGAAGCAGATTCATTTATGTATACATATGTTTAACCGAAGGTTGCATAAGTTTTTACAAATACCTGAGCAACACATAAATTTAATTTAAATTGCCCAGCTAATAACTACAACAAAGCTGGCTAATTTGCCATGCAAACTAATTGTAAATGTTATTGTTTTTAAGATTATTTTTAGAATTTTATTGACTCAAGATGTTTTAGAATTGATATCTAAAAATACTTTTTTACTGAATTTCTGATTATCATTTTTCGCCGTCACACACGAACATATATACATATGTACGCCTATTTAAACCAAAACACGTGTGTGAATTTTAAATCAAGCGAAAAATTTTGCGCCTGACAAAGATTTGGTCAGTCATTTTTTTTAACTGTCGTGTCATGTCCATGTTTAAGAAAAAATTATCTTTGCTCTTTGTTGTTTAATATTAGGTCTGTTCCTGTACTTTTTGTAGTTAAAATTAGTAAATGAGAATATTGACATAAAATCTCTCAAGGAGACAGCAAGCACACAAAAAAGTGCGGGAACGCATAAAACCACAAAATTGTTGACTTGGTAGAAACAGTCTAAATGCATTACACCAAAATTCAACATTCACAAGTAAAGGGCCCAGCCCATAGAATCCGTGGCGTCAGTTCTGTTGACGTATTCGTTGACATTGCCGTATGTGACGCAAAGAGGTGACCTAATGAACACGTTGTCGTCGTACAGGCAAACAACAACAAATGCCAAAATAAACTTCAAACTGGTGTGCGAGAGATCTGTCAAAGCATTTGTCGTAGAGAAAAGTTGAAAGTTGGTCAACTTTTTGCGTCGTTTCCGTCACATGCTTGGTTAAAAAAGACCTAAAAAAAAGAGAAACTGGCGCGATTTCAACCCATCACACACGTCACACGCCGGAATATAAAAAATGCTGTTTTGGAATTAGACACAAAATTTCAGCTCTCTAGGTCGTCTGGAAGGTGGTTAAAAAGGACATCAAATTAGTAAATAATACATACAAAAAGGGGTCAAGTCAAACAGGGGTCAAGCTAATTTTAACCAAACTTGTTGGTATACATATTACTTACCACCTGAAGTCAGTAGATTTGTGGGTGGAGGGGAGGTTATCAATATTAGTGTTAGTGTATCCTTGCGGCGAATATTGATGGTAAAGCACCTCTAGGGGGTGGTGGTCGATAGGTGTTGGGAGGAGATAACCGATATAAGTGTTGATTTTATAGTTTTGTGGTCGCTGAGGTGAGTAGTGATGGTAAAGCACCTCTAGAGAGAGGAGTTCGTTTGAGGAGAGAGGGGGAGGGATATTAGTGTCAAATTTTATAAACGTGTTACGCCGCCACGACGGGCACTAAGCTAGTATTAAACAAATGGCGTGTTCGGTAGGCATCGCAACTTCCACAGCAACATAATAAATGTTTTTGTTAAGTTGTTAAGTCCCCACTTCAGTTAGTACTCCCAAAGATTTCGGAGGTGTTCCTCCACTCTTCGGACAGCTATCTCAGGAGAGCGGGAAACCTCATACGTGATGGAGTCATCCGCGAAAAGCATGGTCCTTGTTCCGGCTGTATTGGTGGGTTGATCCGCCGTGAAGATGCTAAACAGGACTGGTCCAAGTCGGAAACCTTGAGGAACTCCGGCTTTAATCCTTTTCATTGTCGATGGGCGCCGTACACCTGTGCAAAAAAAGACCCTGTTAAAAATTAATTTTTTAATTATTTTCACAATTTAATTGGGGAAGCCAAAACTCATAAGTTTGTATAGAAGCCCGTTTGTCCAGAAGCTATCGAAAGCTTTTTGGTGTCTAGGAAACAAGCTACTGTACAAATTTTGACGTTCAGTCCTCGAGTGACGTTACTTTGAAGCTTCAACTGAGGCTGCAGCGTAGAGTGCTTCTCTCGGAAACCGAATTGAAAGAAGGGAATAAGGTTCCTTTCCGAACAAAACAAACGTGTTGATTTTTTTACGGATTAAAGATTCCAATACTTTACTCATACAACACAGTAAAGCTATGGGACGGTAACCAGTTACGCTGGAGCAGTCGGTATTCTTGGGTACTGTTACTACTTTGGCTATCTTCCAGTTGTCTGGTAAGTAACCATTGTTAAGGCAATTGTTGAGTATGATGGTGACCATCAAAATTGCCATATTCGGCAGCTTTTTAAGCAAAAAGTTAGAAATCCCGTCAGTGCCCGATGATTTTTTTTTGAGTTTCCACTCATATTAATAAGCTTGTGTTGTGTTTTATTTGTAAAATCCTTTACGAACTCGGAAGCACCAATTTCATAACAATGTTATAAATTTGAGAAAATTTGAAATTTAAAAAAAAACCACCAACACAATACGACGAAAACTATTTTCGCAAATAATTGCATTGCAGATAGAAATGGTGAACACCCAAAAAATAATTAACCGGACGAAAAAGATGGACATAATAACCTTTGGTACGGCATGAGCAGCACCTTCAAGTGTTTTTTTTTTATTAAA
This sequence comes from Nephrocerus scutellatus, assembly GCA_947095585.1. Classification (NCBI taxonomy): domain Eukaryota; kingdom Metazoa; phylum Arthropoda; class Insecta; order Diptera; family Pipunculidae; genus Nephrocerus; species Nephrocerus scutellatus. Next base: position 17,652,548 of record OX352761.1, read on the forward strand.
AAACTTTTTTTTTTTTAAACTGGTTCACACTCCGTTTTAATTCATTAAACTTAACTCCACGCCTTTTTTGGATAAACATCAAACAAAGTAAAGTGAGATTTCAAAAAATTCTCTGTTCGACAACACTGAACTTAGTATGGACATACATCATCTTATATGTACTTAAGCAATTATTTCGAAATATTAGTATTTGTTTAAATTTTTCGAAATCACCAGAAGTTTCCAACTATATCATAGTCGTAAGGCTTTAATTTCATTACGATCAAAGTGCTAATAGATTGAGGTTTGCTTAGGCGATTTGCATATTTGCCGATTTCTTATTGTCGGAAATCCATCCAATATTATGAGGTTTTTTTTGGCACTTTGACACATACTCTTCTCTTACACCTGCTATATAGGAGAAGAACTTGCAAATCGGTAATATTAAGGTGTTAATTGTATCGACTGCAATGTTGTTAGAAAATTTGATTTGATTTATCAGAGAAAAGTGTGTTGCAAATCTTTACACACTAATACCCCGGGTTTTTTTTGTTGTATCCGGATAAATACACCGTCGCCAACATGTGTTATCGCCTCCTGATTCTTCTGGCTTTTGGCCATTGTGTAATATCGGTGGTGCCGTTGCTGATATGGCCACAAACATAATTAATACTACCAGGTCGATTCTAACGTATGACCTTTTAGTTATGAATTTTATTTTTATGACTAAAGTTTTAATCGCGGTATTCTAGTTTTGTAGTTATACACTTTGCCAAAGAAGAGATAGCTCAATGAGGTGTATATATTTATGTGGAGTTCGGTTGGTTTTTTACATCCGTTTATTGAAATCGCCAGTTGTGATTTTGTGATTTATTTCACATTTCTACTTCCATATTCGATGACAAATTGAAAAGAACCGATTATTTAATACAATACTCATCATCATATTTGGCTCTACAACCGTGGTCCGGTCCTCCCGCAAAAAGTCTCTCCATCGGTTCCAATTTTGAGCCGGTATCATCCAGTTGGCGCCGTGGCTCAGTGGATAAGAGTATGGCTTCTCTGAGCAGGGTGTTCGTGGTTCGAATTCCAGTAACACCAAAAGTATTTTTCACGGTGTCCCACCTCTCGCGAATGGGTGACGAACGTCCGAGTATAACTTGTAACGGAAAGCTTCTCGTTCGCCGTTCGGATTCTGCATTAAATTCTAGGTCCCTCCATTTCTGTGGAAAAATATAAATGCTCACCACAAATGGTTGCGAGAAGGTAGGCCTTGGACCGCAATGGTCTGTCGCGCCAAATATTATTATTATTATTATCATCCAGTTTGGCATCCCTAAACTCTTGCCGTTAGAGTCTACGCCATCCTTCTAATGCCTTGGACCGCAATGGTCTGTCGCGCCAAAAATATTATTATTATTATCATCCAGTTTGGCATCCCTAAACTCTTGCCGTTAGAGTCTACGCCATCCTTCTAATGTAGGCTTGGCCGGCCTGGCTGTCGTGTTCCATAAATCCTACCGCAAAGGACTTTCCGAACAGGATCCTCTTCGTTCATGCGAGCTAGGTGCTCTGCCCACCGGAGCCGACCGAGCTTATTTCTCTTCACGATGTCGACCTCGCGGTAACGCTCGTGTATCGCAGATTATAGAGTCTCCGGAAGGGTCCTTTCTCACATAATAATCCGTAGACTTTTCTCTCCAAAGCGGCTAAGTGAAGGTCAGAATGCTTTTTGCTAAGCACCCGAGTCTCGGATTCATATATAAGTATTGGTATGACCATTGTCTTATATACCAGCAGCTTGGATGTTATGGTTAAGTTCCTGGATTTGAAGAATCTTTATTGGTTTTAAGCGTATATCTGGTTCCATGCTATTATCGGTTGCTACAGTTGACCTGAGATAGCTAAAGGATTGCACTTCCTTAAATTCGTGCTCCACCATGTACTTTGTTTTGCTCTCATTTATGTGCAGCCCCGGATTACGTGCCGCCTGCTCGATCTGGGTGAAGCTTCATGTACAGCTCTTGGGTTTCTACCAACGATGTCAATATCGCCTGCGTAAGCCAGTATATGAATTGACTTATAGAGGATTGTTCCTCTCGCCGTTACGTCAAAGTCTCGGATCACTTTCTCTAACGCCAGGTTGAAGAGGACGCAGGCCAGTCCAACCCCTTGTCGAAGCTCGTTATAGATGTGGAATGGTCCGGATATTTTTATTTGGTTTATAACATTGGTCATGCTCAACCTACATAATCGTGTCAGTTTATTTGGGATACCGAACTCTCTAATGGCTTTATAAAGTTCTAATAGGCGGCTTTAAAGACTATAGAAAGACTTGGTCTACTGTGGGGCCTTCTATTCAGTTCCGCTGGGATCCCATCTGATCCCGGGGCCTTTTTATTTTTGAGCTGATTTATCGCTCTGCTAACTTCGTCTATGCTTGGTGGCGGCAGTACAGAATGGTCTTTCGTCATTGGTGAAACCTTCAATTCCTCAGTTAGCTGGCCATTAAGCAACTCATGAAAGTGTTCTTCCCATCGCTTTAATATGCCATCAGTTTACCCTCTTTGTCTTTGCAGTATGTGCAACGCGGTGTATATTGCGTTATACCGCGGACTCTTTGATATAACTTCCGCGCCTGGTGCGTTCCTCGCTCTCTGTACTCTTCTAGTTCATTCTACTTCAAGGCTGCTTTCTTTCGCCGATGAACTGTTTTTTTTTTCATATCTTCTGAGCTCTTTACATGCCCGCGTTCTATGAGATTATTGCATTCATTCATTCATTCATTCTTACGTTCAGTCTCTAGCTTACATTCGTCATCGAACCAGTCGTTCCGATCTGTACGACTACTGCCTAAGATGGAGTCAGCGGATGCAGTCTTTCTTGGTGATGCAATCCGCGCTCGGACCACCATACCAACAAGATAGAGGTCCGAGTCTACGTTGGCACATCGGTACGTTCGTACCGTCATCAGGTTCTATGTTTTCAGGCTTATGTTTTTAAATCTGCCCCGCACGCGAAGGGTGCATAGCCGTTCATTTACTGCTTTAAAGCCGATAACGGTGGGTTTCATTCTTTTACTGACTAGTAACCCCACCCCAGGCACATGATGTCTTGCATGACAACTGCAATATATGTCATATTCTGATTTTTATAGGACACCATTCCCCGTCCGCCGCATCTCCTGAATTGATGTTAGGTCAGCATTATATTTGAACAGGATATCGGGTAGCTGCTGTGCAGCTCCAGCTGGGTACGTTCCATGAGAAACTTATTAAATCATTTAATCGTTTTCGTTGCCGTGATCGTCGTCGCTCGTCAGTGTATCCGAGGCTGATTTGGGGTTCCGTAATAAAGTTTTTTTACGGGCGATGTTATTGGCTTTACGCCAACCTTACGTTGAAGGGACTAGCCCGATCATTTGCTTTTCTGGAGGCAAATTGCCGGCGGCCACCACGGGCCGGACACCTAGCTCGCATGAGCAAAAGTCACAAAATAACCTTCTGTCGACAATTGCATTTTACAGCAAATTTGGATAATATCAGGAGTGACTCTTTTCATAATGATTTTCGAAATTATATCATAGTCGTCATCGTATTTAGCGCTATAACCGCAAAAAATCTCTCCATCTGTCCTGATTCCATTCCGATTTTCATTCAGTCTGCCAAACTACTTATAATAATAATATTTGGCGCGACATACCATTGCGGTCCAAGGCCTAACTTCTCGCGACCATTTGTGCTGCACATGTTAATTTTTTTGGACACAAATGGAAGGGACCTACAATTTAAGGCCGGATCCGAACGGCGAATTGAGAAGCTTTCCGTGACAAGGTATTAATTACTCTCGGAACGTTTGTCACCCATTCGCGAGAGGTGGGACACCGTGAAAAATACTTTTTGGTGTTGCTGGGATTCGAACCTGAACCTTCTGCGCAGCAGCCATGTGCATTACCACTGAGCCACGGCGCCCACAAACTTACTTACAGGAACATAAAATTAAAAAAATGTGTGCATAATAACAGCTCAATTTTACAGTTAATCCTATCTAAGAAAAATAATCTTTCTTATTCCTGTTTGTCTATCAATCTGTATACCCAAAATGCTCATCATTAGTGACCAAGCTCCAAGCTAATAACAATCTGGAGAAACGAGCCACTTTTGGGCTCAAAATCGTCTACGATTTCTACGCTGTTTAATATTTACTCAACCTCTAGTTACTTAAACAACCTTTCAATACTCAATCAACCTCTTAATACTCACTATACGTCTCAATACTCACTCAATCTCTCAATATTCACCCAACCTTTTAATACTCACTCAACCTCCCAATACTCACTCAAACTGTCAATATCCACTTAACTTTTCAATACACACTCAACCTATCAATAATCACTCAACCACTCAATTCTCACTTAGCCTCTTATTACTCACTGAACCTCTTAATATTCACTCAAAATTTCAATACACACTCAACTTCTCAATACCCACTCAACCTCTAATTACCCACTCAACCTCTCATTACTCACTCAACTTCTCAATACTCACTCAACTTTCTAATACACACTCAATATCTCAACGATCACTCATCCTCTTAATACTCACTTAACCTCTCAATACTCAATCAAAACTCAAATACGTTATATCTTTTGAACAAGATGAACTTCCATCTTAATCAGCTTGATTATCTATTCCTAGAAAATCCCTGCCATCCATTATCTAATACCCAGAATTGTATGTAAATAAAAAAATACCCAAATTAAATTGCGCTATCAACAGCAGTTGTTATTGCTGTTGTTGAACACTTCATTTAGTTCATTCTTTAGTTGCATCATGCTAAACGCTTTCGTTGTGTCGCACACAACGCACCTTATCTACGCTTATAATAATCTTTCATTTGCTTTATCAACGCTAGCCAATAGACACCAACGCAAAACGAAAGCACGAAGCGATGAAGTGACGACAATTTCTAGGTACCAGTACCATTAGGGACAAAAATACTTTTGGCTTAGTGGTCGTCTCGTGTGATTTCAAAAACAACCCCCACGCTATTACTATACACCATACCCTTGTTGCCTTGTACTTGAAATCGCAACAAAGTGTGTACAACTAAGTACTCGTACTCGTACTCGTGCATCGAGTGTTGTCGATAAAGTATTTACATCAAACTGCAAGACGTTTTGACGTCGTCACTGTCTTCCATCCATTGAACTATGCCAAGTCCAATTAAGTAGTTCTGTGCAAACATAAACAAGAGCAAGTGATACTCGTAATTGTAATGGCCGTGAGCTGAGAATAAAAAAGGACAGCCACCCCACCAGACATGGCAACTTTTTCTGCTCTCAGAGCAAAGAAACAATTGGTATGGTGTTGTTGTGTTTTGTTCTTAGATAGAAGTTATGATAATGTCTATGACTATTTATTTATTTAATAGATAAATAATCTATTTTGCATTCATAAAGTCATCGTTTTTTTTTTGAATCTTGATAGTGAAAAAGAGTTATATGTTTACACTTGTGCGCAGATTCCTATTTTATGGAATTTAAAGTCCATTCGTTTACTATAACGCACTTTGTTATATTAACTTGCCGGTGTCTTTCTCTCTGTCGCTTTAAATGTCATTCTGTCACGCTTTTTTTATTCTAACAGTGTTAGTTGACAGTCTAGTACGCGTTTCTGTGGTAGGACTTTACGGGAGCTGGTATTGAGGAGTGTCTTGAGGGGGTCTTAAAGGATCTTTAAAGGATAAAGGTGATCTTGAGGTGGTTATAAAAGGGTCTTAAGTGGCGTCTAGAGGAGGCGTTAAAGCAGTCTTGATGGCGGCTTGAGAGGGTTTTGAGGGCGTCTTCATGGGACTTTGAGGAGGGTCTTGAATGGTTCTTAAGATCTTGTGGAAGGTCATCAGGGCCTGAATGAGATCTTGTGAGAACTCCTGAGGTGGTTTTGGGGTTTCTTAGGGTGATCTGGAAAGGATCTTGAGGGGTTTTCAGAGAGTATTAAGCGGGGTCTTGAGAGGATATTTAAGGGCTATTTAGGGGGTCTTGAGGGGGTATCGAGGTAGTCTTGAGGGGGTATTGAGGTAGTCTTGAGGGAGTCTTAAGGTTGTCTTGATGGGGGGGGGGGGGGTTTGAAGCCGCCTTGATAGGGTCTTGAGGGGGGTCTTAATTGCGTCTTGACGTGGTCTCGATTAATGTTTTAGGAAGGTTTATTTGAAGGGGTCCTGAGGCGGGGTATTCAGGGCTCTTGAGTAGGTCACGACGGGGATCTCTTATGGAGTAATTTTTTTGTTCTTTGTGGGTCTTTTTGTTGTGGGCTTTTGGATGTCACTATATTCCCATCATATCTCCATAGTAAAAAAATAATAAATAATGTTACGAAAAGTAGTTAATAGCGTAGATAGTGACATTCGAGAATAGGTCGTCCGAGAAATACATGGCGCAGAACAGTTAAGGAGGAGTCACGGCAATTGGGGAAGAGTTGGAGAGAGAGCTGAAGCTCATTGCCTGGAACGGCACGCGATGGCGCGTAGGCGTAGTAGAGCCCCTAAGAACCAACAAGGGGATATATGACGTCAGGAGAAGAATATTAAAGTTCACTATTCTTATTAAGGTGGTGGTCGCGAGTAAAAATAAATATTCACAAAGGACACCTGGGTATCTCCTACTACGTGTTGATAGACCGCCGCCACAACCCGAATCTGATGATGGTACGAACGTACCGAGTTGCCAACATCGATTCGGACCACTATCTTGTTGGTATGATAATCCGAGCGCAGATTGCATCATCATTAATAAAGACTGCATCAGCGAAGCAGATTTAAGTCAACTACGGTCAAGCGATAGGACTCACCTAAATGCAGTCCTGGGGCTGAGATGTTGGGCTGCACCTTGCAACATATTTGATAAATATGTCAGGAGGTAATAGATGTAAGACAGTATTAAGGGCCTCGGTCGGACATGACCGTAGAGCTCCTGTGATACCGACTGCTGGTGATCGCTTTAATCTGCTGAGTTTGGTGGCAATATAATTCTTCTTCTTCTTTAGGTATGAATTGGCCGTACAACAGCTGTGTACAGCCAGAGAGCCATCCTTGGTTGAAGACCATATTTCCTGCCGATGGTTTTACTGCTGGCATATAGGGTCACGCACGCCTTTTTAGCCCTGTTCTCCAGCTAAGCTTCCTAACCAAGATTACTCCGATATATTTGGTGCGCGGGGTAATACTGAGACTATGAACATTGAGTTTTGGAAGGATAATGGCCAGTATTTTAGATTTAGTGGTGAAAAGTACCATTAAAGTCTATAGAAAGTGCATCTTGGAACTCTTGATATTATTCCATCGCGTGCCTAATGGTGAGAATCTGACCATTGGTTGATGAAGCCTCACTGGTATTTGGTAGTAATGACTTTAGCGTATGGGACTGTTGTAGGAAGGAGGAAAAATCATGAAAATCACGGCTCTCAATAGTTGGTTATATCTTCTTTCTTATGTTTGTGGTGTACAGTCTTTTTGTGGCATCGTTTCTTCCTACCATTCTTCCACTGTTAGTTCGTGAATTGGTGGATGTCGAGCAGATTAGGACTCTATTACAACTACAAACCGGTACAGTTTGCGTTGCGGTTTACACACAGATTTGACCAAAGTGCTTGGTAAAGTCACTGATTTGTACTGATATCCCAGCAATAATTGACACTCGTGTTGGTGTTCGTGTTATTTATGCCATATGTATGGACAGCTGCAATATGCGCTTTGTCAACCTTACAGCCGCATTAGCTATGTGACCGAAATCATTTCAAGTATTTCAAGTATACCTTTTTTCATTTAAAATTTATTTCTGACTTAACTGTCTAGAGTACCTATATATCACTAACCACTGAAGCTATTGAACCAGACGAAAGCCGAGGTTAATATAATCAATTTGTGTTTAATTTAATTTATTCTTTTTTAACTAACGGTGCTAACTGCTTTTCAAATCAAGCGTCGTTCATATAATACAGGTTCGTCATTATATCAGGTATCTCTATGCCTGCTGGATTTTCAAGAATCTCATAGCACTGCATTTTTTTCTTCTCCTCCAACTTGTCGCCTTTTTTTTTTTGTAGAACGAGAAATATTTCAGTATTACTCAGGTTATTGTAGGCAGGTTATTGCACATGTGAGATATTTAAAATTTTTTACATGTTATCGCACAAGAAGTGATGGGTGAATAAATTATGTAATTAGGAATCATTCAAATCCACCGCTTAATACAAAACGTATCCAAATAAAACACCGCCAGTTGAAGTTATAAGAAAAGTAGGCTTCGTAGCTGTTGGGTTGGGACTTATGATACAAATTGTGTTTGTGGTTCTGCTAAATGCTAAGTGTTTGTAACGTCGGTGTTGAATCTCACATTCCAACGAAGCTTGCCCACAGGCTCAGTCTGAGAAAGTCGAGTTTTTCGATTCATTGCAAGTGCCACTCGTGAATAATGGCTGGGGATATTTCGTTTAGAAGACAGCATTTGGTTTTAGAAATATGACATTCGGCATTATATCGACCCTATTTTGTTAAGCTTTCAAGGTTTAGTCATTCAATTCATCATCATATATGGCTTTACAACTGGGGTCCGGTCCTGGCATCTAGCAAAAAATTTCATCATTGGTCACAATTTCGAGCCAATGTCATCCAGATTGGCATCCGTAAATTCTGAGCGTCCTAGTGTACGCCATCTTTTCAGCGTATTCTTGGCCGGCTTCGCTGCCGTGTCCCATAAATCCTACCGCAAAGGACTTTCAAGCAGGATCCTCTTCACTTATGTGAGATATCTAGCCCACCGGCGCCGAGCTTGATTCGCTTCGTGTCGTCATTCGTCAACATTGCGATAACGCTTGTAGATCTCATCGTTCTTCCTTATATAATAAAAATAATATTCGGCGACAGACAGACCAAAACCTAGCTTCTCGCGGCCATTTGTGTTTTGTATGTATATTTTTGCACACAAAAGGATGGGAACTACAATTTAATGCCGGCGAATCGGGAAGCTTTCCGTGACAAGTTATTACTCTCGGACGTATGTCAGAAATTCGTGAGAAGTGGGACCGTGAAAAATACTTTTGGTGTTACTGGGATTAGAAACACGAACCTACTGCTCAGATGTCCATGCACCTATCCACTGAGAAACGGCGCCTTCCTCACATACTCACATCGCGGCTAAGAGGTCAGTTTGCTTTTTGCTAAGCGCCCAAATCTCGGGTCCATATGTGAGTACTGGTATTACCCTTTTTTTATACACCAGCAGCTTACATGTATTGGTTAGATTCCTGGATTTGAAGAGTCTTGACAGACTAAAGTAGGCTTTGTGCGCAACCGTGCTCGTATTTCTGATTCTATGCTATTTTCTGCTGCTACAGTTAAGCCGAGATAGTTAAAGGAACTACTTCGCGCTCCATTATTTTAATTGATGTACCATGTACTTTGTTTAGCTCTCATTTATGTGCAGCCCCAGATTTTGTGCCGCCTGCTCGATCTGGATGAAAGCTTCGTGTACGTCAGGTTGAAGGGGACACAGGCCAGTCCATCTCCTTGTTGAAGCTCGTTACAGATGTTGATGGATCTGATCAGTTATTGAATTGCCCGGGATGAAGCCACACTGGTAACTTTAGCGTATGGGGCTATCCTGTCTTGAAGGATAGAGGAGAAAATCTGATACGCGGTGCTTAACAATATTTTATCACGATAATTGCTGCACGTTGTGATATCTTCCTTCCTATGTATGGGGCACATAATTGCCTCTTCGCCACTCTTCTGGCATCGCTTCTTCCTCCCATACTTGCACTATTATTTCATGAATTGCTTGGTGTATTGCGGGAACTCCTGATTTATAGTATAATTGTATGGTTATGGTATGGTAGTTAGTGGAATTCATTTTAAATGAAAGCCAATAACTTGATCATCTATAAAAAACAATAAGCTGGAAAAAATGGGTTACGTAATGGTATTTTGGATGCTTTGCGTATCTGCCATACGACCCTTACGGGCTTACAGCACTTTCTTTCTTTTCTTTCTTTCAAAAGGTTGAACTGAAAAGAAAGCATAAATCAGGCGATCAAGCGGGTCACTTTGAGTTTCTTAACTTAATCTATTGTATTGAATGTACTATTTCTAACCAAGAATGACGAGGGAATACTACGGGTGGCTGAGACCAAGTGTTACCAAATGAAAACGCTGTAATTTTTTTAATTTTGATTATTTTTTATTGAAATTTCGTGGAATATGTTGAAAACATATTACATTTTATGAAAAACATGTTACTGCTCGATATGACCTCCTTTGGCTCTGATTATTTGATTCAGTCTTCCATAGAAAGCATTGCATGCTGACCGAACGTGGGCTTGTGGAATTTTATTCCATTCTCGAACAAGAGCTGACTTCAATGCATCAACACTTTCGTATTTTTTAGTGGACACCTTACTCTCCAAAATGGACCATATGAAGAAATCCATGGGATTCAAGTCTGGTGAATATGGTGGCCATTCTTTCGACGAAATCAGCCGCGGAACACAATTTTGTAAAAATTGCTGTGTCGCTCAAGCTTTGTGTGACGGTGCCGAGTCCTGTTGGAATGTCCAACGGTTCGTACCAAAGTGTTTACGTGCCCAAGGTAGCAAAGCATCGTTTAGGATCTTTTGGCGGTACACCTCTTGGTTTACCTTGACTCCATGTTCGATAAAAACCAGAGGAGTGCGTCCATCTGCAGTCACTGCAGCCCAAACTATAACATAAGCTGGTGATTGCTGGCGCATGGCAACTCTTGTGTCCAAATTATCGTTGGACTTGTGCTCTAACCAAGGACGATCATTTTGTTTATTCACATACTGTTGAATGGTGAAAATTTTCTCATCAGAAAAGACAATTTTTGGAATCTCAACACGTTCGGTCAGCATGCAATGCTTTCTATGGCAGACTGAATCAAATAATCAGAGCCAAACATTTCCACGAAATTTCAATAAAAAATAATCAAAATTATTATATTATTACCTGGGAAGAAGAAAACTCACTGTCTTAGGCAATAAACCACATTCCAAATGAAAATCACTTTTTAGAGCAAGGAAGGTAGAAGATAACTTTCTCGCAGATCATTGGTGCATGATATATAACTCTAAAAATGTAAACAATCTACAGCTGTATTTGACACTGTATGCAGACTTCGTATAGAACCGGCCGAGACATCAGAGCACCACAAGAAAAGCAGATCTTCTGGGACCTCACTTTCTTTTCCTCCAGCGTAGTCTTGGCTTGCCTCACTATCGTGTCCCATAAATTTTACCGCAACGGAATTTCCGAGCAGGATACTCTTCGATAATGTAAGCTTAGTATTCTGCCCGCCGCGCTTTATTCTCGTCAAGATCGTTATCACGATATAGATCTCGTCTCTAGAATCGTTTGTCTTCACATACGGAGCCAACAATTCCCCGTAAAACTTTCCTCTCGAACGCGGTGAAGAGTTCAAAGTGGTTTTTGCAAAGCACACAAGTCTTAGATCCAGATGTAGGTACTGGTATAACCATTGTCAAATCAGTGGATTGTATTTGCAGCTTGTATGTTATGGTTGAGTTCCTGGATTTAAAGAGTCTTGATATCGTCATCATGATCATCGTGTCCTGTAACCCCGGTTGGGGCATAGGGCGTCAACAAAACGTCTCCATCCTTCACGGTCTGCAGCAAGGTATTTTAGCTGTGGCCACGTCCTTCTCTGCATTTCTGCTTCTGCTAAGACAGTTGATTTCCATGTTTTTCTTGGTCTTCCAACCCGCCGTGCACACTGTGGATTTCATTCAAATTGCAATTGCAATTTCGTCGTTTGGTTTACTCAGTGTGTGACCGATCCATTGCCAGTTACGCTTTCTTATATCGACGTCCAGCCGCTCTTGACTTGTCCTGCGCCACAATTCCTCGTTTGATACAATTTGGGGCCAGCGAATCTTTAGGATGTGTCGTAGACAGCGATTCACAAAAGCTTGCAATTTCTTCGAAATAGATCGATTTAATCGAGTAATAGACTTTAATAGAGTAGGCTCAGGCTTTTAGACCGGCAGCTTGGATTGCTAAGATTACGTTGTGTTTCTGGATTTCAAGAGTAAGACTATGGAGGCATAGTTGGCTTAAGCAACCGAGCGGATAGTTCTGGTTCTATGTATTTATCGGCTGATACAATTGACTCGAAATATTTAAAGGATTGTGCTACTTTGACTTCGCGCTCCAATTTATTAATTAAGGGACCAATTTTGGATCTTCTGTTGGCAGACATGGCCACAATTACTTTGCTGTACTTTGTTTTGCTCTCATTTATGTCCGACTATAGATTTCATGCCGAACACTCGATCTTGTTAAAAGCTTCTTGTACAGCTATTGTATATCTATTAGTTATCTCAATATCTTCGCCAGCTTTCTGTGTGGACTCATAGGCGGTTGTTCCACTCGCCGATAAATCCTTTTCTCCAAACACAGGTTGAAGAAGACGCAAGCCAGTCCATCGCTTCATATGGCGTAATAAAATTATAATCTGGCTTTTATAATAGCATAACTGAAATATTTAGCGCTACAGACCTTTGTGGTCTAATGGCAAGCTTCTGTTGTGCACACAAATGGAAGGACAATTAAATGCCGTATCCGAATGGCGAATAAAGAAGCTTCACACATCAAGTTATTGCTCTAGCACATTTGTCAGGCACTCGCTAGAGGTGGGGCAGTAAAAAATACTTTTGGTATCTTCTGGGATTCGAACTTAGATCTCCTGCTCAAGAGTCCAACGAAATAACCACTAGAGCAACGGAGGCGCCTAGATTATGATAGCATAGCCGGCTTGTAAGTCTGTAAACAGTTAGTGCAGTGAGACATTTTTCCATCGACTGCCTAAAGGGGCCAGCCCATAGAATCCGTTGCGTCCGTTGAGGCGACGTATGCAACTGACAGATCGAAGAAATATATGCATTCTTATGGGAAGTGTCCCATAGGAAGAGCATGTGACGGAAGCGACGCAAAAAGTTGATCAACTTTCAACTTTTCTCTCCGGCAAATGTTTTGACAGTTCTCTCTCAAGGAAGTTTGAAGTTTATTTTGACATTTGTTGCTGTATGCCTGTACATGACCACAACGTATTCATTGGGTCACCTCTTTGCGTTACATACGGCAACGTCAACGAGTACGTCGATGCTACTGACGCAACGGATTCTATGGGCTTGAGTGTTTACAGTCGGATTTAGAGTGTGATGAGTCACAGCGCCTATCTCGTATGTAGTACATATTTTATGGTTAACGAGTTTCTGAATTTCGCAGCAGCAAGAAAACACAGCAACCAAACTCTACGGTAACATCGACGATAGGGATAATGCTGGTAGGTAGATAGAACAAGGAAGGTAGAAGATAACTTTCTCGCAGATCATTGGTGCATGATATATAACTCTAAAAATGTAAACAATCTACAGCTGTATTTGACACTGTATGCAGACTTCGTATAGAACCGGCCGAGACATCAGAGCACCACAAGAAAAGCAGATCTTCTGGGACCTCACTTTCTTTTCCTCCAGCGTAGTCTTGGCTTGCCTCACTATCGTGTCCCATAAATTTTACCGCAACGGAATTTCCGAGCAGGATACTCTTCGATAATGTAAGCTTAGTATTCTGCCCGCCGCGCTTTATTCTCGTCAAGATCGTTATCACGATATAGATCTCGTCTCTAGAATCGTTTGTCTTCACATACGGAGCCAACAATTCCCCGTAAAACTTTCCTCTCGAACGCGGTGAAGAGTTCAAAGTGGTTTTTGCAAAGCACACAAGTCTTAGATCCAGATGTAGGTACTGGTATAACCATTGTCAAATCAGTGGATTGTATTTGCAGCTTGTATGTTATGGTTGAGTTCCTGGATTTAAAGAGTCTTGATATCGTCATCATGATCATCGTGTCCTGTAACCCCGGTTGGGGCATAGGGCGTCAACAAAACGTCTCCATCCTTCACGGTCTGCAGCAAGGTATTTTAGCTGTGGCCACGTCCTTCTCTGCATTTCTGCTTCTGCTAAGACAGTTGATTTCCATGTTTTTCTTGGTCTTCCAACCCGCCGTGCACACTGTGGATTTCATTCAAATTGCAATTGCAATTTCGTCGTTTGGTTTACTCAGTGTGTGACCGATCCATTGCCAGTTACGCTTTCTTATATCGACGTCCAGCCGCTCTTGACTTGTCCTGCGCCACAATTCCTCGTTTGATACAATTTGGGGCCAGCGAATCTTTAGGATGTGTCGTAGACAGCGATTCACAAAAGCTTGCAATTTCTTCGAAATAGATCGATTTAATCGAGTAATAGACTTTAATAGAGTAGGCTCAGGCTTTTAGACCGGCAGCTTGGATTGCTAAGATTACGTTGTGTTTCTGGATTTCAAGAGTAAGACTATGGAGGCATAGTTGGCTTAAGCAACCGAGCGGATAGTTCTGGTTCTATGTATTTATCGGCTGATACAATTGACTCGAAATATTTAAAGGATTGTGCTACTTTGACTTCGCGCTCCAATTTATTAATTAAGGGACCAATTTTGGATCTTCTGTTGGCAGACATGGCCACAATTACTTTGCTGTACTTTGTTTTGCTCTCATTTATGTCCGACTATAGATTTCATGCCGAACACTCGATCTTGTTAAAAGCTTCTTGTACAGCTATTGTATATCTATTAGTTATCTCAATATCTTCGCCAGCTTTCTGTGTGGACTCATAGGCGGTTGTTCCACTCGCCGATAAATCCTTTTCTCCAAACACAGGTTGAAGAAGACGCAAGCCAGTCCATCGCTTCATATGGCGTAATAAAATTATAATCTGGCTTTTATAATAGCATAACTGAAATATTTAGCGCTACAGACCTTTGTGGTCTAATGGCAAGCTTCTGTTGTGCACACAAATGGAAGGACAATTAAATGCCGTATCCGAATGGCGAATAAAGAAGCTTCACACATCAAGTTATTGCTCTAGCACATTTGTCAGGCACTCGCTAGAGGTGGGGCAGTAAAAAATACTTTTGGTATCTTCTGGGATTCGAACTTAGATCTCCTGCTCAAGAGTCCAACGAAATAACCACTAGAGCAACGGAGGCGCCTAGATTATGATAGCATAGCCGGCTTGTAAGTCTGTAAACAGTTAGTGCAGTGAGACATTTTTCCATCGACTGCCTAAAGGGGCCAGCCCATAGAATCCGTTGCGTCCGTTGAGGCGACGTATGCAACTGACAGATCGAAGAAATATATGCATTCTTATGGGAAGTGTCCCATAGGAAGAGCATGTGACGGAAGCGACGCAAAAAGTTGATCAACTTTCAACTTTTCTCTCCGGCAAATGTTTTGACAGTTCTCTCTCAAGGAAGTTTGAAGTTTATTTTGACATTTGTTGCTGTATGCCTGTACATGACCACAACGTATTCATTGGGTCACCTCTTTGCGTTACATACGGCAACGTCAACGAGTACGTCGATGCTACTGACGCAACGGATTCTATGGGCTTGAGTGTTTACAGTCGGATTTAGAGTGTGATGAGTCACAGCGCCTATCTCGTATGTAGTACATATTTTATGGTTAACGAGTTTCTGAATTTCGCAGCAGCAAGAAAACACAGCAACCAAACTCTACGGTAACATCGACGATAGGGATAATGCTGGTAGGTAGATAGAACTAGATTGGATCGGTTCGGTTCGCAATTACACAGCGAAACACACAAGACACAACACAAAGAGACGGCCAACGGCCTGCACCAGCAGCGGCAGCAGCTACGATCGAGTCGTGTGTCGACTGCAAGTGAATTGTGAATGTTTTGAGAGGACGAAAAGCTCATTCCACAGTTGCACATTACGGAGTGCGGTGCGTGCATCGGTAGATCGTTGCGATCGCTTTATCAGAAAGATAATTAAAAAGTGAAAAACTGTAATTGGCTTGGTCGCAGGGAGGCAGTGCGGTCGTGTGGTTCTAAACTTATTTTGTACATCGCGCGCATCCATTCCACAAGGACAGAAATATATTCTCTAATTTTATTCAGTTTTGCCAGTTTGTCAATCGGAAAACCGGGAAATTCTTGAAGGCAAAGCCAAAAAGATACATTTTTTCCCGTACCAGTATTTGTGGTTTTGCTTATCGAGTAACAACAACAACAGCAACAACAATCTATAATTGGATTTACGTCGTTTTCTATCTTTTTGTTTTATCGTGAGTACCGTCAGCTGTTTTCTGGTTGTTGTTCTGTTATTGTTGCTTGTGTGTGTGTCTCAGTGTCAATGTTGTGTTGTGTTCTTTTGTTGTACACTTTTATTTTTATTGTTTTGGTACAGAAATTACTGGCCTTTGTTGTGTTGTGACGCGTATTCAACAAAGTGTGATGCTCTATTGTACGAGTTACTGCATATCGCATACTCTTAGTGTCTTGTTGTTGGTCACTGACCGATCGATCGATCGATCGATCTTTGCGTTTGCTCTATACGCTCCTTCTATCTCTTTGTCATTATCGCTTTGAATGTTTTATCCCGAAATAGTTTCATGAACACATTCATTGAAGAACAAAACAAAACCTAGACCTCTTGCTATCTCTCTCTTGCTCTGTTTCTATCTCTATCTCTTTCCCGCGATCTAGTGTTCATATGCGAATAAATTGAATTGTTGTGTTGTTTTGAATTTGCTACAGAATCGTGTAAAAACCAAACAAATCCAGTTCTCTCCATTGTGTTGTTGTCCTCTCGACGATTATCGCGAATCGCCCCGTTGATTGTTTTCGCATCATCATCGCCATTGTCATTATCATCCTCATCATCAGGAACGCGAACGCCCATCGAATCGTTTAGCCAGCAGACAGATATTTCATGGGGATGGCGGATTGGTACCACCAAAACAAAGAACAACACTAACTTATCGTTTGTGGGACTTGGTGAGAGATTTTTTTTTTAATTACTTCGTTTACATGGATGGACACTTAGAATTCGATGAAAACACAAATGAGCTGAGTCCGGAACAAACCGAGGATTTGGTAAAAAGTAAACTGCGATTGAGTTGACATTTTCTTTGATCCGGAGGTCCGGACACACATCGACCGTACAGCCAAACATGATATTGATGATAATACTAAGCTTATTGCTAAGGAAGAACTCCCTAAATGACTTGCGCCATGGCAACAAGGTGGCCTATGCCCAAATTAAAAACAATTAAAAAATCGAAGGAATGTTATTTGCAATCTGTCACATTTCTCACCCTTGTAGCCGGTTTCAAATTATTTACCCAGAATTCTATCTGATTCATTAAAAAATCAATGGGAAATATCGAACACGAAACTAAAGCGACGCGAGTCCAAATGGTTTTGTCAATCGATCATGGTCAGGGAAAATTGCAAAAAACTCTGACCAAGAAAATATTACAAATAAATGTAATGACGTATATGAGCGTTCGAAATTTTTGGATCCATTATTGCACAATACGGACCTTTAGGAACTTTTTGACGTCAATCTTGAAAGCCGGTAGATTTATTGATTCGGGAAAAAAGGAGTCGAATCCTCATCTATCTCTATTAAAATTAAGGTTTTCCTTGTAGGAAAAAGGCCTGATTATTTGCTTTCCCAGTTTTTACTCCCAACAATTTACCAGTGCTGTGGCGGCACCCCAGTTGACACCAAAGTAGGTTTCAAGTCCTATGAACGCATATTCTCGAGCCAGCCCTAGCTAATCCATCTGCAGATACGTTGCCTGCAATTTCCTGATGACTAGTAGGCACCCAAAAGAGTTTCACACTCTGTTATGACTGCCAAGATATTGTAGTGCATCGTAGCAGTATAGGACTGATAACGAGTCCATTAAGTTCGACGACTTAAAGCGCTGCCTGTGTATCTGAAAAGATATATATTCTAGCGCCCTTAATTCCTTTACTAAGGTTAAACCTGTGGCAGATCTCAATGGCATGGAGTTCCACCTGGAAAACCGTGGAACTTTTTCCCATTGGTAGCAAGACTTTGGTGTTGGGTGCAAAGACACCAGCTCCAACTCCAGTTTCCATCTTCGATCCATCTGTGAACCAACGTCCAGTGCAGAAACACCATTGCACCAGCTTGCCCGGTCTAATATTTCTACTTCAAATTACCTGCCAAAACAGTGCCATAATGTCGGGGATAGTGCAGAACATGTTCCCTTCTGGAATTGAGTCAAGAATTTTCAGGTGACTCAGATAGTCATCCGGTTTGTATCTGTTTTCTAGTTTCAGCTACACAGCGCATTTGGCAGCCGTCTTCATGATGAAGATTTGCAAATTTGCGCATGGCACCCGTTACACCTAGACAGGCAATTCTTTGTAGTTTCTGTACCTTATTTGCCGTTGTCCGTTCAAGAACTGAGTAAGCGATAATCGGTGTCACCTACATTGTATACATACAACGTATCATTTTAGGATTCTGCCGTAGAGGCATCCACTGGCCGACAAGGCCCTAGTAGCACCTTCGATGACAGACTTGATATGAGAATTCAAGTTCAGCCGTTTATCAAGGATGACGCTGAGATATTTAACCTAACTGGAATAATCTAACGTGCCTTTGATGATGATAGGTCCCAAATTGACCAGTCATCTTTTCGTGAAAGGCAGAGTAAAACGTTTTTGCATGAATTGATGGATAGTCCTTCTCTGCTGTACCATTCTAAAACATTGTAAGGCACCATAGATGACACTAGTGATAGTCGTGCAGTGCTTACCACTAATAAAAAACGCCAAATCGTCCACATAGCCGCGATGTAGCCTAATCTGTGAAGATCGACTAGAAGACTAGTGACCATAGTAGGGGAGAAAGCAATCCTCCTTGGGGACATCCCTTAACTGTAGTCACAGACACAGACGATCCTCCCGAGGAAGAAATAATATCTCAACTTTCAAGTATGGCCCTTATCCAATGATTTGTCGATAATTCGATAGCCCTGCTACTGATTGCCCTTGCAATAGAGTCGTAGACAATGTTATCAAAAGCGCAACGGGGCCACTTCCTTGGAACGAAAAGCTCCTTTCTCAGTTAGCTGGCCAATTAGCAAGGACTCTTTGGTAGAACATCCGCGCCTGGTGCGGTCCTTGCTCTCTATATTGTTCTAGTTCACGGACGAGATCCTACTCCCAGGCTGCTTTCTTTCGGCGGTGAACTGTTTTTTGATGTCTTCTAAGCTCTTTATATTTTCTTCGCGTTCCCGCGTTCTAGGAGATTGTTGCATTGCTCGGTACACAACATTCTTATGTACATTCGTCATCAAACCAGTTCGATCTCTACGACTACTGCGTACGATGGAGTCAGCAGTCTAATGACAATATTCTCAAGGCGTGCCCATTTCTCTTCTACGTCATATATCTCAGCTGCAGGACTCCCTGCATTTAGGGCGAATCCTATTGCTTTACCGTAGTTTTTTCTGGTCTCTTCGTTGCGAAGGGCAGCCGTGTTGACTCGAATCTGATTCGCGGACGCGCTCGGAGCACCATACCAACAAAATAGTGGTCCGAGTCGACGTTGGCACCTTGATACGTTCGTACCGTCGTTAGATTCGGGTTGTGGCGGTGGTCAATCTGGTTGCGAATGGCTCGATCAGGAGAAACCCTGGTGGCTTTTTGGATATTTTTACGCGCAAAGCTTGTACTCGCAATGACCAAGTTATTGCTTGACTCTATGACTAGTTGTCCATTGTCATTAGTTTTCTCGTGTAAGCTATGGTTGCCAATGTATGTCCTGAATACTAGCTACCCTCCCCTTCCTATTTTAGCATTCATACCGTTTTCGTTGCCGTGGTCGTCTTCGTTCATCAGTGTATCCGAGACTGATTTTGGGTTCCGTAATAAAAAGAATTTACGGTTGAGGGTGAGGCCAATAACTCGCCCCAACTTTACTTTGAAGGGATCATTGAGTTTTTGCTGTATTCGAGGAAAATTACTGGCGGCCACGGCCCGTCCCTATAGCACCCCGTCTATACCAATGCTTCTTAAGAATCCAATAATATGGAGCGGGTTCAGTGAAGGTCGCACTGACTCCGAGATTGCGTGGGTTCCCAAGTGGTCTCTTCTCTGACGGAACGTTGCTCCGCACTCGTTGAGTATCTATATGCCATGGGGTCTCCTCCGCTTCCCCACAGAGTCTACAGCTTCCATCATCTTCTATTTTTAACTTCTTTAGGTGCCCCTTCAGTTTGCAATGTCCTGTTAGGAAACCCGTAATGATTCTTACATTACTTCTACCTAGTCCCAATATTAGGCGGGACCTCTTTGGGTTATAGTTCCCCAACATTTCCTTTTCTTGCCGTAGGCCTGGGAGATTCTCCCATCTTTCGGAAGCGGCTGCCTTACCCATACTGCGTACCTCTTCCCGCATTGTGCGGTACTCTATGCCACAGAAGGGTTCTGGCCCTACATGACAATGACTTTCTGGTCATTTATTCGCGAGCCTATCCGCAGCTTCGTTGCCTTCTATGCCGGTGTGTCCCGGTACCCAGTATAAACATACTTTGTTGGTTTCACCAAGCCTGTGAAGCTTCACCTTGCATTCCTCCACCAGTTTTGATGTGACGTGGAATGTGTCTAGAGCTTTTAAAGCAGAGATATTTACGACCACTTGCAATTCGAATGCATTTTGTGTTATTCCCCCTATTCTGCTGATGGCTAACCGCCATACATACTATATAACCGTTTTCAATCAACTAAATATTTAATTACCTTTATTTTTGCTAACATTTTATAATTAAATGAAAACTGCTCGTTAGTTTGCTCATAAACTAGTTGTAGCACTGTAAATAATGTGATGAAATGTAATAAATATTAATATTTATTATTTCCATCGAATGGAGTTAGCAAACCCTTAACTCCTTCTCTGCGGTTTCATGTTATACGATTGAATTTGTATTTCAGCAAATGGATATTTTCCTCACACTTACAGCGCTTTCGATTTGCAGGGTACAGTGAATGCTTGGTGTCCCAATTCGACAGCGTTCTCGACAAAAACCAGAGAACGCTGTAGATTTGCGACACCAAATCTTCACTGTGCCTAGAAAATCGAAAGCGCTGTTAGAGTCATATTTATTTCATGTAGCTCTTCCCAAATTACTTTAGCTGTTTTTTTTATCCTCCAACTCGTAATAGAGGTTTGGTTTCAATACTCGTAGAAATAGAAATCGAAATGAAATGTTTTTTGATATATAGAGTATAGACTGAGAGTCTTAATCTAATGGCGAAGCTAATTGGTATTACAGATGTTTTAAAAATTAATAGTTGTATTGGATCCGCTTAATTGATGAAAAATGAGGGCTGTTCGTGCGGTCTTCGTTTTATTGTTCCACAATGTGTTGCTCGGTTGGATGTTTTGTGTTGTGACGGTTATAAAGTTGATACCATTTTCGAAGGGAATTGCGCTAGTGCTATCGATCGCGTCGTTTAACTTCAATTAAATTGGATCAAGCAATTATTGATTAAGGAATTAATTGTGGAAAATTTCCGGCAATTGACTTTGTTCGGTTTCTCTTTGCATCTTATACCATTTTAGAATACATAGATACAAAAAAAGGAACCCATTTGCATCTTGCAGTCGCCTTTTATGTTGATTATTTTTATTAACATCAATTCAGCGCTTCTTTCTAGTGTCCCGACTCTTCAAGAGTGAACAACATTAATCCATATGGTGACATTGAGCGCAATTATTATTAATACAAATCCGAAAATATCCTCGAAAGTGCGGACATAGACATAATTCAATGATGAACAGGTTCACGGGTGATATCGATCATTGTGCGCGTCTTTGTGTGATATTGGTGATCATCATCACCAATCAACACCACCTTCAATGTCTGTCGTCATCATCACTGCACTGTGCGTTACAATAATTTTTTTTTTATGGTCCCCGAACAAACAAAATATAAACAAGTTTTTGTTGTTGTGCTTAAAAACCTTTGGCCATTTGGAGTAAAAATAGAAAACGAAAATTAGTACATCGAAGGTGGTGAAGGCGCGAAGAAACGTTTTCGGAATTTGGTCGGATTTTTTGCAGTCAGTGTCGCGCAGTGTTGCATATTTGAATTGGGATTATCCTGTTCTGATATACTGGTATCTATGGGTTAAATAAAATCGTGACAGTGATCTCTTTTTATGGGCAATAGTACAAAACATTGTATCTTTGCAGATTTATTATTTAAAGATACAAATTGAATAGACACACAAGGTATTCTTTCTTATCCAAATACTCGTAGATATATTTATGCAGAAATATCCAAAACAAACTGATGAACAATGAAAATGTATGCGTGTGGTGCAATCGGAATGGAAAATTGAAAATGCAAACTTGACAAAGAGCAAACCGTTTTGTATCTTGTTTTGAAATTTGTGTCGCGCAGTGTTGCATATTTGAATTGGGATAATCCTGTTCTGATATACTGGTATCTATGGGTTAAATAAAATCGTAAATCTCCGTGACAGTGATCTCTTTTTATGGGCAATAGTACAAAACATTGTATCTTTGCAGATTTATTATTTAAAGATACAAATTGAATAGACACACAAGGTATTCTTTCTTATCTAAATACTCGTAGATATATTTATGCAGAAATATCCACAACAAACTGATGAACAATGAAAATGTATGCGTGTGGTGCAATCGGAATGGAAAATTGAAAATGCAAACCTGACAAAGAGCAAACCGTTTTGTATCTTTTTTTAAAATTTGTATCTGTTGCAATTGCAAAAGGTATCTGCGTCACATTTTGTAATTCAAATTTGTTGGTGCCGGTCGGTCGGTTTTCGTATGTGTGTGGTGTGTGACAAATATTTAATTATTTGGGTAACTTTTATCTACCCTCTTCCATCACCCTTTTTAAAATGCAATAAAAGTTATTTAAAATAAAATAAAAACCCAAGTACTATACGATTTAAGCGAAAGTGAATATATTAACTACGTAAACCGGTCAGTTTTATTAATTATTTATATTTTTGTGTGTTTGTTGCATATCATTATTGAATTAAACATTGAGAGGGTTATTGACTTGGTCAATGCGTTACGTGGGTGTGTGTGTGTGTTTCAGTCTTCAAATCCTTCCAATTTGTACTCAACTGTAAGACAAAGACGATACGAATTTGTTTATGTACTTAGTTGCTAAGATTCATCTGATTCGAGATTGTGACAACAAAGAAAAACAATTTTTGGCTTTTAGATTATGCAAATGTTCTAAGAATTTGTATTATTAATTATTCATTATATATACAATTAATTTCGTTATAAAATCATCGTCAAGCTCGCTTTAATTCGCTTATCTTTTGGTGTCGGTTGAGTCAGCCGTATCGGTAATTTTGCATCGCGTTTATTACCAATGTGACACAGACACAGATCCCGATACACGACAAGATCTAGACAAAATAGCAATAAATAATGGATTGCTTGCGGTTGGTTGGTGATGCGCTGATGTCTGTCGTTTTAATTGTTTTCAAGATTATAGCGAACAATAACAATGTATTCCTGATTCTTTGTGGATTTTTTTTCCATCTCCATCATTTGAAACTTTTAAATGCATTCCGATTGTGCTGTAACATAAGTGAGAAATAACGAACGCTGGTTATCATGTCGCCTTCGTTAAGTTTTCAACTTTGAGAGAGGATGTTAATCTCTAGTATTATCCTCTTATCAGCATTGGTCTTTATACTGGAAGCAGCTGATGGGCGCCGTGGCTCAAGTTGGCCTACTGTGCTGCATTGCACGTTCGAACTTCGAGTCTCAGGAAAAGATCAATAAACTTTTTCACGATCATACCTCTTGCAAATTTCGGACAAAAGTCTGAGAGAAAAAGCTTCTCAATTCAACTTTTTGGATATGGCTTCAAACTGTAGGTCCCCCCCATTTGTGTGCAAAAATATAACACGAACAACACGATTGGTCGCGAGAAGCTTTGCCTTGGACTACAATGGTCTGTTGCGACAAACTGAGGAAAACCGAACAAATTTTAAACGAACCAGAAATGATTGCAATGCTCATCTTCGGGAAGTCAAATTCGCCTACGACCAAAAATTGAGGCAAAAAATACTATAATGTCCCAAAGGTCATTCGTGAAAAGAATCAAAAATATAGCCTCGTCGTCAATTCCAACGCTCATTTATAATGACACCTCTAAAGCTAATCTGTTTGCTGCTAATTTTGCTGCTAGCTCCACACTTCCAGATATTTGATTAATGCCGCCTGCACCTCCAAATATTTAACAGTCTATGGGACAGATCTTCTTTCGTACTCGTGCAGTTGCTTGAGTTTTAAACGATCTCAACACTCACAAATCCGCTCTGCCAGATGGTATTTCCACATTAGTTTTGAAGAGGTGTTCTACCCACTGGCATTACCATTGCGTAAGTTTTACCATCTTCCCAAAAAGTTAGAAAACAGCCTTTGTTCAGTCCATACCAAAAAAAAAGGCGTCTCATTCTTCGTACTATTGTAGATAGTAGCCAGATCAGAGGGAGTGAAATATTTTTTGCATCGGGTTAAAAAACCTAAACATTTCGCAGAATTTTTGGCGACGGTGAATATGTGGTCATTCCAACGAAGCTTGTCGTTAACGCACATACCAACAATTGCGAGATTTTCAGTTTCAGTTTCATGGATAATGGCATGAGGTTTAGGATTCGCTTAGACGACAGGAGACAGCATTGGGGTTTGAAAGCGTTTAATTCTACGCGATTGTTTTCTTCCCATTTTATTATGCTGTCCAGGTCAGAACTTAATGTACTTAACATACGCAGTTGCTTGAGTTTCAAATGAGAAATGGAGAGAAGTTCCTCAAACTTATATGAGAAGCTGAGGGTGCTGTCCTTAGTGAAAGAGGATTAAAAGTAATGGAGAATAATAATAAAAAACAACCCATAACATTTTTTATGTAAATTCTCTAATAGGAGATAGGAGATGTTTCTAAAATTTGAAGAAAATCGAGCTCGTTTTTAAAAAATTTATATGGGCACCCCTCGGGTTTTATAAATTTTTTTCTTTTTAATAGAAAGAGTTGTCTCCGGAAATACACATATGTGCAACATTTCAATAAAATCTGGCTTTGGGAAGTGGGTTAAAAATTGATCGCAAGATTCCACGACAAACCGACCGACCTACATCCGGACGTGCCACGGGCAAGTGAAGTTACAAAAGACAAAAGAGCTTTATGCCCTAACTCTGTCAAATGCCTTGGAAATATAGAGTGCACCAGCTTTGCTTTCACCAAATTAATGACCGGTTTCACTATACCACATAATCATCAGTAGAACATTGCCCATCAAATCCGTACTGCCGGTCACTAAGGATTTCGATAGTTTTAAGATATTTCGTGAGCTGAAAATTGATCAGCGTTTCCATGATCTTGAAAACAATGAATGTAAGTGGTATGAGTCGGTACGAAGAAGGAGACGACGGGTCGCCTCTTTTTTGGTATGGGCTGGGCTGTTTTCAAACTTCTTGGGAAGAGTCCAGAAGAATAGGATAGATGGGAAAGCTTACGCAAAGGTAATGCAAGTTTGGAGGAACACCTCTTCCGAACTAATGGGGAAATAGCATCTGGCCCAGCGGATTTGTAAGTGTTGATATCGTTTAAAACTCTAGCAACTGCACGAGTACGAATGTAAATATGTCACATAGAGTGTTCAACACTCGGAGGTGCAGGCGGCCGCAATACCCAATCCAGCAAAACAGCAAACAGAGTGGCTTTGTCATTAGAGCTGATAACTGGAGTTTCATTACAATCGACTTACTATCTTTTGGGCGTTTGCAGTATTTTTTGCCTTAATTGTTGGTCGTAGGTGAATTTGACTAGCCCAAGATGGGCATTGCGATCATTTCTGGCTCGTTCGAAATTTTGTAAAACCGAAAGCATACCTCTCTCTAATCCTAGAAGCCTATTTACACCTCGAGTCATACCATCCATCTTCATTTGGTTTGTCAGACATATTCCTGAAAGGGATAAAGTCTCTCATACGGTCTCTCCAATAAGTATGATGTTTGTGACGGCATCAACGACGGCATCCACGTTGCCATCACGAAACAATAGCGACCAGTTATTAGTATTATTCTCGTATTGCCATACCGATTTTTTTGGAACTGTGTGGTTTATTAATGAAAAATTAGCACATACTACACAATGGTCTGATGTGCCTAGAGGCTATAAGACATTGATGATGCATTTATCAGGATGAGAGGTAAGGAACTAGTCAAGGGTTTGTTTGTGGAATGATTTGCAATGTCAATGTATTCATTTAGGCTCATTTAAAAGCTGTTTAAACTCAGCAAATATCTCAACACACCTTCCTTTGGGTGTTGTCTGGCCAGAATTGCGAAGCCACCTACAATCGTGTACATTGAAATCGGTCGCAATAACGATTTCAGTTTTAGGATATTGTGTGACAATTCTTGATATTGAATCAGACAGTGCTTCAAAGTGGTTATGAGTTGAATTAATGTGAAAGTTTGGGTTTCTGTTAAGAAAACAGTATTGTATGTTTCGCTTTTGTACATGAAATTAAATTCCGAATTGGAAGATTGGTTGTATTGAGGCAAAAGTTGAAATGCAACATCAATATGGATATAAATTTGCGAGTCCGCGTCGAGAGAAAAATAATGGCACGAAGTTATACTCAGCCAACCGCGTTGATTTTCAAATTTTTTATATTTATTTCGAGTACCCGGTTGTCTGTCGGTGGCTGGCTGTCTGGCCAAAGCTTGTGACCAATTTTTAACCCACTTCCGAAAGCCTGATTTTATTCAAACTTTGCACACATATGTATCTCCGATGATAAGACTTTCTATTAAAATTTGGAAGTGATCGGCCCTCAGGGTCGACGGACTCCCATATATTTATTTTTAAATTCTCTATATTAACTTCGCGTGCCCGTGGCTGGCTGGCTGGCTGGTCAGATTTTCTGATAAATTTTTAACCCAGTCCCCAAAGCCCGATTTTATTGAAATTTTGCACACATGTATAGTTCCGCTCACAATACTTTCTATTAAATTTTGGGACCCCTCGGACCTCAGGGTCGGTGGGCTCCAATACAAATATTATACAAAATTTACCCGATTTTCTTAAAATTTTATACAAATGTGTATCTCCGATGGAAAACACTTTTTGTAAAAATTTTGGAGATCCCATAATTCTTTTTTAAAAAAAAATAACCCGATTGTCTTAAATTTTATAGAAGTATGTATCTCCGATGGACAATACTTGTTGTACAAGTTTTGGAGACCCCATGAGTCATGGGGCCCCAATAATTTTTAAAAAAAAATTAACCTGATTTCCTCAAATTTTATAAACGTTTGTATCTGCATGGACAACACTTTTTGTAAAAATGTTGGAGACCCCGGGCCCAGTGTCGTGTGGCCTCATACAAATTTAAAATAAAAATTAGCCCGATTTTGGTAAAATTTTATACAGATGTGTATCTCCGATGGACAAAACTTTTTGGACATTTTTTGAGCGAATGGGCCTTGAGGCCCAAGGCGTGTCCGTATAAATTTTTTAAAAATTATCCCGATTTTCATCAAATTTTCAACATATGTGTATCTCCGATGACAACACATCCTATTGAAATTTGGAATTGGTCGGGCCCTAAGGTCAGGGGCTCCCATACAAATTTTTTACACATGTGTATCTCCGGTGACAACAGTTTTTGTAAACATTTTGAAGTAAAGGGGATCTAATATTATTTTTTTCCAAATTAACCCGGTTCAAACTTTGCTCACATATATATCTCCTATTAGAGAATTTACATAAATTTAAATTTTTATGGGCTTTTTTTTTAAAGTTAAAACCCATTTTATTCAAACATCTCCGATTGATTTTTATGTGAGGGGTCTAACCCTCACAGTATTTTTTGCCAGATAGTTAGTCATATGTGTACCACCTTTGGTTAAAATGTATCATGATGTTTCAGAGTTATGCTATCAAAATAGCATACATATAGCATTTATACCTACGTACATGCATACACATATACACACCCATGTATGCAGCTTAATACATTTAAATTCCTGTGTAATTTGATACACATTTGACAGCCCATTAAATCTCAACCACGTGCTTCGTAGCACTTTGGTCTCAATATTTTCATAAACATAATAAACTCTTAGGCTTTGTGAAAGAAGAAAAAAAGCAGGGTAATTGGTTCCAAAGGTTTCATGGCGGCATTTAACGCCTTTTCCAGAGAAAATACCAACAAGTAGCCTGGTGAACGAGGAGAAAATTCTGTTTGGATTTTTTTCTTCTTAGAAATATCGCATAATACTCGTGAGGTATGGCATAGAGCCCATAATTTGCCTCTGCCCATTAAGTTTGAAACCAGTTTAATAACAACAACGGGAAGAATTGGCAAAAGTTGCTTATTCGCACACGTAATGCGAATGCGATCGTGTCTTGTTCAGCGGAAACAAAAAAACATTTGAACACTATTGCTTTTCATCTCGGATATCAAAAGCAACAAGTCACGGCTGACACGACGGCCGCAGGCTTGACTCTTTGACTGTAAAACAGCTGTAAATCAGCCAGCCGGTAAATTAAATTTCGATCGATATCATATGACACAGTAACACACTTGCTGAGCGATAAATATTGTTGAAAGATACATATGTAATTACGAGAACTCCAAACGAATATGAATTCTGTTTTCCGTTCGAAATATGTTCTTGATTTTGCAATTAAATTCGTTTGAGTGCAGCAGCTGTGACCTTTACACTCGTAGAACAGGTTACACATACCAACATGAAGCACAATAATTAAGTTCCGTTAAAAATCTACTAATCAATTGCGAATTGTCAATAATTAGCATGTCTTAGACGCGGCTAAATAAGAGAATCACGAACAGTTAACTTTGGCAAAAAGATTCGTGTCGATTGGTGCCGCTGAATGCTTGAAAAATTCATTGAAGGTGCTTCCAAAAACGTATACAAGATCGTGACAGGTGTGGAGTCATGGATATTTGCGTTTGAGTATTTCCTTGATGATCGATTTTTGTCTTTCTCGTAACTCTAAGGAATACGTCATCAAATGAAAATACAGTCCTGCTCCAAATCATAGAATTTATCCATCTTGTTAATCAAATAAATTACCAACAAATATATCTCTCTCTATAGTGACGAAGTTTTTTCTTTGGAAGTTGTTTATTGTAAATTATTGAATGCCATCCATTCAACTTGGCATTGCATTTCTATACCACAGGCGGTTCATCAATCCCATTTCTACTGCAAACAACATTCTAAACAGGTTCCTTGTCATTATTTCACGTTATGTCGCATTGTGTCACATCATGTCACGTCTTATCACGTCATGTCATGTTCACCAAAGCTTATCTATGGTATCTATGTATGAATCTTTATTATCATCATCGTATTTGGCTATACAAGCGGGGTCAGTTCATGGCCACACGCGAAATTTTCTCCACCTATCCGAATTCGAGCCTATATCATCCAGTTTGGTATCTTTCTTATAGAGTCTTTCTTTCTTCCTCACATACGGGGCCAAATGTATTTAATCTCAAATGCGTTTTTGTAGGTCTTTTAACTGAGCACCACCCTTGTCTTGGATTTCATGTAATAGTATCTGTACGGTAATTTTCGTATATACATACATGAGAGGTTTGAATTAAAGTTAGGTTCCTGAATTTAAAGAGTGTTTTCCAGGCTCAAGCAACTCTGTAAACTAACTAATTGAGAGCCCGAAAGGCGAAGTTTATATTGAGAGGACATGAAAATTTTACAGCGAACGTGTGTGTTTGTACGTTTGTCTGTATGTACGTTTGTACGGGTGTACATTTGTTTGTCGTGTCGTATATCTTCTTTGTCTTTACAAAGACGGAGAATAGAAGGGAGGTCGAGGCCTTTTTGGAGTGTTGGGCGTTAATCTGGACTTACTGCAGCTTTTTTACTACAGCTAGGCGGAGAAACCTCCAAACCGGTGTTCTCCAAATCTTCCATTTTTGAAGACGAGCTGATAAGTTCGCCCTCATTAGGGAAATCCCTGAAAGGGAAGGTCTCCGTCTCCAAATCCGACAGAGGGTCGCCGATGGAGGTAGATGAAATTGAATTGTCAGCGAAATTGTGGGAACATCGTCATCCATTGACGGAAAGGTGACGGTTACTCCATGGTCGGGAAGTTGGAGTTCCAGGTCTGAAGGATGGGTTGACAGTTTAGCTACGTCCACCTCGTCGTTATTGTAGGCCAGAAGTGTGATATGATCCCAAACAAATCTTATCACGCCTTTAATATTCGCCAGACGAGATAGGGATCCTTATTGATCGCAACGATCGCGGATCTGTAGGAACCTTTTTTCTCCTCCATATTAGCGACTTTCCAGTCGTGAGTCGGATTTGAGGGATTACTGAGTTGAAGCACTCGAAGAATTTCCTCCGCAGTTGGTGGTTAGATGGGGATCCAGGTGCGGGCCCTCGGTCTGCTTGGGATATTTTCCATTTCCACAATGTCAAGCGTGGCACCCGGCCATACCACCCCCAGGCTACTTATATTATTTTGCGCAAGGTTTAATGGTTAAAAGAGCAGACCTTAAAAACAGTGGAATATCTGTTTCTAAATTTTATAAAAAAAAAAAAAAGGTTTTACGATTTAGAACTTAAATATTTCGAAACTTATAAAAGCTGCCATCAACATTGGCGCTGACTTTTTTAAAAATATAATTGTTGCCAACTTCATTTAAAAACAGTGAACGGAGACGTAATTTCAAATAGAAACTGAAAGCGTTCACCGTTTCATTCCGGATCGCGCGTCACAAGAAAAATCTACACGTTTCTGGCAAAAGTCAGTTTTTTTATCTCTGCTTTGTTGCTTTGAATTTATTTTCGACATTAATCGTTTTGTGTGAGTTTTTGTTGAATATTTCATATTTTTCAATTTTCAAAAAATATAAAAAAAATTCTGAATAAATTGTTTCATGGAAAAAATAACACTCGCAGCGCAGATAAAGAACATTAAATACAGAAATTGTCGTCAGAGTGTCTGAGAAAATTGTTTTAAACATTGAAAACAACAACAACAACAGCAAAGATTGGTGCTACTACGCAATGTTTAATTGGAATACATACAGTTCACTGCGCGAGAAATGTATGCGATGCGTTCATCTTCATACATTACAAACTCACGCGTGACAATACAAGATAAGATATGTACTTCACAGATTAAAAACTGAAGAAGACAAGTGAGGCCAAAAAATACGATAATTGTTGCAATCGTGCTTACAAGAATGTTCCAGATAATATTTTTTTTGCACTTTTTCCTTTTCTTTTATTTATCCTGAACATTCCGAACGTATACTTTTCGTTTTATCTCAAAAGTTAGAATGAAAAAACATTTATGTCAAAGTCCATTTTGTTATTTATCTCGTTTTTTTTGTTACAAATTTCATTTATCATTCGTTTAATGCATCAAAATGACAAAATAAACCTGGAAAATAGCGTAATTGAAAGTAGATCTTCATCATCATATTTGGCTCTACAACAAGGGACCGGTGCTGGCCTACGCAAAATGTCTCTCCACCGGTCCCGCTTTCGATTCGATGTCATCCAGTTTTGCCTCCCTAAACTCTGGGCGTCCTAGGCTTGGCCGGCCTCGCTGTCTAGTTCCATAAATCCTACCGCAAAGGACTTTCCGAGCAGGATGCTCTTCGCTCATGCGAGCTAGGTGTCACCGGAGCCTGTCGAGCTTAATTCCCTTCACGATGTCAACATCGCGGTAACGCAAGTTGATCTCATCATTATAGAGTCTCCAGACTCCGTCCTTCCTCACATACGGGGCCAACGATTCTCCGTAAGACTTTTCTCTCGAACGCGGCTAAGAGGTCAGAATGCTTTTTGCTAAGCACCCAAGTCTCGGATCCATATGTAAGTACTGGTATGACCATTGTCTTATATATCAGCAGCTTGGATGTTATGGTTAAGTTCCTGGATTTGATGAGTCTTGACAGACTATATTAGGCTCTGTTGGCTTTAAGTAATCTTGCGCGTAGTTCTGGTTCCATGCTGTTATCGGCTGCTACAGTTGACCCGAGATAGTTAAAGTATTGCACTTCCTCAAATTCGTGCTCCACTATTTTAATTGAGGGACAAATATTGGATCTTCTACTCGCAGACGTGGCCACCATGTACTTTGTTTTGCTCTCATTTATGTGCAGCTAGCTCGGATTTCGCGCCGCCTACTCGATCTGGATGAAAGCTGCCTGTACAGCTTTTGGGTTTCTACCAACGATTTCGATGTCGCCTGTGTAAGCCCGTATATGAATGGACTTATAGATGCATTGTATATGAATTGCATAGAATAGATTGTTCCTCTTGCCGTTACGTCAAAGTCTCCGATCACTTTCTCCAACGCCTGGTTGAAGAGGACGCAGGCCAGTCCATCCTCTTGTCGGAGCCTGCTATAGATGTTGAATTGGCCTTATAATGATCCGAATATTTTTACTTTGCTTATAACATTGGTCATGGTCAACCTACATAGTCTTGTCAGTTTATTTAGGATCCCGAATTCTCTCACGGCTTTATAAAGTTCTACTCTGTCTATGCTATCATAGGCGGCTTTAAAGTCTATAAAAAGATGGTGTAGTGAGTTTTGAAACTCTAGACATTTTTCCATCACCTGCCTTAGGTTGTAAATCTGATCACTTGTTGATTTGCCTGGGATGAAACCACACTGGTATGAACCAATGATGACTTTAGCGCATGTGGCTATCTAGTCTTGAAGGATAGAGGATATACACGGTACTCAACAACGTTATACCATGATAGTTGCTGCAGGTTGTGATATCTCCCTTCTTATGTATAGGGCATAGGATGCCTCTTCGCCAGTCTTCTGGCATAGCTTCTTCCTCCCATACTTGCACTATTATTTCATGAATTGCTTGGTGTAATGTGGGGCCTCCTATTTTAATCAGTTCCGCTGGGATCCCGGGTCCTTATTATTTTTGAGCCGATTTATTGCTCTGCTAACTTCGTCTATGCTTGGTGGTGGCAGCACAGTATGGTCTTCAGTTATTGGTGCAGCCTCCAATTCCTCAATTAGCTGGCCATTTAGCAACTCATGAAATTGCTCTTCCCATCAATCTCAGATCAGATTATCCTCTTTGTCTTTGCAGTTCTAGTTCACGGACGAGATTGTTCTCCCAGGCTGCTTTCTTTCCTTCCTGTATTGGAGGAAAATTACCGGCGGCCACCACGTGGAGGTTTGATCGCACTTCCACCAGTCAGAGATAGTTATGCAATTCTGATGCATTTAATGTTATTCCCCCTACTCTGCTAATGGCTGACCGCCTGACATTTTTAAATCCTCTTCAAAACTCCGTTAACGCAAATGGGACGGAATATTTTCTTAATTATTTTCTTGTTTTTGCGCTAATGACTAGCATGAGTAGGATAATTAATTTGCCTTATGAATTTCTGCGAGAAATTTCACTGTTTCCAAATAACTACTGTCAATATCTGTCAAAATATTTTCAGAGAAATTTCAAAATCTTCCTATTACTATAATAAAATATCTGTCACTTTATTTTTCAAGAAATATCGCAGTTTCTATATTACTTTTTCAATAGCTGTTTAAATATTCTCTGACAAATATCACGGTTTCCAAATTACAACTGTCAATATCTGTCAAAATATTTTCACGGTCTTCCTATTACTAAAATATAATATCTGTCACTTTATTTTCCGAGAAATATCACAGTTTCCAAATTACTCTTTTAAATATCCGTTAAAATATTCTCTGAGATATATCACGGTTTCCAAATTACTACTGTCAATATCTGTCAAAAAATTTTCAAAGAAATATCACAGTCTTCCTATTACTACAATACAGTATCTGTCACTTTATTTTCCGAAAAATATCGCAGTGTCCAAATTACTTTTTCCAATATCTGTTAAAATATTTTCAAAGAAATATCACAGTCTTCAATACTACAATACTGTATCTGTCACTTTATTTTCCGAGAAATATCACAGTTTCCAAATTACTCTTTTCAATATCCGTTAAAATATTCTCTGAGAAATATCACGGTTTCCAAATTACTACTGTCAATATCTGTCAAAAAATTTTCAAAGAAATATCACAGTCTTCCTATTACTACAATACAGTATCTGTCACTTTATTTTCCGAAAAATATCGCAGTGTCCAAATTACTTTTTCAATAGCTGTTAAAATATTCTCTGAACAATATCATGGTTTCCAAATTACTACTGTCAACATCTGTCAAAATATTTTCAAAGAAATATCACAGTCTTCCTATTACTACAATACAGTATCTGTCACTTTATTTTTCGAGAAATGTCGAAGTTTCCAAATTACTTTTTCAATAGCTGTTAAAATATTCTCTGAACAATATCATGGTTTCCAAATTACTACTGTCAACATCTGTCAAAATATTTTCAAAGAAATATCACAGTCTTCCTATTACTAAAATACAGTATCTGTCACTTTATTTTTCGAGAAATGTCGAAGTTTCCAAATTACTTTTTCAATAGCTGTTAAAATATTCTCTGAACAATATCATGGTTTCCAAATTACTACTGTCAACATCTGTCAAAATATTTTCAAAGAAATATCACAGTCTTCCTATTACTAAAATACAGTATCTGTCACTTTATTTTTCGAGAAATGTCGAAGTTTCCAAATTACTTTTTCAATAGCTGTTAAAATATTCTCTGAACAATATCATGGTTTCCAAATTACTACTGTCAACATCTGTCAAAATATTTTCAAAGAAATATCACAGTCTTCCTATTACTAAAATACAGTATCTGTCACTTTATTTTTCGAGAAATGTCGAAGTTTCCAAATTACTTTTTCAATAGCTGTTAAAATATTCTCTGAACAATATCATGGTTTCCAAATTACTACTGTCAACATCTGTCAAAATATTTTCAAAGAAATATCACAGTCTTCCTATTACTAAAATACAGTATCTGCCACTTTATTTTTCGAGAAATGTCGAAGTTTCCAAATTACTTTTTCAATAGCTGTTAAAATATTCTCTGAACAATATCATGGTTTCCAAATTACTACTGTCAACATCTGTCAAAATATTTTCAAAGAAATATCACAGTCTTCCTATTACTAAAATACAGTATCTGTCACTTTATTTTTCGAGAAATGTCGAAGTTTCCAAATTACTTTTTCAATAGCTGTTAAAATATTCTCTGAACAATATCATGGTTTCCAAATTACTACTGTCAACATCTGTCAAAATATTTTCAAAGAAATATCACAGTCTTCCTATTACTAAAATACAGTATCTGCCACTTTATTTTTCGAGAATTATCGCAGTTTCCAAATTACTTTTTTTAATATGTGTTAAAATATTTTCGGGGTTCCAAATTATTACTGTCAGTAACTGTCATTATATTTTCCGAGAAATATCACGGTTTCCATTTTACTTCTGTTAATGTTTGTCAAAATAATTCACGTAAAAGTTCACGGGTCTTAAATTACTATTTCCGATATCTGTCAAAACATTTTCGGAGCAATTTCACGCTTTCCAAATTTTTATTTCTCATCAGATTTTTCTGCATCAAATTTTTTTATCTCAATGACAGCGAACGTGTTAATTGCTTTGTCTGAAGAAATTGTTGCGCAAGCACAATGCTGCTCACTTATTTGTTGTTTCACAAACAATTTAATCATTTCTCAACGATGGTAATTGGCAACATTTTTTATTATCTTCTTTCTTTAAAATTGATTTCAAGCCTGATGATGAGTTGATTCGATTTGAGATGATTTTGAGTCGACAAACATATGATAAAGTTGTTTTTCTGATTGCAAACAATTCAATAAATAAATCGAAACTAAAATTCTTTTTAAAGCAATTAGTTCCCGGCGCGTCCCGGAAAACACGTTTCTAGGTCAAGCTAAGAAGGAAGTTGTTTTTGTTTCCAAAATGCCGATTTATTCGTTTTCACATTTTACACTTGACATTGATTGAGTCATCAGAATTGGATGGCAATGGTGACGAATTAAAGAACATGAATTCAATTATTAATAATTATAATTAAATGGAACGAGTATTTTTTGTTGTTTTGTCCTTGACGGGCTTTGATGTTTGCGATAGCAGCAAAATTGTACGCAAATTGTTAGAGGATTTCGCGTTTTATTTATTTTGATGCAAAAGTTTGCTGCAATGATCGGCGGTTAACCCAAAATAAACTGACTTTTGCGGTGCCCACAACTTGATAAAGTTTGGCTTTCTTACTCTGAAATGAATATCAGAGTAAGGCAGAGTAAGAGCGAGTAAAGTTACCCAATTTAGTCTACAAACTAAAAAAGAGACTACCCAACGAACAGGCTGAAATTCTAAGATCCTACATTTCGGGCAGATACTTTCGCGCATAAAAGAGAAAGACACATATTCGGAGCTTAAAGAAACCAAAGCGGGTGTACCCCAAGGGAGTGTTCTTGGGCCAATATTGTATCTCCTGTATACCCACGATATTCCAACACTAGAATACAATTCAATTGCTACATTTGCTGATGGTACGGCTTTAATGGCAGTTGCGGAAAGTAATGTGGACTCAACTAGTAAACTACAAGAGGCGATCTCGCATATTCAAAATTGGACAAGAAAATGGCGAATACGATTAAACGAATCAAAATCAGTACATGTTGATTTCACAAATAAAAAAATAGAGCATATACCAGTGTATATTAACAACCAAGCCATACCATACGCAAATTGTGCAAAGTACCTTGGTATGACTTTGGATGCGAAACTTCAATGGAAAGCCCATGTCAAGAAAAAAAGGGAGGAGATTGGTATTCGCCACAGAAAACTGTACTGGATGATAGGAAGACAATCTTGTCTATCAACAAACAATAAAATTTTGATTTACAAGCAAGTCATAAAACCCATATGGACTTATGGTATTCAACTTTGGGGTTGCACCAAAAAAAGCAACATTCAAATAATCCAACGATTTCAAAACAAGGTGCTAAAAAACTTTGTAAATGAACCTTTCTATATTCGGAACGATGACCTTCACAGGGACCTGGGCATGGAATGCGTACAGAATGAAATTCATATATTCGCTAAAAAGCATGAGGATCGGCTTCACCACCACACGAACCCTGAAACCACCCCGCTCTTGGACCACACAAACCTAGTTAGGAGACTAAAAAGAATCAAACCTTTTGAACTAGTGCAGCAGATATTGCTTATTAGTCTAGGGACTAGATTGTAATATTTTACTAACATTACCAAATGTTTTTCAATAAAAAAATAATAATTTTTCAGTGAGATAAGCCATCAGGTCACCTGTAGAACGTTGCCTACGAAAACCGTACTGCTGGTCGCTAAGGATTTCGCGTGATTTAAGGTATTGCATAAGCTTACGATTGATCGGGGTTTCCATGCCCTTAGAAAGTATGGAAGTAAGCGCATGGGTCGGTATGTGCAAAGAGATGACGGTTTGCATTTCTTAAGGACAGGAAGGATAAAGCTTGTTTTCCAATTGCTTGCGACGACTCCAGAAGAATGAGAAAACTTGAAAAGAATGCAAAGTGACAATGCCAACGTTGAAGAACACCTCTTTAAAACTATAGCGGGAATACCATCAGGCCCAGCAGATTTATGAATGTTGAGAACAATTAATACTATGTACCCAAAAGTACACCTCCTAGAATTACACTTTGTACTGGGGGAAGTTCCTTAAGCCATGATATTACACCCCTCAAAAAGGATGAACGATCGGGAATTTGTTTTAAACTCGTAGGTAGCTGATTATAAATTTTAGGTGCCACAGAGGTAAAAAATCGTTTAAAATGTTCTTTTCTAGCTGGTGGACAGTTAACGTGATTAGAGTTACGTAATGAATAACTAGTTACTTTTAGATCTCTGTGACCACTACGTATAAAGAAAATTTTTAGAACTTAATATACGTATAAATATCTCAAAGGAAGAATGTTTAAATTCCTAAATAAATGTAATGAAGAAGTTAGTTTCCGTTGACGACATATTGTTCTTACAATAAAGTTTTGTGCTACTATTAAGGGCTTTAGGTTGGAAAAATATATACCACCCAACAGCTTAAACCATATTGAAACTTTGACTGGGCAAGGCTAAAATAGATAGATCTAAGAACCGGTTCGGGACAAATATCGCGCGGTAGTTATAGTTGTCGATTACAAGATACAAGGTACTTTTGCAATAATTCCACATGACTCTTAAAACTAAATCGATTATCAATCGTTACTCCTAAATATTTAAAAGAGTCAACAACGTCAAGCACATTACAAGAATCAGAACATGTAAAATTGTTATAAAAACAGTCAGAGGAATGATATACATATAACATTATTGATGTTTGCTGCTATTCCAGACAATTTGATATTCATATTCATATTCGTTTTAGAGCTAAGGACCATATAATGTAGGTCAAACCAGCGTCTAAGAATGCAAAGATCATTATCAATCTTCTGAGTATTAACATCACTACTCTTGAAGCTATAAACCAATCCCACATCATCAATAAAGCTAACTGAATGGCCTTCTAATTTTAATTGGAAAATTGAATTGATCTAAATCAGAAATAAGATTGGTCCTAAAACTGATCCCTGCGGCACTCCGCACTTGACTTTTCTAAAATCGCCAATACAGCTCGAAATTTTGACCCCTTGTTGTCTATCTGAAAGATAAGAACGAAACAAGTCATTCGCAATGCCGCGATTTCCAGCTTCATCTCACTTTATTAATAATAAGTCATGATCCACAATGTCAAATGCTTTTGTAATATGTCTATAAAATTTACTGCAGCAGATTGATCATTATTCAGCGACAATACAATACGATTTACAAGCTCTAGCAGTGCATCCTCAGTATTTTTACCCTGATGTCTAAAACCAAATTGACTATTTGAAAAAAAGTTGCATTTTGCAAGAAATGAATGAGTAAACGTTTTTTGATTATTTTCTCCAAAAGTTTAGAGAAAACTGAAAGTAACGAAATTGGACGATAATTACCCAAATTTGAGGGAGTGGTACTACAACAGCTTTCTTGAGAACCTCAGGAAAAACACCGCTTGACATGCTAAGATTACAAACAAAAGATAACATTGAGAATTGCTTATGTTATCGTAACCACAAGCCATTGAATTATTTAAAGATGTAATGGTATCGTATATCTCAATGTCATCAG
Source organism: Nephrocerus scutellatus (assembly GCA_947095585.1). Lineage (NCBI taxonomy): Eukaryota > Metazoa > Arthropoda > Insecta > Diptera > Pipunculidae > Nephrocerus > Nephrocerus scutellatus. The sequence goes on from OX352761.1 coordinate 17,691,701, forward strand.
TTGGAGTAAAGAAAAACGATTTCTGCTGTAGTGTAGGAAACAAATACTGCGACTCTTCTAATGCAGTTGGAGTTCTAAGCGCGATACTCCCTTTAAGATCGTCAATGACGTTAACAAAATAATTATTGAATTCGTTTGCAATTTTTAGATCTTCTTCCAGAATTTCATTATTCTCAGTCATTATGGACGCAATAGGGACTTTTTCCTTATTACCGTTTAAAAATTCGTTTACAAGACGCCATTGAGTTTTTAAGTCTTTTTTACAGTTTGTTAAAACGTCGGTAATAATAAAATTCCTTTTCTATTGGAATAGCTGAATTTGTTTTTTTCTTCTCTTAGATCTTTATCCTATGAAATAATTTAATGTTTCTGGGATGCCTCCGAATGTTAATGATCGTATCGGAAATGGCATAAAGTGGTCAGTTAATGCTCCTATAGAAATTATTGAGGCCAACCCAGTCGGCTTTCTCGTGTAGCCATACTTTTCTTCTTCATGTATGTCGGTTTGGCTTAGAGCAAGGAGGACCGTAAAGCTCATCTGGCCTTACAATACATGCGTCACATTTGTTATTAAGTACAGTGAATCCTTTTGAGGGTCGTTTTGGGGTTCTTTTTGGAGTGTTTTGTGGGACTTTTGAGAGGTCATTTTGTAGGTCTTTTGGCATTCTTTTGGAGTTTTTTCTGAAATCTTTTGCTTTCTTCCACACATCTGTGGAGCATCCTAAAAAAAATCTAGGACGGTCTGGATTTGTATGGAAACAAACAGACAAATTTTCAAATTTATAATAAGATTCCTTGCTAACTAATTGTCTTCACCTTGCTTTTTTGTCCATCTCATTTCAGTTGTAGCTAAGTAAGGTAAGCTAAGGTCCAAACAGGAAAGGACCTAAATTAGAAGATAAACAGCAGCAGGCAGCAACAGTTACTTAACAATGGATTTCGATAAAATTCTCGCGAAATGCGGAGATTTCAATCGATATCAGTTTATGGTTTTGGCCTTTTTTGGCCTTATCAACATCATTGTATCAATGCATTATTTTACTCAAACTGTGATAAGTTTCGTGCCAGATCATTGGTGAGTGTGCTTTTTTTCGCAGCTTTCTGCGTTATGAGTTTCGGATAAAGGAAATAATTTTACAATCTCTTACAGGTGCTACCATGAAAAACTGGAGAATAAGACATTTACGGAAATTGCCAATATTTATCAGCATTTCCCAAATCCATCGTGCACTCGACTGGAGACAATTGATGGTCCAAATGTCACAGTGAGCAGCGACAAGTGTACAAGATGGATCTACAAATATGACTATGGCTACAGAAGTATGAATACAGAGGTAAGAATTGTTTTGTTGTTGTTAATTTAATAGTAATTGCATTACAACTCTTTCGTCCACACAGTTGAACTGGGTTTGTGAATCGTCGTACAAGGCGCGAATCGGCCAGTCAATGTTTTTCATTGGTTCCGTCGTGGGAACTCTGTTCTATGGTCTGCTTTCGGATAAAATTGGACGACTGCCGGCGCTGATATTGTCCAATTTGTCCGGCTTTGTTGGAGATTTCTCAACGATATTCACAGGAAGTGTGGGAACATTTACACTGTGCCGATTCATTTCGGGCTTAGCGGCTGACACCAATTTCTACCTGATGTACATTATTGGTGAGTGAATTGGGTGGGTGTTGCTTGAAATTACCAGTCGCCATGGAGTATGTATTACGAAAAGCTCAGTTGTTGTTGACAACACATTGACAAAATCAACGATCAGAAATTATTAGGAACAGTCATTTTTACATTCTTCGCCCAGTCAGATTACCGTGGACGGAAATAAACCCAAAATCTTTGTTAAATCAATCTGATAGGTAAAGTGTGATCAGGATCGGCAACCGCATGACCGATAATCTTGGTCTTATTCTGGATAGGAAGCTAAGCTGGAAACCCAACATACAAGAAAGAGTCCGTGCAAAAAAGCCATAGGAAGTAATTGGGGTCTTCAACCACATATCACTCATTTGCTGTACACAGCAGTAGTCAGACCTATTCTGCTATGCGGTGTGGCTGTTTGGTGGACTGCATTAGATAAAGCGATTAATCGCGACGAACTAAGCAGAGTCCAAAGATCAGCTTGTTTTTGTGTGAGCGGAGCGCTCCGTACAACTCCTTTGGATATTCTGCTCAATCTTGCTCCACTCGACATTTTCGGCAGACAGCTGGCTGCAAGCGCGGCTACTCGCCTCAGAGCAATCTCTCAGTGGACCGTAAAGGATTTCGGCAACTCTTCTATCCTCAATTCAGTGAGGACTCTACTTGTCAACATAGACTACACCATTCCGAAGCTCCACTTCAACAAAAACTTCCAGGTCACCATCCCCTCCAGGTCTTCTTGGGAGAAAGGTATCTACCTAGAAAATGAAGAAACTAACTTCTACATTGACGGGTCGAAAACTGATGAAGGGGTTGGCGGAGGTGTCTTTTCAAAAATACTAAATCTAAGCCTATCTTTCCGTCTTCCTGATCACTGTAGGGTTTTCCAAGCTGAAATCATGGCTATTAAGGAAGCCTTGTCTTGGCTGAAGAGAAATGTCATATCTGTTAAGGATATCCACATTTTCTCAGATAGCCAGGCTGCGCTAAAGTCCATGAAATCAGTCTCCACAAATTCAATTCTAGCCCGGAATTGCCGATCGTCTCTTGAGGAGATGGCGGAGCATTTCAACATTCACCTGTGCTGGGTGCCGGGGCATAGAGACATTCCTGGTAATTGTATGGCTGATGAACTCGCCAAACATGGAACCACACTACCCCTATTGCCTGCATATGGTTCACTAGGCATGCCGATCGCTACGTGCAAACTCATATTTAAACGGGATGCTATGATAAAAACTAATTATAGATGGTCAATAGGTACAACGTGCATAGCAACGAAGCAGATCTGGCCCAAGCTAGATCCGAAACGCTCCAAGTGTTTGATCTCTCAAAACAGACTGCACATTGGTGCCATTATAGGTGTCATAACTGGACACTGTCTCATAGGCAAGCATGCAGAAAGACTAGGAGTCTTTTCCTACAATTTCTGCAGAAGCTGCATTGATTAGGGGGAGGAGGAAACCACTCTCCATCTACTTTGTACGTGCCCAGCCCTCTCGAAAAGGCGGAAGATCCATCTTCTTTTTCAACGATCTCAACGATCTAATCCACATTGACATTAACAGTCTTGCACTTCATACGAAGCTCCAAGTGGTTCAACGAGTATGCGTGTAATTTGCCTAGATCCTTGTGGTATCATAACGGACCTTCATGGTCTAAGTGCGTCGGTTTTGACTGACGGCCTCTTTAACCTAACCTAACCTAACAGCACAGGCAGCGGCTGCGTCACACCACCCACCATCATCATCATCATCATCATCATCGTGTCCTATAACCTTGATTGGGGCATAGGGCGTCAACCAAACTTTTGCATCCTTCACGGTCTGCAGCAAGGTATTTTAGCTGTGGCCACGTCCTTCTCTGGGATTCTGCTTCTGCTAAGACAGTTGATTTCCATGTATTTCTTGGTCTTCCAACCAGCCGTGCACCCTGTGGATTCCATTCAAAGGACTGCTTTGCAATTTCTTCGCTTGGTTTCCTCAGTTTGTGATCAATCCATTGCCATTCACGCTTTCTTACATCGACGTCCAGCCGCTCTTGACTTGTCCTGCGCCACAATTCCTCGTTTTATACAATTTGTCGCCAGCGAATCTTTAGGATGTGGCGTAGACAGCGATTCACAAAAGCTTGCAGTTTCCTCGTAATAGTAGACGTGACTTTCCAGGTTTCGCAGGCATATAACAGTACGGATTTGACATTGGATTCGAAGAATCTCAACTTAGTGCGTAAGGAGATTTGACTGGATTTCCAAATTGGGGTCAGACTACCAAAGGCAGCACGAGCTTTATTAATTCTACTTTTAACGTCCAGATCCGTACCGCCATTTGCAGAAACAATACTGCCAAGGTAGTTAAACTGTTTGACTTCTTCCACTGTTGTCTCCTGTATAATAATACGCTGCTGTGTGCCGGTGAGCTTTTTGCTGTTTATTCTTAGACCACCCGATTCTACTTCACTTTCAGTGTTTGGCACATCCCGTTCAGCCCACTGATGTTATTAGCCAGGAGGCATATATCATCGGCATAGCCTAAATGACTGAGCTTTTCAAGCGGTCTCCATTGAATGCCCTGTCGCTCCGCTGTACCAACACTGGCCGTCAATACGTCGTCCATCGCCAGCAGGAAGAGGATTGCTGATAGAACATCCACCTGTCTAACACCCTGTTGCGTTAAAATGATGATAAACTTACCTAGCTCGCTTCCAAAACAAAACACCCTGTTGCACTACGAAGGAGTCGGATACCCAACCACCCACCCACCATACAAACGTAATATTAGTCTACAGTTTTCGAGGTCGCTGAAATGACAATGCAACACCTCACCCTGTCGACCAAGCACTGTCTTACCAACAAGGTTACTAGACAGACGTTTTTTGAAATATCGCACGCTTCAAGGGGTTGATGTCCTGAGGCGGTCTTGGGGTTTTTTTGAGGGCGGGGTCGACATTGGTTTTAGTATCGAATGCATCGTTGTCGGTGTCGTGTAACGGTCTGCGGGCACACTCGTTTCAAATGTATACATCAGTAAATTAGTTCTACACCAACTACGCACTTACCTAGCCAAAGAATAATTTGTATGAGCCAAGCCAAGCAATAATACTCATCAGATCAGACCTTATGGGTTAATTTATCGTCGCTCACTTCACTGTCGCTCCTAGAATTAAATCCCTATACGAAAGGCGAATTGAGAAGGTTTCTCATGACAGTTATTTCAGTTGGACGTTTGTCAGACATTCCCGTGAGGTGGCTCTTTGAAGCTTAGAGAGAAATATGGGAAAACTCAAGAACACGAACATAAATTGTCAGAGTTTTGGCCGTAAGTATGGCTCACATGAAGCTTTGGCAGCTAAATATGGAATCCCACACGAACCGGCTTTGCAAGAAGATTAAATTGAAAATCCAACTCTCCTTCATTATCTTTGCAAATGTTCGGCCCAAGCAGGATACTTTATACTAATGATCTCCTGTATGGGTGACTTCTAATTCAATTCATTCTTTTACTGGCTACTATGCTATGTCCCGTCATCGAAGTGTAATTTTAACCACCTGGGTCAACAACAAGCTTCGTTTGAACGACGACATATTCGCCGTCACTTAAAATTCTGCTTAATGTTTGGGTTTCCTAAGACGGTGCACTTAAAAGGTGCGTACATCTAGAATAGTGGAGCCATGATCTCGTAGAAACAATAGTTGGTTTTGTTGGCAACCTCTATTTTCTCTATCTATTCTATTCCCATTTCTATTCTATTATATTTTCTCTGTATGTGCTTGAGTGCATATAATGCTTCCATCGGTCTTCATGGATGACAGTTAAGTCGGTTTTGTATCCGACTAGCAACTCCGCTGATTGTTCTTAGTCCTTATTTCATTTTATAGGATCGGCATCTATATCCGAGGTTATTGGTTGTATTGTGACAAGGCTGTTTTTTCCGCGCAACCCCTAACCTAACTGCTGGAGGGCAGGTTCCTCTTGTGTCTCCTGGCACAAAAGAAGCCGGATGGGTATACCGGTTCGCAAATGGTCTGAAATCCCAAATCCAAGTCCGAGTAGCCCAAATGCATTTAATGCTATTAACATACCAACTCCTTGGTCTGTTGCTAGTTGAAAGTTTTTGCCCGATGTCTGATCCTAAATACGCCAGTGAATCATAAATTCAAAAATCAATTAATTCAACGTTGCGTTTAATTTTTAATTTAATGAAAAACCTTCATAACTCTGATTTTATTCAATTTTTGATTTTTTTTTTTGCTTTTCTTTTTCACAGTTCTCGAGTATATTCGGCCATCGATGCGTACATTTGGCCTCAACATGGCCGTGGGGGTGTTCTATTGTATGGGACTGGTCTTCACACCATGGCTGGCGGTGTTAGCCGGACGATGGCAGTACTACCTGGCGATGACATCCATTCCAATTCTGTCTGTGGTGACATTTTATTTTTTCATCCAGGAAAGTGCCCAATGGCTGGTGACACGCAACGATATCGATGGCGCCATTAAGAGACTGAAACGTGTTGCCAAATTCAATGGGCGAAAAGTAAGCTCAGAAGAGTTTGACGAATTCCGGAAATACTGCGAGAAGCAGCATGAGAAAAACGGTCACGACGATCAGAAGCGAGCGAACCTGTTCGATTTGTTCAGGACGCGCCGAATGAGGAAGCACACGCTCATTTTATTCTTTAAATCGTAAGTGCGGTGCAATAGATTACTCCAAATGCACATTTATTTTATTTTCTATTGAATCCTTTAATGCAGCATGGTCATCACCCTGTGCTATGATGCTGTCTCGAGGAACGTCGAGGGCATGGGCCTATCGCCGTTTGTCATGTTCTCGCTGAGCGCTTTCGCTGTATTGCCGTCAAGCATTATACTGATTCTGTTACAGGATCGGATCGGCCGCAAGGGAATGGCTTCCGCTTCACTGCTGGTCGGTGGTATATTCACTGCCGCGTCCGGCATTGCCATTGCTTATCAACAGCACAACCATAATGCCATACTCTTAGCTTGCCTGACAATTGCAGCGCGTTTCGGTGTTGCCATCTCGTACGAATCTGGCTCACAATATGCCACCGAACTGATACCAACTTGTGTCCGGGGACAGGGTGTTGCAGCAGTGCATGTCGCCGGATTTGCTGCCTCATTCTTGGCACCGTACATTCTGTGGCTGGGAGCATTCTTCAAAGCTGCCCCCTCCATTATCCTGGGGACGCTGTTCTTCTGCGGTGCATTTGTTTGCCTATTGCTACCCGAAACACTTAACAAGTATGTTGTTGTTGCTATTTTTTATACTCATTACTTATCCGCCCCCTCCCCCCCATCCATCATAATAATCTTTTCAGAACTCTTCCGAAAACCATCGAAGAAGGTGAGGTCTTTGGCAAAGGAGAGCGTATCCTTGACTTTCCATGCTTGGCGAAAAGGCACAAATCCGAATCGGAGCTGGAGACATTCAAGCGGAAGCCAACGGACAATGGCATCGATCATGATCACGAAGATGGCGACGCAGATCATGTTTAGGCTAATTTCGTCACTGAATGTTTTGTCTCAATTTAGTTAGATTCTTTAGAGATAAGTAGGATCTCGCAGTTGCTCTTTCTCTCTCTCTCTCTCTCTCTCTCCCATCTGCGTCTTTTTTTATATTCATATACATATATACAAACATATATCGATAGGTAGATAGAATTATTTAATTGTACTTTAAATTAAATGAGAAAACACGCACACACAGTAGCAACGAAGCCTTTAAGTATTTAAGCTTTCGATTGGATAGGGATGTTCATAATCATAACGGAATCGACCGTAGGTTCCCGTTCTCCGTTTCTTATAAACAAATGTATTACATGAATATTATGTAATTAACATACATATTATGTATGTTTATAGGTATAAGATTGCCATAGACATAGAAGAAACACCTAAATTCAAAATAAAATAAAATTAATAAAATGATCGTAGATTCCTAAGACAATACATACATGCATACACATACACAGATATCGAATTTGATGATAGTGCATTTCCACAATGCTCCTTCCTCTTCTTAGCTAAACTTTGTACAAAGACACATTTCACCGCAACGAAGAACCGCCAAATATGAGGCGCTAAGACGCGGTGGCCTCTTCATCTTCAAGTGTCTTTTACAAACACCTTTGCTTTACCAATAGATTTTTATAACTAAGCGATTTTTCATACAATCTCTCTCTGACGGAAGAGCTCCTCTCCAAAGTTTTCGATGAACTGCCTTCTTCCAGACTTTTTGGCAGAACCGAGTAGGTTGAAACGCAGCAGTGGCGGCCGTGTCCAGAATATTATAAAACAACGCCAAAGGCCATCGTTAAGTTGTCCGTTTTGTGGAGTATACTGGAACAAAATTTTGTCCATCATTATTATTTCTGGCTTGTTTTTTAGTCGTCCTGACATGTGGACAACAGAACTACAAATATGTTTGCTGCTGGGACGTAGGAGCACATCGTGGCATTTTCAACAAATCCAATCCAAACTAAAGGGTGGGCAATTTGAAAGTTTATTTTTAAAAACGCTATAAAATGAGTATACATCAATACTTTTCGGATATTTTCTTTCATTGTGAAGGTTGGAGTCTACTATTTAGGCGATTTAGGAATGAAAAATAATTTCGTTCATGTGGCTTCCTCTGCTGGCCTTACAGTAAGCCCTTCTGTGAGTCCATTTTTCAAGAGCTTTTTCGATCATTTCGGCGCCTATCTCGCGAATAACAGTCGCAATGTTATCTTTTAAAGCTGGAATTGTCTCTTAATTATCCGCATAACATCTATCCTTTACAGCACCCCATAGAAAAAAGTCCATCGGTGTCAAATCGCAGCTTCGCGCAGACCAATTGCCATCTCCAAAACAGCTGGTTATTCGGTTGTCAAATTTGGCGCGTAAGAGATCGACTGTCAGTCAATCGATTGTATGGCATGCGGCGCCATCCTGTTGAAACCAAAGGTCGTCCACATTTTTGGCGTCGATTTGAGGCCATAACAATTTGGTCAGCTGGCTCTGTTACTCTCTGTTGCGTTTCCAGCAGCGTTTTCAAAGAAAAATGGGCCACCACTCCAAATCCAAACAAAACTGTCGCTCTTGTTGAATGCATTAGATTCTCTACGATTACGTGAGGCTATTCCGAACCCCAAATCTGGCAGTTCTGCTTGTTTACATAGCCCCCGATATTGAAATGCACTTCGTCTGAAAATATGATTTTTCGACCAAAATCTACGTCATTATCAATTTGGTCTATGGCCTACTTAGAGGACTGGTATCTAAGGGGATGGTCATTACAACTCTTAAGTTATCTGGACCTTGTAAGCGAATAATCCGAGGTCGAATAGTCTGTTCGATCGACAACTCTTCACTTCATTTAAAAATTGGGCGAAATTGGGCAACTGAAGTTAGTGAAGAGGAGTTCTGCTCGTGTAGTTACTTCATATGAGTAACATTGACATGTATCTGACGTGAAGAATACCAATCAAACCGTCTCTTCACTTCAGTAGCTCAATTTAAGTGGAGAGTCGCTCAATTAACTGAAGTTAATAGTTGTACTCTTCAGGCCAATCGAAGGCGGCTCTGAATTAAATGAATTAGTAGCTGTATATGAAGTAATATAATTGAAGAGACTGTTTAATTGAAAACTCTTCATTTCAGTTAAAAATTGGGCGAAATTGGGCAACTGAAGTAAGTGAAGAGGTGTTCTGCTCTTGACTTCAAATCAGTAACATTGACATTTAACTGAAGTGAAGAATACCTATCGAACAGTCTCTTCACTCAGTAGCTCAATTTAAGTGGCGAGTCGCTCAATTAACTGAAGTTAAGAGTTGTACTCTTCAGGCCAATCGAAGGTGGCTCTGAATTAAATGAATTAGTAGCTGTGTTTGAAGTAACAGAAGAAGAGTAGCTCATTTAACTGAAGTGAAAAGTTATACTCTCCAGTACAATCGAAGTTACAAATCCTGGTAAAGCGATGGTTAAAGTCTCAACTACAATGGGAAGCAAGGGCTTATTCTTGTTTGAAAACCAAACAAAAAGCTGGGCTAATTGTTCTTCCTTTTTTTATTTCTGTAAGTTACCTATAATGAGCTCAACTAACGGCTTGCTGGTTTTGTCATTTGCAGTAGCTGTCAAATTTTATTACTGAATCATTCATTGTTAACGCATGAATTATATGTCGGAGAAATCGAAGAGATAAGAGAAATCGAGAATTCGGAATTCCGATATATCCGATAAATCCCATAATATTTTTCTCTGATCAGATCTGCCAGATCAAAAAAAATCATCTGCTCAGAGAAAAGTTTTATATTTTTACTTGAATGCTCCAAAGTGGTAGACATGTCTTATGTTTAAAGAGACAAACAACTACAGCTGTCAAAAAAATTTCGGTATTTTTTTTTTCACAGTAAAGAAATCATATCCGAGAATTATCGCAGTGTAAAAAAACGACTTTAGAAAACAAATTATTCTCGGAAAATTAAAAAAAAAAGATCTGAATTTTGACAGTAAAACTATCTCTCCGATTACTCCAGTACATAAAAATAACACAGCTATAATGCACATTTGCCAGCATGAGCACGCATATGGGAATTTAAGCTCTGATTTATTAAGGTTTCGTTCACTTTTGCTCGCGTCTATGCGTGCCATTTAATGGACGATTATAATACACTTTCGCGTGCATCGACTAGTGTCAAATGTCAACGAAATGCTTGCTAATGTTTGCCAAATGTCAGCCTTAAGCAAGGTAGGGTCGATTATAATAGACTTTCGCATACATAGACTAGTGTCAAATGTTTGCAACAAATAGTAATAATGAAATTTTCCATGCACTAGCATTTGTCTCTGTTTTTTGTATCCAAAAGACAAATGTCAAATTTAAACATGTAAGGAGAGACCAGAATCGCTCGCGTTTATGCGCGCGAAAGTGAAAGAAAACTCAACGAATCGCAGCTGAACTCTATTAGATCAACACAATACTCTTTCTGTGTATTCGAAAATTCGCCTATGCGTGCTTATGCTAGTAAATGTCCATTATAATTCATACTTTATATGTGAAAATTTGACATTTGTCCTTTGGATACAAAAAAAAAGAGACAAGTTCTAATGCTGGCAAAATTTCATTATAACTATTTGTTGCAATTTGGCAAACATGAGCAAGCATTTCGTTTACATTTGACATTACGTCCATGTACGCAAAAGTGTATTATAATTGACCCTACGCAGCTTTAGGCTAAACTATAATGCAATTTCGCCATCAAATGCTAATGTCAAAATCCGACGAAATGCTTCCCAAAGTTTCTAAAGTTTTTCATCCGACTATTAAGTTATTTTGCCACCTTGACTATCTGTCATTTGAAATAACAACAAACGACCAATTTTATATATATTTGTTTTTATTTTTAAGGAATTTAAGTAAAAAGGCTGAACTATAATGCAATTTTATGAGTACAATGAGAAACGGAAAGTTTTGCGGGAAGGGTTCAATTGAATTTTAAATTAAAAATTTAAGAGCAGAAACTGCTCTTAGCAAATCTTTTAGTAACTCAATGGTCTTTCTCCCTTCATAAGGTCGGAAAAAAAGTTTTTCCAATTTGCCCGTAAGGGCTGGATATTTGAAGAGAAAATATATTATGCATATACCGGCCAATGGTCAGTGATTATAGCTACGACTCTGCATTTATCTTTCCATGATATGGAGATCAGCTCGGTAGAGTTATTTTCATTGTAGGAAGACCGCATCGCCCTCGATGTAGTGCAGTTGGTTACGTCATTCCAACTTAATTGAGCCTTGGTCGTATGGTATGTGAGAACATGTTCCCTGACAGGGCTCAATGGACAGCAGACTCCCTTCATGTAATCGATGTCCAATATTACGCCCTTCTTCGCCAGTACGTCCGCCTTCTCATTGCCGTCAATGTCACTGTGCCCCGGTACCCATACTAGGGTTAGGTCTATGCTTTGGCTTACCGAAGCGAATTCAGTTGGACACTGTCTGACAAGTTTTGAGTAATTGCTATAATGGCTTTAATTGCAGATTGGCTGTGTACGAGTATGCCAGCCCTACCCGTTATAGCGGTATTATTAGCAAGTGCCCTGCAAGCCTTCCTAATCGCCAGGTTCTCCGCCTGAAAGATGCTATCAGAGTCAGGCAGCTTGTTGGACCTTGAAAGATTAAGTTTTTTTTTTTTGAGAAGACTTCAGCGCCAACTCCATTTCTCATCTTGGATCCGTCGGTGAATAGAGTAAAGTCAAAGAGCCCCAGTATTCCCCCGTTCTTCCAACTTTCTCTAGTCGGAAACTCTACGGCAAAGCTGTGCCTAAGTTCCATTTAGGAGTGCAGTAGTCAGTTGAGGATGGTCTAATATCCTTTGGTAACGACTGCGGTATATTGCAGTGCCAATATGGTTTGACAACAAACCATCCATTTTCTCTGAGGCGGACTGTGTTGCACGTCGCAACGTATTTAATAAATAGGTCGGGGGGTAATAGGTGTAGAATTGTGTTGAGAGCATCGGTTAGGACAGTTATACCAACAGTTACTTATTTTGTAATCTACCTAGCTTGCTGGCATTGTACTTCTTGTTAATCGCCGGCCACTGCACTAACGCTCCATAGGTGAGAATAGGGCTAGCACCGCTGTGTACAGCCATAGAGCCATCATCGGCTGCAGGTTCCATTTATTACCGCTGGTTTTGTTACTAGCATACAAGCCATACATGCTTTCTGAGCCCTAAATTCTTTATTGTACTTCCAGCTGAGTTTCCTATCTACTAGGATCATGCCGAGAATTTAGCGTCTGAGGTAAGTAAGTGTCTGATCATTGAGCTTGGGTAGGGCGAAATTCGGTATTTTGAACATAGTGGTGAACAGTACTCAGCTCGTTACCCAGGAGCTAATCCTGCTTAGAGCCCTTTCCATAACTTCCTTAACCACTTTTGTCCTGTCCAGTCCTATTACACGTCAGTCACATGAGCTACGTAAATCTCACTTAAGTCTATTAGAGACATAGTTGATAGTTGACGCTTATCTCTCAACTAATAATGCTTGGACCTTGTTTATAACCATCAGCCACAATAAGGGCGATATTTCCCCTTAATTTATACAACTGTCAAATTTTCTTGACAAAATGCGCTCGGCAGCGCACATCCAATCGATTGGCAAAGTCAACGAAACAAATGCGAACGCCAATATGGCCGCATAATACGTTTTCATTGTATTCGCTCATTTCATCATCGGGTTTTTGACACTAGTGTAAGAAGGCGAAATTGCATTATAGTTCAGACTAAACTCATACGTAAGTTAACGAATATTTGACGAAACCGACAAAAATTACATTGTGGGTGATAATATAGCATCGGGTTCATGATTGCAAACTTGTTTTCCAAACCAGGCAACAGAGATTCTTTTAATAAACACACACGTTGCAACAAAACAAAAACACATGTCAATTTGACAGCATACTGACTGTCATTTTACTTTTTTGAACATAAAGCATGAATTATAATGGACATGGGCCAGCATATGAACAAGCATTGACGAATTTGCCAATACACAGAAACACAGAAAGTTCAGCTCCGACTCGTTAAGTTTTCGTTCACTTTCGCGCGCATGGGCCCGATCGATCCAGTCGCTCTTTACATGTGACTTTTGTCTTTTTTTTTTTTTTTTTTCATTGTAGTCATTTGTTCTAATTTGGCAAACATGGGCAAGAATTTCGTTGACATTTGACGCTAGTCCATGCACCCGAAAGATTGTTATAATTCTTGCCAAACTCATGCAAAGGTAATGCAGTTTTTTTTACAATAATGAACGAAAAGATGGCTGGACTGCATGTTTTTTATATTTACGTACTCGTCCCATGTAATGGGTCACATCACACGTCAGTCACAAGAGTTAAGTAAATCCCACTTAAGTCTATTAGAGACATAGTTCATAGTTGACGCTCATCTCTCAACTAATAAGGCTTGGGATTTGTTCTCTTTGTTGTTTATTGCTCAGCTGCACTCATACAAACATACATACATATACACGAGTATGTACGGCTTAGATAGTCTGTAGCTTTATAAATAATTAAATAAATTGCAATATAAGAAAAGTTCAACTTAAAATAAGAAAATTAAAGAAAGAAAAACATACATAATATATACACATAGTATGACTTATAAGCAAAAAGTTATAAAATCGAAAACAACAACAACAACAACAAAAAGTAATTGTATTTTTCTACTGTACTTAAAATGTTGAAAAAAATGTGAAAATTATTTTTTCTTCCAGAAAATAAACTGAAATATAGAAAAAGAATTAAATTAAATAAAAATTATATTAAATTGAAGTGGCTTAAATAGTTTTTTTTTGTAACTATATCGTTATTCCATAAGGACACAGCTTTGCTACTTCTTCTTCTGCGTCTTCTTCTATGAGGCGGAGTAAGCATGGTCGCGAGGAATATAAAAAGTTTTTAAAGTTTTGAAAAAAAATCTGGCCATTATTTTGAATCATAAAAGTTTGTCATCATCATAGTGGTCTCTGCAGCCGGGGCCAGGCTCTTCCATCTCCAAACTTTGTACGTCCTGATCGGCGTCATCTTTTAACCTTACTAGGAATCATTTCGCTCGGTCAGCCTCTATTGAAAATAGCTTAATCTCGGGAGCATTTTATCCTAATCCTGGGTACTTTAGAAATACATTGGAGAGTGGATTTATACCACCCGAGACATTTCTGTATCTGGACGCTCTGGGCCACTTGTCAGATTCATGCAACGTTCCTATAATATACCATGTTGCTAGAAGGGCCACTGACAAAAGAATTCCACATGCATTGTTTGCCAATGGGGCTGCAAATGATATCTGGAGATACTGTCGTAGCGTGCCTGAAAAAGACCTAGCAGACAACAGGCACTTAGATAAAAGAAAATACTGGTGGCTTGACTGGAGTGTGGCCGAAATTTAACCCTAACCGCTAACTGTAGGGAATTAGTTTTTAAGTCTATTTAAGTATTTTAATTAGTTTTTTAGTAGTTTAAGTTTTCTTTTTTTTTCTTTTTTATCTTATAAATATAAATATGGCGGAAGAATTTTTACCAAATTTTTGTTCTTTATAATTTCAATATAATAAATAATTTCAAAAGAAATAAATAAAAAAAATAATTGTTAAATCTAACCAATTGATATAATAATATTGAAAGTAGTGTAAGCCCTCTTAGGTAATTTTACTAGTTTTTAATAAAAATAGTCAGTAAGTTATTTATTTATTACAAACAATAGTACTTAAGATTTATGATTATTAAATAAATGGATTTAAAAAAAAAAAAAAAAAACGATGGCTGGTGATTGTGGGTTTTGGGTTCCTCCCTAACAGAGACATTTATAATTCGAGATATGGTGTTTTTACATATGACCTTAACATGTAAAACCGACCAGGGAGTGCCGTCGATCTCTTCATGACTTCATACAATGAAATCTTTGCAGCCCATGTCTTCTGACTGAGTGAAATTTCGTTGATTCACTCAGTCAAAGGTGATCTATATACCTTACATTAGAGGTGATCTATTGACCTTGCATTTTAAGAATGTTTGCAAACCAGGCACGTCCATCAACCCACATATGCCTTCTAATAGGTTACTTAAAATCAGAGTCGCTACTCCTTTTTTGGATGAGATAATCACAGCAATTCGTTCACTGCAATCAGGTAAAGCATTAGGCAATGACAACATCTACGCAGAAGTCCTTCAAGCCGACGCGACGTCGAGTTAACTACGACAACATTGCATGCGATATATCAAGGTATCTAGGTATCGGAAACCATTCCATTGTCGTTAAAAGAAGGCTAGATAGTCAAACTCTCCAAGAAAGGTGATTTGCAAAAATTGAAGAAGAATTACCCTGCTAAACACCATAAACAAAGTGATCTCCTCTATAATATCTAGGCGCTTACGGAATGCGTTAGAGCCAATTTTGAGAAATGAACAAGCAGGATTTCGCCCAAACCGTTCTTGTACTGATCAAATTAACACCCTGCGTATAATCATTGAACAGTCAGTTGAGTGTCACTCCCCTCTGTATATGGTTTTTGTAGATTTTAAACGCGCTTTTGATAGCGTGGGCCGAAACATGATGTGGCAGATTTTGTCTAACTATGGTGTTCCGGAAAAGCTCATTAACATCATTAAGGAGCTGTACCGCGACTCAAGATGCCGCATCATTCATAACGGTCATCTTGGCTCACCTTTCAACATATACTCGGGAGTCAGGCAAGGTTGCACCCTCTCACCATTGCTTTTCACAATTGTCATCGACTGGGAGTAACCCGTACTCCATCGGGTTTGCCATGGAATGTTTTTCACCACCTAGAAGACCTGGACTATGCCCATGATATCTGTCTCCTATCACAATCGCTAGGTGACATGGAGCGAATATTAAACTCACTAGAACTCCACGCTAACAAAGTTGGTTTAAAAATTAACGTCTCAAAAACAAAACTACTTCGCGTTAACGCTAGTGGAACATGCGATCTCTCGATTGACGGACATCAGATAGAGGAAGTCGATAAGTTTTGTTATTTGGCCAGCTGGATGTCAAAAAATGGTGGTGCTGTCTCGGATGTGTGCTCTCGTGTATACAAGGCGCGAAACTCTTATAGTATGCGAAATAATATCAGGAACTCCTCGCAAATCTCCCGGAATCTGAAGCTAACGATCTTCAAATCTTACGTTCTCTCAGTACTCTTGTACTCTTGTGACGTGAAAAGTCACAGAGTCAATTGCGACGCGCCTCTAAGTCTTCGTCAACAAGTGCTTAAGGAGGATACTGAGAATAAGATGGCCGGACATTATCACCAATCAAGACTTGTGGTGGGTAACGCAGCAGGAAGCAATCGCGATCACCATCAGACGACGAAAATGGAGCTGGCCACACTTTGAGAAAGCCAGTGGACGATATTACGAAAGTAGCGTTCTACTGGAATCCACAAGGAATCCGCCGAGTTGCTCGTCCTAGCAAGACATGGAAAAGGACGATAGAAGCGGAAGCAAGATCCCAGGGGACTGAGTGGCGTCTCTTGAAACCTCAGGCGATAAATCGAGATCGTTGGCGGGCACTTGTAGAAGCCCTATGCTCGCCCGCGGAGTAAAGGAAAGAAGGAAAGATTGACTTTACATTAGACCTGATCTATGGGCCATACATATGGAAAACTGAGCGGGATTGCGTTCGCTGTAATGGGGTCTCACGACTTCACACTATGAACTTTGCGACCCGTTCAATACGAGTTAAACCTCGTTTTACTCATAGCTGTTATAGACGAAAGTATGTTTGATATCATGAATGAAGAAATGATTGACGAACGAAAGAAATTGGATCGATATCATGTATGATAACAAAAGAATAAAAGTTATTCGAAGGCTTACTAAAGACCTTGTAACAAGTAAGGCACGAGCGAAACCTCGTTTTACTCATAGAAGACGAAAGTATGTTTGATATCATGAATGAAGTAAAGTAATTTGACTGATACGTAAACTAGGGGCAACCGAGTAGCAAATAAATTTGAAGACTTACTAAAGACCTTGTAAGTCAAAAGAACAAGGAAGGCATAAAAAAGCGTTGGACTGAGCTGGGTCTTAGGGTGCATGAATTGATTGATCCTGAATAAATAAAGTAATAAAGTTATAAGATCAGAACGAATGAGTAAATAAATAGTCTACAATGTAGGCGTCTGTGGTGCAAATGATTTACCCGACGATATGAACAATGTGGTCTTCTTTCCCCGCTAATTAGGAGAGCGGAGCAGGGGGTGTTTCAAAGGTCGTGGAATTGCTTGATGGTCAAGATGGACATAAAGAAATCGCTTAATACCGAAAGGTCGGAAGGCAATGAGTGGTTTACTCCTCATAAAATAAATCCTGTCCTTTGAATTAGAGTTTTAAAGCTTTGGTTTTTGTAATAAAAGGAGCATACTGAAAAGGTACTTTATTCACCAATTGAACGGCAAGCGTTTATTAATGTCAGTATCAACAAGTGTCTTGATTGGTTTCCCCCGCTGATCCGACTCGACTCTTTGTTGGCTTTCCACCAATGCAGGGGAAATAATACCATTTCTCGTCCTTGCCAAATTGTTCGCCATCACTCAACGTCTCAGGCAGTTTTCTGTCAAAAAGAATAACCAAAACGTATACTTGTCAATAGGTCTTAGAACCTCCCCCACTACACACCTGTTTAGAGTTTCCGGCAGAAGTAAACACAATGCCGAGCCGACAAACATAATTGCACTGAGGATTATCGACGGCAGTGGTTTGTAGAAATGTCCCAGGTAAATAATGTACGAGCTGAGAAAACTGAATGCATAGCCGACCACATGCACATTGGCAACACCTTGTCCACGGACACATGTCGGAATCAATTCGGCGGCATACTGGGCTTCAGCATCGTATGCCACAATGGAACCGTAACGACCGAGGGCAACCATTATGGCGATTAGCACAGCGTTTGCGTCACGATCGAGAAAGGCGATCATAAATCCAGTCAGGGCTGTGATAATACCACCGATCAGCAGAGATCCTGATGCCATGCCCTTTCGGCCAATAATATTCTGCAACCAAATGATCGTTAGACCTCCGGGAACATAGACAAGCGACGTCAGCGAGAAGAGCAGGAATGGCGATGAGCCAAGACCTTCGACGTTACGTCCAATAACGTCGTACGCGAGTGTAATGATCATCCTAGAAGAGAAAAGCAAAAAAAGTTTCCAAGTTGTCTAACACTAATTCGGTCTTACGATTTTATAAAAAGAATAATCGTGATTTTACGCAGGCGTGGCGTCCGGAACATTCCCAAAAAGGAATCCTTCTTCGCGTTAGCCTCACGATCCTCGTTCATCTTTTTCACATAAAATTCCTCAAACTCCTCAAAGACGGCATCGTCAACGTGACGTCTGTTGAATTTGGCCACTCTCTTCAGGCATTTGATGGCCCCCTTCAGGTCATTTCTTGTGATCAGCCACTGGGCACTTTCGCACAAAACGAAGGCGTACAAAATGACCACCAACGCCGGTGTCGACACAGCGAACAGGTACGTTCGCCAGCTTCCCAAAGCTATTGCAATCCATGGTGTGCTGACGAGGCCAACGCCGAAGAAAACTGCAGTGATAATGTTGAGGCCAAATGTGCGTTTCGAAGGTCGAAGGTATTCAAAAACTGCAAGCAAACAAAAATATAATGAAAAGTAAAGTTGTACCCTGTAATGGTAGAATCGTAAAGTAACTAACGATAACCAATGTCATACAACCCATACAAATAAAAAATTTCCATTAAGTTTTCTAATCGAAAGAGATTTTGAATAAATTCTAGGTTTAGGAACTGGAATTAAAAAAATTTCGTCAATCGCCATGTTACGGTCAATATGGAGTACGCTATCGTGCCTTGTCGGAAGTCTATTTTTGACCAGAATTGGATGGACTTGGCATCAGTGATTTGTGGTTCCAACAAAATAGTGTCATATACCACAAAACTGGCTAAACAATTAATTAATCTATTGAAGGCAATCGTGTAGTCTCGAGAAATGGTCCGGTCGAATGGCCAACTCTCGCTCATGCGATTTAACGCCGTTAACAAATTAAGAGGAACTCAGGAACAAAATTGGCAAGGTAAGTACTCTTGAACCATCAATTTGAGGTCAAGGAACTCAGCAGAATAGACCTTTTATCGGGCTGCGTGCTACTTTTATAGGTACCCTGACAATCGTTAAGAAATATTGGGAAACCGTTGTTGCTATGCGTTTTTAAAACCCGTTGCGTAGTTAGTTGTTGCGTTGCTCTATATGTTATCGCATGACATCTGCCTTTGCTTTGCCTTTTTTCCATATTTACCGTATAACATTTGCTCGTGCTGAGCCAAAACCCATCGTGTGTGTGTTGTTATTGCATGCGATCTGGTGTTGTGTTGTAACATATTTTCAATTCTCCAACAGTCCTCAGTTAGTCGGACCCCTCATCTGTTGCATTGCATTTCAGTGTCGACTTCCAACGGTCTGTTATGAGTTCGTAGAAAAAGTTTTGCCATAGAATTCGTTTTGTTGGGGCTTCCTGCTATCGTCCCCTGTCCACCCAAAATGTTACGAGATCGTCTGCATACGTGGTACTAGTTGTTGTTGCAATTTTATTATCTTCACATTTTTATACATAAACTCATTGGCAAGGGAGAACTTCCTGAATGACTTGCGTCACGGCAATAAGGTGGGCTATGCCTTTCTCTGGGCACCACTCGGGCCTCAGGGCCCGTTCACTCCAAAAATTTTGCAAGCAAATTTGTCCATCGGAGATACTCAAGTGCTTAAAATTTGAAGAAATCGGGCATTTTTAATATTTTCTTTTTGGGCACTCCTCGGTCCTTAGGGCCAAGTTCACTCAAAAAGTTTTACAAAAATTAATTTAATTAAGTTAATTTTTTTATATAAATTGCTTCACTATCCCGGGGCCGGGGGTCTCCAAAATGTTTACAGAAAGTGTTGTCCATCGGAGAAACATCATCATCGTATTTGGCTCTACAACCAATGTCCAGTCCTGCTCTCCCGCAAAAAATATCTCCACCGGTCCCGATTTCGAGCCGATGTCATCCAGTTTGGCATCTCTAAACTCTGGGCGTCCCGTTCTATGCCATCCTTCCAGCGTAGCCTTGGCCGGCCTCGCTGTTGTGTTCCATAAATCCTACCTTAAAGGACTTTCTGAGCAGGATCATCTTCGCTCATGCGACCTAGGTGTCCTGTCCACCGGAGCCTACCGAGCTTAATTCTCCTCACGATGTCGACATCGCGGTAACACTCGTAGATCTCATCATTATAGAGTCCCCGGAATCGTCCTTCCTTACATACGGGGCCCATAATTCTCCGTAAGACTTTTCTCTCGAACGCGGCAAGAGGTCAGAATGCTTTTTGCTAAGCACCCAAGTCTCGGATCCATATGTAAGTAATGGTATGACCATTGTCTTATATACTAGCAGCTTGGATCTTATGGTTAAGTTCGTGGATTTGAAGAAGAGAACACAGACTATAGTAGGCTTTGTTGGCCTTGTTGGCTTTGTGCTCGTATTTCTGGTTCCATGCTGTTATCGGCTGCTACAGTTGGCCCGAGATAGTTATAGGATTGCACAATTTCAAATTCGCGCTCCACTATTTGAATTGAGCGAGCAATGTTGGATCTTCTACTCGCAGACGTGGCCACCGTGTACTTTGTTTTGCTTTCATTTATGTGCAGCCCCACATTTCGTGCCGCCTGCTCGATCTGGATGAACGCTTTCTGTACAGCTCTTCGGTTTCTACCAACGATTTGTATATCATCTGCGTAAGCCAGTATCTAAATGGACTTATAGAGGATTGTTCTTTTCGCCATTACGTCAGAGTCTCGGATCACTTTCTCCAACGCCAGGTTGAAGAAGACGCAGCCCAGTCCATCCCATTGTCGGAGCCCGTTGTAGATGTTGAATGGGCTTGATAGTGATCCGAATGTTTTTATTTAGCAACTCATGAAAGTGCTCTCCATTGGTTTTGAGATCAGCGATCAGATTACCTACTTAGTATTTGCAGTTGCAAGTTTATTGTCAAATTCGCCTATGCGTGCTCATGCTGGCAAATGTCCATTTTAATTCATGCTTTACTGTGAGAAAATCAGTCAATTTTTGTTTCCAACTTTGCTCTCATTTTTATGCTGAGCACACAAGTCCATAAGCATGTACTGGTACGCTGAGCAAAAACATTTTGTTCGGCATTTGTTCTCAACTACCTTAGTTGTGGGTCCAATGATGGATCCACTACTCGCATACTTTGCCATCATTAGCTTTGTATTGCTCGTCTTATTTAGGTACAACCGCAGATGTTGTTTCACCCGCTCGACCTAGATGAAAGTTTCTTGTTCACCCCTTGGAGATCTGCTGATGAAATAAATATCGTCTGCGCAAGAAAAGTAACAGGATGGACTTTAAGAGTAATGTAACGTCGGCCACTCCATCTGCCAACCTTCTCTCCAACGATCTCTTATTGTTCTTGAGCTGGTTGATCGCTTCGCTAACATGTTCATCGCGTAGCCGTAGCAATCAAATTACCACTCTTTCTTTGCATTATGTGCGCCATACCACTGTTCCTTAGATTTCCTAAATGGCCAACTGTAATGGACTTAAGTAGGCTGAAGTTCATGTCAAAACTGATTGATAAGCTCAGTTTATTAAAATAACTTCCGCCTGCATTGCAATAAATACACGAAATCAACACAATAACAACGATAATAAGAACATGTCGAAATCACCAAAACCGACCAGAAAACTATCGAGATAAGGAAGGAAACCTCGCAAAAAAGTCAGTGCTGAGAACGTGGAAGGACAACTTCTGCAGACTGTTAAATAGCAATAAAAACAACATTCCGCTGCCGACAGAACGAACCATTCAACCTAAACGTTACGAGCCCAAATTTATGTCCACCTAACCAATATTAGCAATATCTAAACTAAAGAATAACAAAGCTGCTACCTGCCGGACCGGACTTTTTAAAACTGCAGGAGATGACTTGAAAGAGTGCATGAACCCACTTATCTTAATAATTTGGCCCGATGAAAGAATGGGAGTTACTTAACATCATATTGTAGTGACTTGTGTGCAACTCTCAGGTACAAGATAGAGGTAAACAATTTTTTCAGTCTGTTCAGCTATCACTTACCCCGGTGGTGGGGGGTATAGAAAACACCGCGGTACGGAATGCCTGGGGTAAGAGTCCTCTAAAATACCATTCCGTGTTGGGGTCCAGCAGCATCATTATTCTTATCTGGTTTATGGTGCAGGGCTCTTCCACGGAAGATAAATAAAAGGCCGCGGGTACTTAGAGCATGCTCTTCGTACTTTGAGAAAGGGCCACTGGTTCTTAGAGATGCTTATGTGATATGTGAGAAGGGCCCAGGATAGCTTGCTATCATTACTGAACGAATGGGTGATCCTGATGCCAGAGCTGACCAAGGTCGCGTTTGGAAAACTCGGGATAGCGTGCTATCCTGATGGCAAGTGAGATGGCTTAGGTTACGGACGGATGTGCTGCTAGAGTTTTGCCTTGTCAAATGCCCAGGCACTCATACCTGAAATTTCCGAAACCATTGATGTCAGACCCTATCCAAGGTCGAATTGGTACCACGGGTGTTGTCTTTCCCAACGGATGAGGTTGACCTTCGGGGAAACTGAGTCTGAGAGACTAGGTGGAACTCTTCGGAGGACTGCCTGGACTGGGACAACAATGGTGCGGACCCAGTTTCGTTCTGGGAATGTAACGTGGGGCTGTAAGGTTTATTTCTGCAAGGGAGCAACGCTAGATGGGAGATATACAATGAGTATGCTTCATGCCGCAAGGTAGGTAAGCGTGGGGCTCGTCCCCAACTCTACTACTACTGTTCAGCTATCACTGGTTACTGGTGCATTTTCCAGCACTGCAAAAGCGCCGAAAATTGGAACTAGCCGTTAACTAGAATCAGACAAATTATATCCTGCCCACAAGAAGGGACACCCAATATCGACGAATTGATCAGAACGTCTTGATAGACAGCTATAACTTTAAGTTAGTTAGAGACTTCGTCTACCTAGGTTCCTCTGTAACATTGCCAGTAGCTGTTTCTTTGGACTAAGAAGTCAATTGAGTAGTAAGATCACTCAAAGAACATCCTGTTTAATACCTTCAGTATCCCAGTTCTTCTCTATCGCGCTGATGCAGGACGGACAAAGATATGCTTAGTAGTTTGGAGAGAAAAATTATTTGAACGATTTTCGATTAGGTTTGCGTTAAGGCGGATATTAGAGCATAACGAATTGTAAGACATTGACTGAGGAAACTACACACTGTACTTTTGAGATGGCTAGGATATGTAGAGCGGATGGACATTACCGCTCCGTCCTGCAGAGTCTTCGAATCTTTTCCAAATGAAGAGCGCAGTCGAGGAACCTCTCGACTTAGAGAAGATTGACTTGCATAGGATTGGTGTATTCGCCTCTTGGGCATTCCAACAATTCTTAAACACATAAATAAGAGACAAACATACACTCACCCATAATGTACATAAGATAAAATGATGTATCTGTTGCCAGGCCAGAAACAAATCGTGCTGCAGCAAATGCCGGCAGTGATTGTGTAGTTCCGGTGAAGAAGTCACCACTGCCACCAGATAGAATCGACAGGATCAACGCTGGTAGGCGGCCAATTTTGTCAGCGAGTATTCCATAGAAAATCGTACCGATCACTGAACCAATGTAGAAAAATGATTGTCCAACGGCCAATTGGAAGGCACCATCGCACACCCAATTCATCTAAGAAAGACGCAAGGAGAAATTTATCTGTAGCATAGTGTGACTAACTTACTTCCGTGGAAATGCTATCGTATCCAGATTCATAATTGTAAATCCATCTGTGGCACTTCTCATCGCTGATTGCTGCAACTCCACCGGTGGTATTTTCTATCCGAGTGCACGATGACTTCTCCCCAAAGGGAGAGTAAATGTCACGAATTTCATTGATTGTCTTGTTCTCGAGCTGTTCGTGGTGGCACCTGTGTTAGTGTCAGTATTAGATTCAATTTTCAATTTTTAGTCTCCCCCACCTTTATTACCAATGCTCCGGCGTGAAACTGATGATTGTCTGCGAGTAGAAATGCATCGAAGACCAGATATTCACGTAGCCGAACAGGCCCAACAGCAAAAACTGGTAACGATTGTAGTCGCCGCATTTAGCGAGGACGCTCTCGAAATCCATACCGTCCTATACTCGTACTAAGCACGGCAAGCACAGTTAGTAAGCTGTGTCGTGCTGTTGTTGCTAAACTTAAACTGATAGTTGGACAATCAGTTGGAATGAGCGAGTTGATGTTTCATTTTTGTTTTCAAATAAATAATCGCTGAATTAATATTTGCATTTTGAAGTGATAACTCACTGTAGCTAGAGAGAGTAGCAGCAGGTCGTTAGATAAGATACCGTCACACTTGAGAGGTATTATAACTCTCTCGAAAGATACTTCCTAATTCTCACATGTTGACTACCAAAAGTAAATAAAAAACGACATTGACATTGTTTCTGACAATTATATCAAGACATCCCTTAACCCTTATTATTATATTTGATGCTAGTGGTAGTTTCTTACCTCTTTCCCAATTATTTTGACTCTTCAGGCATATGTTGATTTCAAATAATAAACGGAAATCGGTTGAAGCGAACGACCCACTTTGGTGCCATAAAAACCAGCAAGCTGTTTCGCTTTTGGTTTGATTTGGTATGCACTTGAGCGGAGCTATTGGGTGCTGATGTATGTATGTACGAGTATGCAAGACCCCAGCTAGAATAATAATACTCACAAACAAAAACATCCGGTCAATACAGGTTAGTGTTTGAAAGTGGCACACTTGATAGTCATCTTCATATTTGGCTCTAGAACCACGGTACGGTTCTGGCCTCCCACAAAAATCTCTTCAACGGTCCCGATTTTGAGTCGAAGTCATCCTGCTTGGCATCACTAAACACTGGGCGTTAAGGTTTACGCCATCATTCATCGTAGGCTTTGCCTGCCTATCTGTCATGTGCTACAAATCCTACCACAATGGACTTTCCGAGCTGTATCCACTCGATTCATGCGAGTTAGTTAGGATCTTAATTCTGTTTACAATATCAACATCTCGGTAACGCTCATAGATGTAATCACTCTAGAGTCTCTGTAATCGTTCTACCGCAAATACGGGGCCAACAATTCTTTAAAGGACTTTCCTTTTGAACGTGGTTACTAAGAGGTCAAAAAAGCATTTTCGGAGCTTCCAAGTCTCGGATCTATTTGTAATTACTGGTATGACCATTGTCTTATACACCAGGCACTTGGATATAACAGATAAATTACTGAGTTTGAAAAGGCTTGACAGACTAAAGTAGTCTTTGTTTGGATTAGGAGCTACCGCGTGCGTGTTTTAGATTTTATGTTGTTATCAGCTGCTACAATTGACCCGAGATAGTTAAAAGATTGGACTTCTTCAAATTAGCGCTTCACTCTCTAAATTGAACGTCCTATGTTCGATCTTCTGATCACAGAGACGTGACCACTATGTGATTTGTTTTGCTCTCATTTATGGGCAGCTCCAGATTTCGTGCTACCCACTTCATAGAAGCTAGATCGTCTCTATGAAGCACATAAAGCCTCTTCTCCAGTCTTCTGGGATCACTTCTTCCTCCTATACTTGCAATATTGGTTCATGAATTGCTTGGTGTAGTGTGGGACTTGCTTATTTAATTAGCCCCGCTGTTATTCCATCTGATAACGAGGGAATATTATCTTTTAGACGCTTTATCGCTCTGCTAACTTCATCTATGCTTGATGGCGGCATTATAGTGTGATCAATTGGTAATGAATTACGAGTATATCTGTAAATACTCGTAAGATCATCACCTATGTATATATATTATCTGAAATATCCAGCGTCGCCCGGCTGCCCCCACTTCACTGTCCCCAATCCAATGACAAACACCCACAGACACCACCCCACTGAATCGCTCCAAAACTGTAGCCTATAAACTTTTGGGCCAAAAAAACTGTGAAATGGTGACAACCTGATGATAAAGTAGTTTCAGGATTGGCAAAAATGCCCTGCCGCCCATACCTTTTTACCACCTGTCGGAAAACATTAACTGCAACGATTCAAACATGTCGCGAAAGTTTCAGCTAAATGGGATGGATAGTTTTTTAGAAATTGATATAAAAACTATGCCCTCCAAGTTCCGTTAGTTGCCAACAGT
This sequence comes from Nephrocerus scutellatus, assembly GCA_947095585.1. Lineage (NCBI taxonomy): Eukaryota > Metazoa > Arthropoda > Insecta > Diptera > Pipunculidae > Nephrocerus > Nephrocerus scutellatus. The sequence goes on from OX352761.1 coordinate 17,718,118, forward strand.
AGCTCAGATATAAAAAAGATTCAAAACTTGAAATACAAACCCGTCAAATTGGCCTCTGTGTCTCTCTCAATCTAAACAAACGTCTATCAGTTATATTTAAAATCAAGCAAATATTTAATTCCCAATCATAAGATATAAGATATAAGGCAAGAGCCATACAAAGTCGCGTCACACAGATTATGTTTATTGTTCGACATTTAGATATCCGTTAAATAATTCATAACAATTTGAAAATTCATTGCCAAACTTGTTAAATGGGTTTGTAGACTTTGGTGCCATTGTGGGCTTTTAAGTTTAAAATCTTTGTTACTTTTTACGTTTTATGGCAGAAGTTGTTAGGCGATTTGCTTTATTCGTTCTATTAAATGAAATTCTATTCAATGTTTATGGATGCGTCAACATATTCCGACCCAGATAACAGTACGGGTAAACAGGGATCTTATTACTTATGTATCTAGCAGGTGGTCGTCGAGTGTCAATAAAGCGAATATACAGACACCAACCACAAGGTTCCATCATGGGATACATGATAAGAAAAACTCCTCTGTTGTGATTTAGTGAAACTCTTGTGCAGCCATCATTTATTGACTCGCATTGGGGTTATTGAGATATAGTGCTCGTTGGATTTCTCAAATTTACGTTAAGTATTTAATAAACAGGTCCGGAGGTAATTCTGTTAAGGATTCTGTTAAGAGCATCGATGGACACGATCGTAGTGCTCCAGTTATACCAACAGTTGCTGATCTTTGTATTCTACTTAGCTTGCTGGCATTGTAATTTTTGTTAATCGCCGGCCGTCAGACTAGCGCTCCATAGGTGAGAATAGGGCGCACCACCGCTCTGTACAGCCACAGAGCTATCCTCGTCTGCAGTCCCGGTTTCTTACCAAGTTTATTTTGTTGGTTGCATATATAACAATTCATGCTTTGTTAGCACTAAATTCTATTTTCGACTTCAAGCTGAGTGTCCTTTCTAAGACTGCACCGAGATACATGTACTTAGCTTCTGAGGTAAGTGTAAGTCTCTGACCATTGAGTTTGGGAAGTTCAAGGATTGGGTATTTTAGTACCATTTCAGTTTTGACAGAGTTAACTTCCACAGCAGATCGTCGAAGGGCTTAACTTGCTTAGAGTCGTTTCCAAGACTTCACTAACCACAGAATACTACTTTCCTGACACAAGTATCTTCATGTCATCTGGATTCGCGACAGCTTTCGATGGCTACGATTCTATTTCGAGGGCAATCAGTAGCAGAGGTATTGAAGTCTTGAGCAATCATTGGATAAGGGCCACGCTTAAAAGTCGAGAAGGAGTGTCTGTGTCTCTGACTGCAGTTAAGGGATGTCCCCGACGATGAGTGTTTTCTCCCTTCTTCTGTGGTCACTAGTCATTGACAATGTTTTCATCATCGCTATTTTGAACATCGAAAACGCCCTCGGAAGGCACACACGGCCCCTTCCTTGGAACGAAAAGTTCCTTCTATATTCTTTACAAAATAGTAAAGGACACCTTCTGTGCTTTTGCCTTTTCTGTACGCACTGACTTGAGTGCAAAGGGGTAGAACATTCTAACCGGTCTGTAATATGAACATCAATAAGTCTCCCCTTGGTCAGATGCGTTTGGGTACGTCTATGGTACACGAGTAGAAAAACCAGGGAAATGAACCTGGATTTGGGTTCTGATTGTATCCGACGTGTAGGTGCAATCGGGCTTTTTTAATAAAACTACACAGTTTGTCTGATCCTTAACTAATGCCTTGTGGATTCGTGGCGCTACTGGCATTTCAACAATGTTCTAGCAGCATTTCCTCCATGTGGCACGCTTGGATCATCTTAGTTTAGATTTGTACTCCGTAAGGGTGAACCTGTATTCGTTCCAACTCTTTGTGCGTTAAGCAGCATTGAAGAGTCTTATAACTTTCTTCCTAAGCTTAGCCAGATGGTCGTTCCACCAGGAAACCTTAGGTTTACACAAAATGGTTTTAAGGACACAACTGTTATGATAGGAAGCAAGTAACACATCATTTCATTGGTACAATGCCTCATATAGATCCCCTGTGGACTCGGTATGTGTGACAAGCATATCCAATTTAGAGATGACAAGTCCCCGATAAATATTCCAGTCCGTAGACTTAGGAGCGTATCTAGAAAAAGCATGTGTCAGTTTGCCGGGAATGTCAAACCTGATGTGCTGATGGTCTAACAGCGAGACTTCCTCAGACACATGCCTGTTTTCAACAAAGTTGGAGCTACATAAATGGACTGGCAAGTGTGAGGTCGAATCGCATTTATAAAGGTTGGTTTAGAGCCCTTACTTATGATTTCTACATTATTACTAATAAGATAATCTAAACTCACCCCTTTTATTGATGCCCCTGCTGCCTCAGACCACATGATGTGCATTGGCATCGCAACCTATGAGGTACTGGAGTTTTCTCCTCTGAAAGTGATCTACTAGCTCCTGGACCTTAGTCGGCGGAATGTTGTCGTATGAAGTATGCTGAAGCACACACGATATTATTAGTTCTCCTATCTGTCGGAACTTCCACTTGCAGGGCATTGGAAGAAAGTTAATTCTTGTGCTGATCAAGCAGGCCGCCGTTGGCACTAACTTAAAAATTACTTAACTTAAAAAAACTTTAAAAATCAACTTACTTGCCTGATTCCGTAGACCTCTAATAAGTTCGCTTATAACCCAAGGCTCATGGATGAGATGATGATGAGTAATTGAGCTTTTTTAGGACCCTTTCCCCTAGGGTAAGCAGTCAGGCTAGGTTGACCCAGTGGTCAAACATTACCCGACTCATCCTTCCTCCTTGCGTGCCCAGTGGCGCCACTTGTCGGATGGGAGACAGCAGCTATAGCTGCTGCAGTTCTGCTGGCAGAACCGTTAAGGGAAGCATGCCCAGTGGAGCTGTTGGTTGAAGAAACTGGTCGTGGGACCTATTTCCTTTAATTGATTCCGGACCCGCTGTGATCAGCATGCCCTTCCCAAAGTCTTACCAGCAATCCGTCACCCATTTTCAATTTTAAATGAGTTCCATTGACCCTAATAACATTTTACTGTAGGACTTGCTGTCGTAATATCGTGTTACTGCGGTCTTCCTCCTTGCTCCATTGAAATATTGGAGAAATTGAATCGTCATACTTCTGTTCTTCTCTGAGCTGTTTTTTTGTCCAATGATCTTTCATCTGGACCGTTAGTCGTTAAACAACTGGCCACTTCTGGTTTTCCAGTCTTTTGCAGTGTTTGTAGTGAGGAACACAACAATTCCCGAGTGACCAATCATTGTTGCTGTCGTTAATTCTGAGCGGTACTCCCATATTATGCCATCTCAATACTTGTTTCCTTAAATCAAGTGACAATATGCATTCAGCAACCACACGGGCAAACATAAAGCGATGTCTAAACAGCTCCTACAGCTGCTACAGCTCCTCCTGTAGATGTTCTCATATTGTAGTGATGCGCTCTCTATACTTGCCCTCCACACACCATTTTAGAACTCACGATTAATCTGGTATCTTCCTTTGTATGTCTTCTCTCCAATATGTCATTGACTACCAGACTGTTTCAATCCTTTTCAAGATTGGTACTGGAGTTTGTGACCGTTCTTCAGCTTTTAACCTACAAATCTTATATTAACCTATTGGTCCGTCTTATTTAACTGTAGTGCATTTATCCGCCGTAATATTTCCAGACTCTTTATACTATTTTTTGGATGCTTTGTCGTGTTTCCAGCGTTTTGTTCTTTGCGATCTCTTGCTTGGCACAATACAACAAACGTTCGACAATCACAAATCGGGAAATACAGACTGCTGTTCGTCTTTTACTTCCCGGAGAGTTGGCCAAGCATGCGGTCAGTGAAGGAACAAAAGCTGTTATAAATATACCAGCTCTAAGTAAATTTCGGCGTCATCTTATCTTTGACTTTTTTAAGACACCACCAAATAATCGGCAAATAGATCTGCGGTTCCGGTTGTTTTAAAAGCGTCCAGTTGTTGATTTTCGCATCTTCTCTTCATTGAGGGCTTCTTTTTGTGCGATGTACTCTCCTCAATTTCCAACTTGCCCAATTTAACTAAATCAGTGTACAAACTGGCTCTAGCTGCTTTGTATTCCAATGACGATGTCAATACTTTGTTAATTGATTTTCCTTTGATTTTTGTCCCCAAACTCTAACTGTTCATCTCGAATAGCGTTGATGAAAACATCCTTTGCTAGTCCGCTGAAGACATCAGCGGGAACCTTGCAATAGTTTTGTCGTGCTAATTTAGTTATTACTCGTTCTAAGTCTTGAAGTCGTTCTCCTCGATGTTGTTTCTTGGTCTGCAGCTGTTTTTTACATAGCTTCTGAGAGTGAGACTTTCCAACTCTTTGTGGATTCTTCCAGAGCTCATTTCTGCGTTAGGAATCATTTGTAACACGTTAGATGGATTGCCCCTCAATGCTAAGATCAGAGCACTTAGTTGTTGTTCAGCACCCTTCATTTGTAACACGTTAGCTGGATTGCCCCTCAATGCTAAGGTCAGAGCACTTAGTTGTTCTTCAGCACTCCATCTATTGTGTTTTACCGCAGCTCCAAACTAGACTTTGATATTTTCAAATACAGTTTCAAATGTAGTAGGCTTCAGAGATCCTTTTTAGATACTAGAAGTTTCTGAAGTGTCGCTGGTACTGCTTGCTTGAATGTTTTCTCTGAGAAACTGCGTACGGCTGTCCCACCTGGTCTCAAACTCCATTCCATTTCCATTTCATTAATTTCGCCTTTAAACGGTTCCAACTGACGGAAGGATAAGATAAGAAGATAGCGAAGATAAAAATAATACCGGCGCGACAGACCATGCGGTCCAGGGCCTAGTTTATCGAAGCAAAGACAATAAATACAACATAATGTTTGGGAAGGGATTTTTGTTGTTGTTCGGGATTGTTAGCCCAACTTAAAATTAAAACGAAAAAATAGTAATTCTGTATTTTTGTACTTAATACTTTGCAAAGCTACAATATGCTTAAAGTTAAACGACTTGGAAAATACTGATAACTTCGAGCTTTTCCAGTTTTTCTTTTCCTAAGAGAATTGCAGAGAATTTCGACTGCTAAGACTACCTTGAGTGGTTAGGGCGTCCACCGACTGAGACCTCTTTTCGAGGAAACTAAAACTAAACCACGGTTCGTTTTTGCCAAAATTTTCCGCATCTTCGAGTGTTGACGGTAAAGTTCTGCAAACAATTATTAAAATTCTTAATAGTTTTGTCCAAATATGCGGGAAGAGTAAATTGAAGTTTACCGGTTTAGCGTTTCCGGCAGCAACAGACACAACGCCGCACCCAGCAACGATATGAATCCCAAAATCATTTCTGGCATCGGTGGGAATATCGCTCGAGTATGTAGGATGTACGAACTGAAGAAGGTGAACGCATAGCCCATCACATGAACGATGGCCACACCTTGTCCCCGAACACAAGTCGGAATCAATTCGGTAGCATATTGCGCTCCAGAATTGTAAGCTACGGTGACGCCAAACCGACCAATCACTGAGAGTGTCACGAGAACCGTCGCACCTGTAATGGAAAAGGAAGAGATTTCATTTCAAGTTTCTGGCCTCTACCCTCGTCCAATACATATTACTTTGTTGGATTGCTTTGTCATTCTCGAACAAAACCATTCCAGTTGTCGAGATAAAAACTCCACTGATCAGCAACGAAATCGAAGCCATCGCCTTTCGTCCGATACGATCCTGGAGTAAAATCAAAAGCAGGCATGCGGGAAGAATTGTTGTGGCGCTGATTGAAAACATGACGAACGGCGATATACCAAGTCCCTGGACATTTCGTGAGACCGCATCGTAGCACAGGGTGATGACCATGCTAAGATGTTGAAGAAGTTCGAAATGATTTAGCTGCTAAGAAAAACGAAACGCTTACGACTTGAAAAACAAAATCAGCGTATTTCGTCGCAAACGAGGAGTCCTGAAGAGTCCCAAGATACTTGGCCCTTGTTTGTTGGTATGCTGTAAGTTTCTCTGGCATTCGTCGATGAATTCCTTGAATGTTGCCTGCTCCACAATTCGTCCATTGATCTTTGCCACTCTCCTCAAACATTCAACGGCTCGCGCGTATTCTTGCCTCGTCACCAGCCAATGAACGCTCTCCGGAACGATGAAGTAAAAAAGCGGAACAATTGCGAATGGCAACGAAGTGGCTATCAGGAAACCTTGCCATGTTCCCATCGCAATGGCAATCCATGGAGCAGCCATCGAACCGATGCAATAGAATATTCCAATGCAAATGCTGAGACCGATCGTACGCAACGATGGACGAATGTACTCCATTACTGGTTTGTGGAAGTGACGAATTGGCATTCAAATAAAGTCTTTGTATTTGGTGTGGTTACGTGTCCTTACCCAGAATATACATCATGACAAAATTGCTATCCGTCGCCAGTCCTGATATAAATCGGAAGGCACAAAACGAGCCAACACTTGTCCCAAAGATGGTCAGCAAATTACCGATCATGGCAATCACATTGGATGCAATCAGAATTGGCAGTCGCCCTACAGAGAGCTAGATTTAGTTTATTAATCCATTTAACACTTAAAATGTCATACCAACGACATCAGCCAACAGACCAAATGTCAAACTGCCCACAACTGATCCAACAAAGAACATCGACTGACCCAGCGTTAGCTTCCAGGCAGAATCGCAGATCCAATCTAACTGGAATATTACACGATATATAGTGGTATTACGTTACGGTGGAACACAAATTTTCTGGAAACTCACCTCGCTAGTTAAGCTATGGTAACCCATGTAGAGGTCATACTCGAACCGTCCGCAAGATGTTACCGTCGTTCCATTATCAGTGCCTGTTGCCCCAACTTGTAGACATGAGGACACGATAGGTGTGGTGATATTTCTAAGTGATACACTTGATGTTTTTTCAAGCTGTTGTTGTTGTTCTGATAACAGAGCATCATTTAACCCATCGGCACACCTATAAAAATAAAAGTTTAGGGCTGAGATGGTTCGGCCCAAATTTATTGTGCAATGCCCACCCAATCGATAAGAAATAAAAAGGAATGAACGAATGAGAATGAAACAAATAATTCTTTGAATTAGTCGACTGCACAGTATAAAAAAATCATTTTGGATGATATGAACGCATAAGTATTTAGATCAGGAGTCCGTATTCTGGCGGTGTATTGAAACCTATACTTAACACGAGAACAATAATGACAATACACTGGAATGAATGAATGAATGAATGAATGTATGAACGAACGAACACAGATTCTGAAACAGCCGTGGCTAATTCATCTGCATGTTCGTTGCCTGGAATTCCCCGGTGACCAGGGACTGGTCAACCGAGTTTCACCCTGTTAAGTCCTGCCAGGGATTGCAGTGCATCGTAGCAGCAGAATTAGAGTCAATTATTTTGTACGATAGAGCTTTCAGTGCTGCTTGACTCGTCTGGTCTGACTGGTCGTGTTCCGCTTAGAAAACAGTGGGACTCATACCCATTTGTATCGAGACTTTGGTGTTGGATTCGAATACCAGCTCCCACTTCAATATCGGTCCAATATTTAAACCTCAAATAACCTACCGAAACAATACTCACTGGCCATGGTGTCAGGGATAGTAGTGCAAAACATGTCTCTTTCGGGAATCGAGTCAAGCATTTTTGTCCCACGTATTCACCTGATTTGTAGCTATATTCTAGTTGCAGCTTCATAGAGCATCTAGCGGCCGTCTTTCTAATGAAGATTGGCAGGGATGAAAGCCCAACAACAACGTCTAATGCAATTCTTTGTAGTTTCTGAAGCTTAACGCATTCTCTGCGGCATATTTACAAACGACTTACATGAGTAGTTGGAGTCATTTTAGGAAAAAGAAGAAGATGCGTCGACGTCGAAGAGAAAACTTAGCGCTGTGGAACAGAAATGTGAAGAACACTATCAAAAAAACACCCTAATAGGAATAGACTGCCGATTTTCCGTCGAACTCCCATTTGGAGTGGAAACATGCACCAATCAAATACACTCCGGCTGACAAGGTTTCCAGAGGCATGAGGCCTGAAGAGCTAAGTAACATCGACTCAATGGTTCAAGGTGCCCGTATTTCTACGAGAGCCAGAAAACGAGTGGCCCTCGGAACCCATTGTTTCAATATCTGATTAAAAGGAAGAAAAGGAGGTTAAAACAGTTTTGCTCATGCTGTGCAAGGAAGGAATCATTTATTGAATCTATAGGCCACAGAGGGTCTTTCATAAGATTATGGCAAGTTATTGCATACATTCGGAGATTCTGTCGCAATGCAAAGAGACATAATAGAGTATGCGGGCAGGCACTGGAAGCAAAAGAAGAACACGAAGCTGCATTTTTTATACTGAGGGAAATTCAGGCTGAATACTTCTCAGAAAACCTGGCTAAATTAGCAAAAACTGGGAGCAAGCTAAGTTCCTTGGCACCATTTGTTGATGAATAACGACTAATTCGTGTTGGCTGTAGGCTAAAAGCAACAAGCATTCGATTTGATGCTAAACACCCAATAGTGCTATCACACGAAGTTCCAATTATCAAATTGTGGGAAGTTTAAATTTCAGAGCAATTACCAGCTTGTCGACTTATCCCACTACACCCTTCCAGTGTAGGCTTGGCCGGCCTCGCTGTCGTGTTCCATAAATCCTACCGCAAAGGACTTTCCAAGCAAGATCATCTTCGCTCATGCGAACTAGGTGTCCTGCCCACCGGAGCCTACCGAGCTTAATTCTCTTTACGATGTCGACATCGTGGTAACGCTCGTAGACCTCATCATTATAGAGTCTCCGGAATTGTCCTTCCTCACATACGGGGCCAACCATTCTCCGTACGATTTTCTCTCGAACGCAGCTAAGAGGTTAGATTGCTTTTTGCTAAGCACCCAAGTCTCGGATCGATATGTAAGTACTGGTATGACCATTGTCTTATATACCAGCAACTTGGATGTTATGGTTAAGTTCCTGGATTTGAAGAGTCTTGAAAGACTATAGAAGGCTTTGTTGGCTTTAAGCAACCGTGCGCGTGTTTCTGGTTCCATGCTGTTATCGGCTGTTACAGTTGACCCGAAGTAGTTAAATAATTGCCCTTTAGTTTCTATCAACGATGCCAATATCGTCTGCGTAAGCCAGTATCTCAATGGACTTATATAGGATTGTTCCTCTGGCTGTAACGTCAGAGTCTCGGATCACTCTCTCCAACGGCCAGGTTGAAGAGGACGCAGGCCAGTCCATCCCCTTGTCGGAGCCCGTTATAGATGTTGAATGGGCTTGATAGTGATCCGGATATTTTTACTTGGCTTCTAACATTGGTCATATGGTCAACCTACATAGTCTTGTCAATTTATTTGGGATGCCGAATTCTCTCATGGCTTTATTTTGTTCTACCCTGCCTATGGTATCATAGGCGGCTTTTAAGTCTATAAAAATATGGTGTAGTGAGTTTTGAAACTCTAGACATTTTTCCATCACCTGCCTAATGGTGTAAATCTGATCAGTTGTTGATTTGCCACACTGGTATAGACCAATGATGACTTGAACGATAGAGGAGAAAATCTTATACGCGGTACTTGCTGCAGGTTGTGATATCTCCTTTTCTATGTATGGGGCACAGGATGCCTCTTCGCCAGTCTTCTGGCATCGCTTCTTCCTCCCATACTTGCACTATAAGTTCATGAATTGCTTGGTGTACTGCGGGCGGGCCTCCTGTTTTAATCGGCTCCGCTGGGATACCATAAGATCCCGGGGCCTTATTACGGTTGAGCCGATTTATCGCTCGAAGACAACATACTTCCCTTAAAATGGCCATTGGAAAGAAAAGTAAAGGAACACAAGGGGGCTGATGGTCTTACCAGAGTTGTGGAAGTAATGACCGCAAAGGGCACCTTCAGACGAGCTGTTCACAAGGTATGTCCCTTACATCATCAGCTTTGCAGCCTCCTAATAAAGCGCTCGTACGTAACGTAGGAAAGATACACCAGCAGACAACAGCACTAAGCGCCTCGTATCTGCAAATTTCTCAGCTAGCACCTTAACGGACATCAAGGAAACGAAAAATGTTGCCCATAAATTCCAAATGGCTGCAGAATCCTGAGGCTTATCAAGGTAATAATGGAACAAATATCAGAAGACGGTAGTAGCACCCATCCCAAGGGTGTTAATTCTAAATTCATTAAATTCAACCTCAAGCTGACAATATGTATGATAAGGTTTCGCTCTATCACTAGTGGAGACTATCCCCTTTAACAAACCATCCTGGATATACTTGGAAAAAATTGGTCAAACTGAACTAGTGACTGACTCTTGGAGCATAGGCGATCTAAGAACCTACTTTTTTACCTTCTCATGCTCTTTATATAAATTGTGAAAAACTTAAAATCGCATTCCTTTTATCCTCTACACAAAACTACTTTGTTAATCTTTGGTAGCCATAATGGAATACAGAAATTCGTTCGTGTTTTAAAAAAGGTGCCTGAAGGAAATCCCAATCAAACATTTTTTTGGCATATAATCAAATGCTGCAATTGTTTACTTGTCTTTATTCGTTGGCTTGTGTCCAGAAAATATAGACTATAGAGTAAATATTTTACGTAAAAGCCCTCTTATAAAAAGAACCAGAAATACATAAATATCTTATTAGTCATCATCATCAGTTGAAAAACTATTCACGTGTTGCATGTTTGCTTTTTTCGATGCATACCCGTAATATCATCAATTTGAACAACACAGAGAGTGGTGCTGAAAAAAGAGAGGATTCTTGTGGATTTCACCGATGCAGGGAAAAAAGAACGTTCGATTATCGAAAATTATTATCATGCAGAGATGTACAGATGTTGGATAATACCCACCTATCAGTACTTACCAATATCTTGGCACAAAACTAATCACCGTCTGCGAATAGTAATGCATGGCCGACAGTAAATTAATGAGGCAAAACAAAAGCAGAAGGATTCCTTGAAAGCGATTGCAATCGCCACATTTCTCTAAGATCCGTTCGATTTCGATCATTTCGTGGGATAGTGGTGTCAACCTGAAATTAAAGAATAAATTCTTAATAAATTGAAGAAATCATCTCTTAGGTTAGCTTAGGTTGACCCGGCAGTCGGCAGAAAGAACGGCACACTTACACCAGTAATAGTTCATTGTGTTACCACATGAATCGAGAACCAGTTGGAGCTTCGTATGAAGCGTAAGAGACTTCTAATGTCAGTAAATCAAACCGCTGCGGTCATTGTAAAGGAAGGCTCTCATATGGAGTTTTCGTTCTTGTGAGAGGGCTGAGCAAGTGCTGAGAGAGTGGAGAATGGTCTCGTCCTCCTCCTCCTCCTCCTCGTTCATGCAGATGGATGTATAGCACCGATGTTCAATATCTTTAGAGAGATAAAACACTTGGAGCGTTTCGGATTCAGCTGTCTGTTTTGTCGCTAAACAAGTTGTTCCGTTTGACCACCACGGTAAGTTTTCTCGGTAGCATTCTGCTTTAACATGAGTTGGCATGTAGCGATTTGTGTGCAAAAGAAACCATTTTCAGATTTTCAGGTAGAATGGGCAGTTTAATTCCATGTTTGGCGAGCTCATCCGCCTTACAATTTCCCGGAATGTCACTACCAAACATAGGTAAATACTGAATTGCTCCGGCATCTACTAGAGAGATGATCGGCAGCTTAGTGCTATCGGGTGGTCCAACCATAATGCACGATATTAATTGTGAGTCACACCTTAACGTCAAGATTTTTGCCCAACTTAATTTGACATTTCTTTGTGTCAGTGTTTGACAAATTCAACCATGGAAAGGTACAAATTGAGCAGCGCGTTAAGATTGTTGAAGCCTTTTACGAAAATGGACGTTCAAATCAAAATGCATTTCGTGCACTTTGTGATTTTTTTGGTCAGCATAATCGACCAAATGTGTCCACAATCGGTGCGCAAATTTCAGCAAACCGGGTCTGTACAAAATGTGAAAACACCTGTGCATGCTCGCCCAGCTCGTTCTGCGGAAAACATTGCTGTTGTTCGCGATAGTGTGGCAGAAGAGCCGTCAACCTCGACTCGTCGTCGTGCCCAACAATTGAACATCTCACGAACATCACTGATGCGAATTTTGAATAAAGATTTGAATTTAAACGCTTACAAGGTTCAATTGACTCCGGAGCTGAAGCCTACTGTCCATTTTAAGCGTCGTCAATACGCCGAATGGTTGGTTGAACAGACACAGTGTAGAGTTGGAGCGTGAGCCCCGCGCTTGCCTAGCTTTCGCCATTAAGCGACCTCATGAACCATTCAGCAGTCCTCGCTTCGAGAGTAAACCGCAGCCCCCGCGTTGCATCCTCAGAACGAGCTGAGTCGTCAACCACAATTGTCCTCAGACCGGTCGAACCTTACGGCCGGCCTTATTGTCTGTGAGCACGGACAATTCCCGCGGTACCAACGCGACCTTGGTGAGGTCTGATGACAAGGGACTCAGCTCTTTCAGAATGAGTGCCTGGGCGATTGCAAAAGCAGACCCTGGCAGCACGTTCGTCCGGAACCTCGTATCCAATCATTTGTCACTAGGATACCACCACTAATATCCTAGGCCGCCCGGGATAGAAACTATCCCAGGCACCAACGCTATTGTATGACAGGAGCGCTTTATGCTTAAAAACCGCGCCCATTCTGACATTTTTAATAGAAGCCCATGCCCATTTAATCTACCGAGTTTATCCAAGTATCATACATAATAACCAGATAGTAAGATACAGCGGACCCCTCGGGGTGGTTGAACAGACAGAAGTGAATGGTGACTTTACAAAGAAAATCATCTTCAGCGACGAGGCACACTTCACCTCAGTGGATTCGTTAACAAGCAGAATTGCCGCATTTGGGCAAATGAGAATCAACGAGTGATTGTTGAAAAGCCGATGCATCCACAACGAGTGACTGTTTGGTGTGGTTTATTGGCTGGCTGCGTCATCGGGCCGTACTTCTTCGAAAATGAAGTCGGCCAAGCAGTTACCGTGAATGGTGTTCGCTATCGCGAGATGATAACGGACTTCTTGTGGCCATAAATTGAGGATAAGGACCAGGACGATATGTGCTTCCAACAAGATGGTGCCACTTGCCACACAGCCAACGAAACAATGGCTCTTTTGCGCGAGAAATTCAATGGCCGTGTTATCTCACGTCGTGGCGATGTTAATTGGCCGCCACGACCATGTGATTTGACACCGTTGGACTTCTTTCTTTGGGGATATTTAAATGAAAAAGTGTACGTCAATAAGCCAAGAACAATTCAAGAGCTAAAGGGTGAGATAATTCGGCACATTGAGCCTCAATTATGTCTCAGAGTCATTGAAAATATGGATGATCGGATAGAGGTATGCCACCGAAGCCGTGGCAAGCATTTGGCCGATACTTTGCTTCACACATAATTGTCATAGATTCTTCTATCATAATAAAAAATATTAAGATACTTTTCAGAAAACTTTTCTTACAATTAACATCGTGCGTTTTAGCGCAGTTTAGTTATCCGAAAGATACATTATCCCAACAGTCTACAATGTTCTACAATGTTGCCAAATAAGTTCTGACCCAACTATACATTAAGCATTTCTATCATTATATAAACATTCTTATTCATAGTCTAAATAATATGCTGATGTTGCCAAAGACGCAGCTGCTGAGACGATTTGCAGCATATCCATTTATCTTGGGTCGCAACTTATAATGTTATTTTGATTACTTACAATGTAAACCGAATAAGATGTTATTCTGCTTAGTGGTGGTACTTGGTCACTATATAAAGAAGTGCTTTTGACACTTCTAGTTTAGTTTTAGTTTTAATCCTCAACGCTGTACAATCAAGAAGTAGTGCAGCCTCGCTAAAGACAGCGGCTACTATTGATTTGATACAATCTAATATAACAAGCAATTGGTAGTGCAGCCTCGCTAAAGACAGCGGCTACCATCGTTTTTATTAATTAAAGATTAGACTTATATACAAAAATTAATAATAAAGAGAAAAATTCTTTTAAAAAAAAGGTTTTCAACGAGTATAGTTTAATTCGCGTGGAAGAGCGCCATGCTGATTAAGCAGTTGGCCGATAGTTTGCCGATACTTTAGTTTAAAGGCAATCGTGTCGCACATCAAACTTTTTTATCGGCCGATACCAAATCGTTGTAGTCAGCGCACTTGCATACAGTCCATACTGATTAAGAGCGCGACTAAACTATCGGCCGACAGAAAGTCTCTAGTGTGCGGGGACTCTTACTCGTATATTGTTGTAGTAAGTGGGCATCTCTTACTATACAATTGTTCTTATATTAGATATTAAGTGATGATTGCTCTCGTTCGTATATATTTTCTGCACTTTTCACAAGATTTATTTTAGTAATTTAATTATTCGAGTGTAATAAATTTCCGCCACTCATTGAAAATTGGCAATGGAACTTTCGCCCAATGGCGTATCTGCACAATTTCACTGTCCTGCTAAATTTTATGTTTTTTTTTATCTCTTTGTTTTTGCGCTGCTTTTCCTTTTTTTTTAAGTTAATTAGTTGTATAAAGGTGTGGTGTCACTTTGATTAAATAATAATCACAATAAACAAAGGTTAAAAATGTTGTCTTTACAAATTTCTTAGACTCAAGTACCAATCGAACTTCTCACATCGATGTTTTATTTTCGACTACCGACTACCCTGATTCGACCGCGATTCTTTCTTCTTTGTCTACTCGCCAAAATTCGCTATTCATTGCAAGAATTTTCTAGAAAAGACTTTTATGTTTATAGCGCGAAAATCTTTCCTTTTTCTTTTTTCCTATTTTCTCTATTTTTCCTTTTCTACTAAAATCCAATTCCTTCTCTCCGTCCCTTTTTAAAAATGTAGTTACATTTACATTTAAAAATATAGAACAACGCCTATAACCAAAACCTTCTGTATAGAAAAATCAACTATACGCATACTAATGCTGTAAACCAATCCCAAACGCGTCTGTGTTTGTGGGATGTGAATACAGTGCACAGTCTATTGGGGGTGACCAATATTAGTGCTGATTCTATTGTTTTCGGGATCGCTGAGTTGAAGGGTGATGGTAAGACAGTTCTGGAGGTCGATAACTGAGGGGTGGGGAGACCGTTATTAGTGTTGATTCTATGGTTTTCGGGGTCGCTGAGTTGAATAGTGATGGTAAGACAGCTCTAAGGGAATGGGGTCAACAACTGAGAGGGGGGTGATGACTGATATGAGTCTGGATTCTATGGTTTTCGGTGTCGCAGAGTTGAATAGTGATGGTATGACAGCTGCGTCCTTTTCAACCTAGCGTTGGAGAAAGTGATCCGAGTCCCTGACGTAACGGCGAGAGGAACAATCCTCTATAAGTAAATTCAGATACTGGCTTACGCAGATGTTATTGACATCGTTGGTAGAAAGCGAAGAGCTGTACAGGTAGCTTTCATCCAGATCGAGCAGGCGGCACATAAATGAGAGCAAAACAAAGAACATGGTGGCCACGTCTGCCGCAATTAAAATAGTTGAGCGCGAATTTGAAGTAGTGCTATCCTTTAACTATCTCGGGTCAACTGTAGTAGCCGATAACAGCATGGAGCCAGAAATACGCGCACGGTTGCTTAGAGCCAACAAAGCCTATTATAGTCTATCAAGACTCTTCAAATCCAGGAATTTAACCATAACATCCAAGCTGCTGGTATATAAGACAATGGTCATACCAGTACTTACAATTGGGTGCTTAGCCAAAAGCATTCTAACCTCTCTCTTAGTCGCGTTCGAGAGAAAAGTCTTACGGAGAATTGTTGGCCCCGAATGTGAGGAAGGTAGATTCCGGGGATCCTGCTCTGAAAGTCCTTTGCGGTAGGATTTATGGAACACGACAGCGAGGCCGGCCAAGCCTACGCTGGAAGGACGGCGTTGACCAGGACCAGTACGAGTTTAGGGATTCCAAACTGGATGACATCGGCTCGAAATCGGGACCGGTGGAGAGTCTTTTTGCGGGAGGCCAAGATCGGATACCGGTTGTTGAGCCAAATATGAAAATGATGATGATCTCCAGCTGTTACCGTTTGGCTACAAAATCTTGTCACTCACTTATAGAATCTTCATTGCACAATATTATTATAATATTTATTTATTTATCCAATTATATAATAGTGAGATTAATAACAAAGTTAAAATGCAACAAAATTAACTATTATGTAGATTATACAGATAAGATTTAGTTTTATATTGGATGAAATAATAGGAGATACCTGAAATATTATGCATATTTATTTTGGAAACTCCTACATAGATTTAGACAAACCGTAATAGGGTGCGTGAGGTGCACTTATAAAGGGTCCGCCAAATAACTTTTTTTTTTTGAAAATGCTATAAAAAAAACTACTGAATATTTTTTCAAATTTCTTTTTTTTATTTGAAAGTACAATCCTTCCGGTTAACAATGGAAAATAATTTCATTCAAATGGCTGCCTCGGCTGGCCATGCAGTAGCCTACACGATCGGTCCAATTTTTAAGCACATTATCGATTGTGTGCAGCTGTATTTCACCAATGGCTTCACGAATATTGTCCTTTAAAGCGTCAATTGTCTCTGGCTTGTCGGCGTAACACTTATCTTTTAGGGCACCCCACAAATAATAGTCCAACGGTGTCAAATCGCAGCTCCGAGGTGGCCAAACGACATCAGCTCTGCGGCTGATAATGCGATCTTCAAGAACAGGGCGCAAAACATCGAGCGTAGCTTCGGCTGTGTGGCACCTAGCGCCGTCCTGTTGAAACCAAATGTTGCCAATATCCTCCTCTTCAATTTTTGTGAACAAAAATTCGTTCAACATGGCCCGATAACGATCGCCATTGACTGTAACGGCCACTCCTTGCTCATTTTCGAAGAAAAATGGCCCAATTATGCCTCTGGACCAAAAGCCGCACCAAACAGTGACTCGTTTTGGGTGTACCGGCTTTTCAATGTATGCGTGCGGGTTTTCTGTGCCCCAAATGCGACAATTTTGCTTGTTAACATACCCGCCAAGATCAAAATGAGCTTCATCCGAAAAGATGATTTTTTTGGCAAAATCGGCATCTTCTGTAAGTCGATCGCAGGCCCACTCAGCGAAGCGAAAACGCATTGGATGGTCAGTTGGCTTCAACTCCTGAACCAATTGGACTTTGTATGGCGTCATACCAAGGTTTTTATGCAAAATTCGTCTCAATGATGTCTCCGAAATGTTCAATTGTTGAGAACGACGGTGAATTGATGTTGATGGCGCTTCACGCACACTTTCTGCCACAGCATCAATATTCTCGGGTGTACGCACTGTTTTTAGCTTTTCACGCTTTGGTTTATCGATGAGGATGCCAGTTTCTTTCACTTTTTTCACAAGATAACGAACATATGTACGGAGCTGACGGTGCTTCTCTTCTTCCAAAATCCGTACGCAATTTTCGCACACATTCTGCAACATTACCATGATTTTCAAAGTAATGTCGCAATATTTCCCAGCGTTGTTCAAGCGTATGAACAACCATATTCGTTCAGCGGAAGGATACAACTAATTATCTGTCAAATCAGACATGAGCTAAGTGTTTCCATTCACGAAATAAGCACTAGTTGAAAAAAAAACTTTAGATGGCGGACCCTTTACATAAAAATTAAGTAATTAACTGTATATAAGAAGAAAGTACATAAAATAAACTACTCTAAGAAGCAAGTTGCACCTGGTTAATAGCACATAAAATAAAAACGCCTATGGATAAAAAAAAATTATATAAAGCTTACAACTAGTAATTAAACAAACATATTTAGGAAACATTAAGATAGTTAACACTATTAAAAAAAAAGGGAAGATCAAAGCAATCGCAAATAATGGAAAGCAGCAAATGGTTATAAAAAAAATTTTATTTATAAAAACAATTTTTCGATTTTATCAAATTCATATTCAATTAAGACGTCTTTCAAACTTTTAAGGAAACTACAGTAGTTCAGTTGCTCACTTATATTTATACATAGTTTAGTGTACAAAACTGGGGCAAAAAAAGAATAGAACCTCCTACAAGCCTCTATTCTAGTAAAAGGCACATGACAATGATCGCTGTTACGCAATTGAACTGAATTAATTATTCTTTTTTTAGTATATCCACCCCTTTTATAGAACCATTGCAGGACTTTATTTACATATAAATAACGAATATTTAGTATATTCGATTTTTTGAACAATGCATCGCTATGGTAACGTAAATTCTTGAAGTGGATTATTTTAATCGCTGCTTTCTGCAGTTTAAATAGCGGCAACAAGTTTTTTGTAATAAATACCACATCATATATGGATATGCCATATTCCAAATGACTGTTTATAAGCGAAAAATATAATGGACGCAGGAGATACTTAGGACATACTGGCCGAAGAATATATAGTTTTCTAATGGCACTATTTAATTTCTTAGTGACGTAAGTTACATGGGATGAATATTTCAGCTTAGTATCTATTATAACTCCCAAATATCTGTACTCGGATACCATACTAATTTTGATGCATGAATTTGAACAGTTCATAGAGGAAGTACATGAAATTTTGTGACAAGTAAGAGTTTCATGTTGATACAAACTTGATTTATCAACCAGACTAAAAAACATATATATTTTGTTTTGGGACTTATGACCATTTTATGTAGATTAAACCACTTACGGAGTACCCGAAGATCGTTCTCAATATAGCTCCTAATATTAACAGTATTGTCACTACAGTATGACAGAGCGGTATCATCAGCAAACATAACTAGTTGACCGTCGAAGCTAAGATCGCAAAGCGAATTAATATAAATCAAAAAATGGAGGTGTGGGCACAACACGACTTTCTTTTACGGACGGGTCCAGAATCTTCAGTAAATGTATATTGATTTATTTTTTCCAATTATTTTTTATTGTAGAGTGGACACAGAGCCACAGACACACAGACACACAGACAGAGATTTTTTTTGTTTTGCTTTTTCTGACTCAGGAGATACGGTAATGGGTAAATCTGCAAAAATCCCGAGTTCGAAAATTTTCATGATTCATGATTCATGATTTCATGATAGTAGTTTACTACTACGACTACCACTTCCGTTTGGCCGATTGCCGCCAAAATCAACTGGGCCCTCCCAATTTATGTAAAAAGCTTAAATATGAATTTTCGTCTCAATCAATTCGGCCGTCTGGGCTGAAGAGTGGACACAGAGCCACAGACACACAGACAGAGATTTTTTTTGTTTTGCTTTTTCTGACTCAGGAGATACGGTAATGGGTAAATCTGCAAAAATCCCGAGTTCGAAAATTTTCATGATTCATGATTCATGATTTCATGATAGTAGTTTACTACTACGACTACCACTTCCGTTTGGCCGATTGCCGCCAAAATCAACTGGGCCCTCCCAATTTATGTAAAAAGCTTAAATATGAATTTTCGTCTCAATCAATTCGGCCGTCTGGGCTGAAGAGTGGACACAGAGCCACAGACACACAGACAGAGATTTTTTTTGTTTTGCTTTTTCTGACTCAGGAGATACGGTAATGGGTAAATCTGCAAAAATCCCGAGTTCGAAAATTTTCATGATTCATGATTCATGATTCATGATTTCATGATTTCATGATAGTAGTTTACTACTACGACTACCACTTCCGTTTGGCCGATTGCCGCCAAAATCAACTGGGACCTCCCAATTTATGTAAAAAGACACAGAGCCACAGACACACAGACAGAGATTTTTTTTGTTTTGCTTTTTCTGACTCAGGAGATACGGTAATGGGTAAATCTGCAAAAATCCCGAGTTCGAAAATTTTCATGATTCATGATTCATGATTCATGATTTCATGATTTCATGATAGTAGTTTACTACTACGACTACCACTTCCGTTTGGCCGATTGCCGCCAAAATCAACTGGGACCTCCCAATTTATGTAAAAAGACACAGAGCCACAGACACACAGACAGAGATTTTTTTTGTTTTGCTTTTTCTGACTCAGGAGATACGGTAATGGGTAAATCTGCAAAAATCCCGAGTTCGAAAATTTTCATGATTCATGATTCATGATTCATGATTTCATGATTTCATGATAGTAGTTTACTACTACGACTACCACTTCCGTTTGGCCGATTGCCGCCAAAATCAACTGGGACCTCCCAATATATGTAAAAAGACACAGAGCCACAGACACACAGACAGAGATTTTTTTTGTTTTGCTTTTTCTGACTCAGGAGATACGGTAATGGGTAAATCTGCAAAAATCCCGAGTTCGAAAATTTTCATGATTCATGATTCATGATTCATGATTTCATGATTTCATGATAGTAGTTTACTACTACGACTACCACTTCCGTTTGGCCGATTGCCGCCAAAATCAACTGGGACCTCCCAATATATGTAAAAAGACACAGAGCCACAGACACACAGACAGAGATTTTTTTTGTTTTGCTTTTTCTGACTCAGGAGATACGGTAATGGGTAAATCTGCAAAAATCCCGAGTTCGAAAATTTTCATGATTCATGATTCATGATTCATGATTTCATGATTTCATGATAGTAGTTTACTACTACGACTACCACTTCCGTTTGGCCGATTGCCGCCAAAATCAACTGGGACCTCCCAATTTATGTAAAAAGACACAGAGCCACAGACACACAGACAGAGATTTTTTTTGTTTTGCTTTTTCTGACTCAGGAGATACGGTAATGGGTAAATCTGCAAAAATCCCGAGTTCGAAAATTTTCATGATTCATGATTCATGATTCATGATTTCATGATTTCATGATAGTAGTTTACTACTACGACTACCACTTCCGTTTGGCCGATTGCCGCCAAAATCAACTGGGACCTCCCAATATATGTAAAAAGACACAGAGCCACAGACACACAGACAGAGATTTTTTTTGTTTTGCTTTTTCTGACTCAGGAGATACGGTAATGGGTAAATCTGCAAAAATCCCGAGTTCGAAAATTTTCATGATTCATGATTCATGATTCATGATTTCATGATTTCATGATAGTAGTTTACTACTACGACTACCACTTCCGTTTGGCCGATTGCCGCCAAAATCAACTGGGACCTCCCAATTTATGTAAAAAGACACAGAGCCACAGACACACAGACAGAGATTTTTTTTGTTTTGCTTTTTCTGACTCAGGAGATACGGTAATGGGTAAATCTGCAAAAATCCCGAGTTCGAAAATTTTCATGATTCATGATTCATGATTCATGATTTCATGATTTCATGATAGTAGTTTACTACTACGACTACCACTTCCGTTTGGCCGATTGCCGCCAAAATCAACTGGGACCTCCCAATTTATGTAAAAAGACACAGAGCCACAGACACACAGACAGAGATTTTTTTTGTTTTGCTTTTTCTGACTCAGGAGATACGGTAATGGGTAAATCTGCAAAAATCCCGAGTTCGAAAATTTTCATGATTCATGATTCATGATTCATGATTTCATGATTTCATGATAGTAGTTTACTACTACGACTACCACTTCCGTTTGGCCGATTGCCGCCAAAATCAACTGGGACCTCCCAATTTATGTAAAAAGACACAGAGCCACAGACACACAGACAGAGATTTTTTTTGTTTTGCTTTTTCTGACTCAGGAGATACGGTAATGGGTAAATCTGCAAAAATCCCGAGTTCGAAAATTTTCATGATTACTATACTTACTTTTACTACTAGTAAAAGAAAGTAAAATAGAACCGGTCCAAGCACTGATCCCTGAGAAACGCCACTAACAATTTCTAAGTATTTACTCTTAATGTCCTCAATTCGGACACATTGAGTGCGATTGGATAAATATGATTTTAATAGGTCGTATGAAAGACCTCTAAAGCCAGCATGATAAAGCTTGGATAACAATATTTTCTGGTCAACAGTGTCTAATTGGTAATATCCAAAAATAATCCAGTAACTTTCTTATTATTGTTAATCGCATTATATATCGGAGCCATAAAATCAGCAAGTGCGTCTTCTGTACTACGATACTGCCATACCATACTGCCTAATACTTAAGAATGCATTTTGTTTAAGAAAATCGATTATTCTTGACTTTATTGCTTTTTCAAATTTTTTTGAAAATATTGATATAAGAGAAATTGGTCTGTAATTAGATACATGTAAGCGGGAACCGTTTTTGTTATAGCGGTATCACTACAGCTTTTTTCAATAAACTTGGAAAAATACCAGAGGTTAAACTTAAGTTGTAAATATACGTTAATGGCTTAAGTATAAAAAATGCAATTTTTTTCAACCTGTTGTTAGAAATAAAATCACTGCTAGTTGAATTGGTGTTCTTAAGGTTTAAAATCAGATTATAAATCTCACTTTCCGTAATAGGATAGAATAATCAAATTATTATATTTGTCTGTGTTATATCTGTAAATGTTAAATGTATATTACTTGCCATACGCTAAATAAATATAAAAAAAGAGAAGCATTGAATTGGAAAATGTTGCAGTGAATAAATTGAGCGTTTATATTTGTTATGGTTATTAAGTGGAAATCTTTAGCTTTTAACCTTAACGGTAAAAGAAGATGACCCTAATAGAAACACTGTACAAAACGTCATTTGTCGTTTTCTTTATAAAAATATAACCAGCAATGGAAAATGAACATCTAATTCCCGAATTATAGGAATTATATATTTACTGAACCAAATACAATTGACACCTTGATTTTTTCAATAACTAATAACCATTTTTTCACAACTTCACTTAACTTTTCAATTGGTAATTGAAGGATGCAAGTTCTCAACTATAATTGTCTGCACTCAACACATCGCTCGCTTTTATATAATTTAAGGACAAATTACAATTTCATTGTCTCTCCGCAACACGCACAAAAACGCGAATTCCTTCTTCCGCTTGGAATAATCTTCAACTACCACGGCCACTAAAATTCAATCAAAAAATTGATGATAAGAAGAGTCACTATGAAACTTTTTAATTTGTCTTGAAAACGCTCTAGAATTTCAATGCCGCGATAAGGTGTCAACGACGCGACGGTATAACTGAATTTCTGATAATCGCGGCGGTATCAAAAGGAAGCTTCGATGTTGACACCAGAAGTGCCCCCGAATACTGAACCCTAAGATAAGAAGCAAACAACGCAATTTAATATTGTGAATACCCAGATTTCTGCCAACGATAGCATGGCCCATGCTACTACCCCCCCCTTGAGATGTATACTCTGATGTAAACCAGAAGCGTAGTTATCATGACATTTTGCCGTATATCCGATTGTTGTAATCATCGCATTTTAAAAATAATTGCACTAAAAACACACATACACTCATGATTATAATTCTAGGCTTTGACTGTCTCCGCACCATCACTTAGCGTTTTTGCTGCATTCTTCCACTGTAGAAGATACAAAACAAACGGCAAATTAACTTCTGGTTTGCATGCTCACGCTCAGGCTCATGCTAACGCAAATCACCCACCTACTTACCACTTCACTACACTTTCAATCAAACTGAATTAGCGGCAATTGTTGTGAGTTATGACATCTGTTTTAGGAACATGAAGACGATAATTATTTTTATTTTGCAATGAAAACGATTTTACTGTTGGACAGTTTGGAATGATTCCGTGCTTCAATAGCAACACAGTTTTCTCAGTGATCTCGATGCATGTGGAGGAGAACGAACTTTTCATACAATTGTGGAGCTTTAATTGACATTGCGAACACACTAACTACATGAGAAGAGGTGTTTCTTGCAATCATCTTAGAATACGATGAGCTAAGGGTTGGTTTTTTTATTTTTGAAGTGAAACGTTTTTTTGGGAGGGGGCAACAATTTCCACAGCGTTACACTGCTATTACTCTGTTGTACACATTGGTTACGCTGTTGTACACATTGGTTGCGCTGTTGTACACATTGGTTACGCTGTTGTACACTTTTGTTAATTTTATGCCTCGTTTTCTATAGTTATACTTTATATGTATGCAACTATATATGTATAAAACTACAAATATAACTTATATACCGGGTGAACTTCAGACTGTCATTGCTGTCAAATCAGTGATGACAGAGCGCTCAAATTTACACTAATGACAGTTCCATTCCATTGTTTATAAGCGTACAAAACCATTTTAGTGGAAAATATTCAGAAAAAAATTTATCCGCAATGGAATTCAAGCGTAATAGTGCGATTGCTCTATTTTTGGCTGGAAAACCACAGCTGCAGATTGTTAACCAATTAAAACATCTGCATATGAATAAAATGTTTGTGTATCGCACCATAAATCGGTATAACGATACTTGAAGCATTGCAAAACACCGTGGTGTTGGACCGAAACGCACTACAACATCGCCGGATATCATTCGGAAGGTGAAGGCCAAATTGGCTCGGAATCCGCGCCGTAGCGTCAAAAAAATGGCTCGTGAGGCGAACATTTCGCTCGAACGGATGCAGCACATATTGAAAGATCATCTTGGACTAAAGGCCTTGAAATTCCAAAAAACGCATGGTCTCACCGATGCTCAAAAAAAAGTTAGAGTGGAAAGAGCAAAGGAGTTGTTACGCTTGCACGAAAGTGGCGATTTGCCGAATTTGGTTTTCTCCGATGAGTCACCGTTCATTATTGAGCAATATGTGAACAAGCAAACCGACCGGATTTACTTGCCCGGCCGTTCTGATGAAAATTTGGATCAACGGATTGCCACTCGAAACCAAGCGCCGAAACGGCCGAAAGCCGTTCACCGCTCGTTTTTTAGGACCGTTGCATTAAGATAAATGCTCAAATTTATCGGGATCATGTGTTGGAGGGATCGTTGAAGCCTTGGGCACAAAAACACTTCGGCCGCAGAGCCTGGACATTTCAAGAGGACTCGGCGCCGAGTCATAAAGCGCGCGTCAATCAAGATTGGCTGAGAAACAACGTTTCGCGGCTCATTACCACTGCCCAATGGCCATCAAATTCACCGGATGCAAATCCGCTAGATTTCTTGGTTTGGGGTATTTTGAAGAGCAAGGTTGGGACACAAAAATACCAAAGTGTCGATCATCTCAAGCAAGCGCTTCGCCGGGAATGGGCCAAAATACCGCAGATCCCCTTTCATGCTGTATGCAATAGCTTTGTCGGCCGTTTGAAGGCCATAATCGCGGCTATGGGCGGCCAAATCGAAAACTGCTAATGCAATTCCAAAATTTAAATATTTGTGAACATTTTCTACCTTGATTCAATAAAATTCATCAAAAAATAAAAATTCTGTGGTGTTTTGTTCTGGCAACACTTCGTGTCAGTCACCCTGTATGTATATAACATGTTTTTTTTTATATGGAAGAGATTGGAAATCTTCAAAGACGATCACATGTGCACCTTAAGCATTAACATGGGCGAGAATAAGATTCTTACTGAGTAAAACCAACCCCTACTTATTAATTCATAGCCATTCCCGCGGGACTACCGTTAGGCATTTCATCACGGGAAGGCTCTCAGCGATGGCTGCACTTTTATTCTTGATATTTTATTCTTCTTCTTTATTCACATTATTTTTCTGTGTTACCCTTCTTCATTCCTACTCTCACGCTCGAGACACCGTAGGCGCTGCATTATTCTGGAAGACATTCCACTGATTGCGTTCCATATCTCCTCATTTTGAAGCATAGAATTAACTATGTTTTCTGGCGAAATAGTGTGCCCTATTTGCTCTAACACATCCTGTCTTACTCCTGCAAAACGCGGACCACATCTTCTGGTATAAAGTACAGTCGGGTGAACTCTCGTGTTTATATTTAAAGAGGTATGAGCGGAAGCACTCATGCCCAGTTAAAAATTGGGTTAGATAGAAGTCTACTTCTCCATGACTTCTACCGGCCCATAATTCTATTGATGGTATTCATCTATGGGTACATCTACCCTTACTTGACTGGAGCCATCTTCTTTGCCAGTTTCACACGGCTTCGGCGTGTGCTGTTTTGGGGTTCTCGGCTCTTGTAAGATACCCCCGGCGCCTATAAAACACCTGACGTTCCTTGGCCAGTAGGTCGATTGGGAGCATCGCAGCAACGCTGCAAACGCTGCATCACTCGAGATGGTTCTGAAGCCACAGATCACTCTTAGAGCACTCAATCGCTGGATAGATGACATCTTTCGCCAGTAGCTAACCTTATACATTGCGTCAGCCCAAATTAGCGCTCCATATAAAAGGATGGACGATTAGCCAATTAGGACAATATTAGCCAATAGCTTTCTACTTGCTTTTGCCTTGCTCTTCCAGTGTTAGGCATAATTCGAGACAGTGCTGAGCATACAGTCTCTGCTTTATTGCTGGCAGCCTTTAAATATGCTCTTTAATGAGAGTTTCGTATCAATTACCATTCCCAGGTATCTAATTGATGGCTTAGATATAATTGAACAATTACCAACTACAAAGGTTATTGTCTCTTTTATTTTCCTACTGGATATTAGTAGAGCTTCCGTTTTATGTTCTGCCAACTGTGATCCGCTTGACGTCAGCCAGTCCCGGATAGTCCTAATTGTTGCATTACATATTGCAGTTATCTCCTCCTTGTGTTTTGCCACAACGAAGACTGCGATGTCATCTGCAAAACCGACAATCTCTGCCTCTTCAGGTATTTGGAGCCTAAATATGCCATCGTACATTATATTCCATAATAATGGGCCAAGCACAGACTCCTGTGGAACTCCTCCGGTAACCTTATATTTCTTCAAGCCATTGTCGGTGTTGTATAGGAGAATTCTGTTACTGAAGTCAACCAACCAACCAACCTCAAAATGTACGACGGGACCTCTCTCCGACGTAGTTCATTGAATATACAACTCCATTTGGCTGAATTAAAAGCAATCTTGATATCGGTGGTGACTATGGTGCAATACTTTTTTGTTCCTCCCTTCCACCTTTTTCCATCTATCGCTTTTTGTGCCAAATTTTTAACAAAATCAATGGCATCAATTGTTGAGCGTGCTTTGCGGAAGCCATATTGATGTTCTGCAAGGTCGCCTGATTGTACTACGTCTTCCTGTAGCCTACCGCCGATAATTCTTTCTAAGATTTTGCCCGTTGTGCCGGGCATACATATAGGACGGTATGAGGATGGTTCGTCTGGTGGTTTTTTCCCTTTAGGGAGCAGGACAAGTCTCTGTTTTTTCCACTCCGCTGGGAACACTCCTTCTTTTATGCATGAGTCAAACACTCAATGCCACGTTAGGGATATTATCTGGTCCTGGGGTCTTCTTATTGCCTACCTTTCTGGCTGCCTGGAGAATTTCATCGGCCATCACGGGTGCAATTTCTTCATCCGGATCACCTATCTCTACATTAAAGTCGTGTACAGAGGAAATAATACTATTCAGCATTATTAGGCACGAGGGGGATATAAAGGAGTTACCCTTAAATTTCGCCATTACCGTTCTGTACGGTTGTTTCCAATATATTGGGAGTATTGTCTCGACCGAAGGTGGAACCGAACAGGACATTGTCAACCGAATCGGCAAAGACAAATCAGTGTTTGGAATGATATCCATGATATGGCGAAGCAATGCGATCAGCTTAAAGACCAAGCTGTGACTGTTCCGCTCAAATGTAGAATCTGTGCTGTTGTATGTGTGCAGCATTTGGAAGGTGACCGCTACTATCAAAAAAAGATTACAAACGTTCGTATATAGGTGCCTACGGAACATCTTAAGGATTTTCTGGCCTAACCGTATCTCTAACGAACATCTTTACCAGAGAACGGGTCAGGAACCAATAGGCACAACCATCCAACGACGAAAGTGTCAATGGATTGGTCATACACTCCGAAAAGGCGACAGATCCATAGCAAACTACGCAATGCAATGGAACCCGTTATCTCAGGATGGTAGAAGAACGGGTCGTCCGAGAAATACATGGCGCAGAACAGTTGAGGAGGAGACACGGCAATTGGGGAAGAGTTGGAGAGAGCTGAAGCTCATTGCCAGGAACCGCACGCGATGGCGCGTAGGCGTAGTAGAGGCCCTAGGACCTACAAGGGGATATAGGACATAAGTAAGTAATAGTAAGTTCTGTACGGTCTACCCCAGGTGTCTTGTTCAACCTGTTGACACAGTTCCCTGAGGCATCTGCGTTTACTTGTCTTTATAGCCGTCCTAAGCTGTGACCGGACATTACAATAGTGCTGGCGCAGATCATCAATGTTCCTACGCCTTTCTCTTTGGTATTGCCGTCTGACCCGTAGGCACTTTCGACGCAGTTCCGGTATTTCTTCATTCTCTTTCCTCGGCATTGCTGCATCAAAGGCTCTTCTTTTTGGAAACAACGCTTACCAGAGACCCATATGGCAGCGCTGCCAGTAGCGTCGGTTGCAAATATG
Source organism: Nephrocerus scutellatus (assembly GCA_947095585.1). NCBI lineage: Eukaryota > Metazoa > Arthropoda > Insecta > Diptera > Pipunculidae > Nephrocerus > Nephrocerus scutellatus. The sequence continues at coordinate 17,746,480 of OX352761.1, forward strand.
CTTTCATCGAGGGTTCTGTATGATTCGCTGATAATAGCAACATCTACCTCCAGTTCGCGCACGGTTTAATGCAAAAGATTCTGTGCAGCTTCACAATGATTAAGATTCAGTTGGATAATAATCATTTCTTCCGTGCTAGCTGTACTGCCTTCTGATATGCAGTGCACTTGAGGCTGCCTGTCACATGTCTTGAATTACCGGTGTTATCCTTCTGATGACAGAGCATGCATTGAGGCTCATTAGTACAGGCCAAGTTGGATATATTTAGAGAGGACAAGTCCCCGATACAGATTTTAGTCCGTGGACTTTGGATCGTATCTTGCATGTGCCATTTTGCCGGGAATGTCAAATATGATGTGTTGATGGTCGGACTAACACTTTATATACTGAGGATTTATCGGACACATGTCAGCTTTCAGTCTACTTAACGATAATCGCACCCTTTCTCACCTATGCAGCACTTGTTTGGCTAAGAGGACACTAAACATATTGTTAACGAACGTCTGCTTGGAATAACAGACGCAATGCACTCCACTTTGGTAAAAGCTCTCAACACATTCGTAAATCTGCCACCTTTGGATCTAGTTATTCAGATAGAAACGGTAAAAACTATATGTCGACTTCGAAAGAATAAAGTCTGGCATGATATGCATGGAAACATATTCTACAAAATTTCGGATCAAATTCCTTCCCTTCTGTTGCCTGCTAGGATATATCCTTCTATGAAGAAGGGAGGGTTGAATAAATTCAACTGAGATTGATAGGGAATTCGTACCAATATACTTTAATGACGATTCACTTACTGATGAGCAAACTTGAGCAGGATGGGGCTTATATGAGAGTTCTAAAGAGTTATTCGCACTTGGAAAATGGCTAACAGAAATATTTGGTATTTTACAAGTTGCCAACCGGACTGTCTCGAAAAAGATACAAGGACGAAACTTTGAAATATGTAGTGATAGCCAAGCTTTTCTACCAGCATTGGAATCACATTGTGTCAACTCGAAGATTGTTCTGGAATGCTAGAAAAGACTGAACTCTATTTTAAGATGGAATACCGTAACTCTTGTCTGTGTGCCAGACCATACAGGAATAAAAGTATTGTATCGTGCATTAGCCGCAAGAAGTGATTCTGCTGCTGTTCCTACTGATCCGTAAGCTTAAGTATTGGTATTCGAAGAGGAGAGGAGGCCGAACAGGAGCATTGTTGGAACTCCATAAATACATGCAGAACTGCCAATCAGTTTGTGGATAGCCCGAACAAAAATAACTATAGGGTTTCTCAATAAGAGCACTTCAACTTTTTTTTTGAATAAAACACAAACTGTTCGACTTTTGAACTAACTTTTTTTTTATTAACGAATTTGAACATATACATATGATACATTTAAGTATGAAACTCGATTTCTTTTGCATGACCACCGCGTGCACGTTTTACGAAGTGAGCCTCATCGCTGAAGATGATTTTTCGGTGAAAATCTGCATCATTTTCGATTTGCTCTTGAGCCCAATTCACGAATCGGCGTCGCTTCAAATGGTCAAACGGCTTTAGTTGTTGTGTCAGCTTGATCTTATACGGATGTAGGCCAAGATCTTTACGTAAAATCGATTGTCGAACGGGCTGGCTTGTTAAATGGACCGTAAAATGGCCGTAATGCTCTTAAAGTAGCGGCAACAAAACGATTATTTTGATAAAAAATTTGCACATGTGTAGCGTTCCATGATGAAATGTATACTAATGAAGTTTCCAAATGACAAAAGAACAATAAAAAATATGGCGTCGTTCGCCGTCCCTATCGGAGAAAAGTTGAAGCGCACCTATTGAAACACCCTATACAATTTCCTTTTAGGAATATCTAGAAAAAACTGTCGGAGCATGGTTGGTTTACTTACAGTGCATAGCCCTACTGGAAGTCATATGTTCAAGTTGGGACTAATAATGGATCTAATATATAAGTCCTACCTTTTTAACTTTCCTATTTTTTCCAGGCTACGGATGAATGTTTTGGTTAGGGCTATTATTACGATCGATGAACTTCGAACGTTGACACTAGATCGAGTCCTTCGCTAGCTAAAGGTAACTTCTTTGGGAACAAGTACAATCAATGGATCGACGCTCTGATTGCTCTGGTGTGATTTTATCTCGGATTGTCATACCAACCCACCGCAACTATATATAAGCCTTGAAATAATTAAATAGATTAGTACTTGCGGGTGCAGTTTTATTGATTTGAAGGTCTCTGTTTACTTTGATTTCAGACCTGGAGTTGCTACAACAACAAAAACAACAAAAACTATCAACATTTGATTGAATTTTATTTTACTTCTGCTGTGTACATACATTTCTAATAGAAAAAATTAAACAAATATATAAAAGAAACAACAACACACACTTACAACACTTATTAGTGATGATAACAACAACAAAAAAAACAATACACACACACTCCTGCCTGCGTTGAACCTGAACGAACTGCTTGCTGCTAATGATAGAGAGTAGGAGAATCACTCAACTAATGAGGATGGTAGTAATGAGGATCGGCAGGTGCTGGAGCTGGTACGGGAGCGGCCTTGAGAGCGACCGGATAAGAAGAGTAAGGAGCATGTGGCAAAGCTGGATATGCTGGTTGGAAATGTGGTCCTGCATAAACTGGAGCAACAGCTGCTGAATAATGAGCAGCAGGATAAGCAATTGGTGCTGGAGCTGGAGCTGGTGCTAAGTGCACTGGTACGGGAGCCGGAGCCGGAACTGGAGCTGCTACTTTATAACCCAATGGCTCTTTTCGGACAACGGCATTAAATCCATTATGCGGATCGGCGGTGTAATCTACTGTTCGGCGAGTTCCATCGGGATCGACCAGTGAATAGCTCCCCTTGACCACATCACCATGACGAGTTTCGTGTTGGCTCTTCGAATCACCTGTGTATCCATCCTGAATGTCATAGCCAAAGGAGTACTTTGGCACTGGATCATATGGTTCATGGGCGACGACTTTTGGCAAAGCTACAATTCGTCGCACGACAATATTAGCAATTTGAAATGCACTCCGCACACAGAAAAGTACTCACCCGGTGCAATATATGGAGCCGGAGCCGCATAACCCGCATAGTGCAAATGTCCATCTGGTCCGTGTGGTGCAAGTGGTGCATACGGACCAACGCCACATCTGGCGACCGCAATTAAGCTTGCAACAAAGAACAACTAAACGAAGTATAGAAGCAAATATCACAAAAAATTAGCACCCATATGTCAGCGAGCAAACGAGCAGCCAAAAAGTTATCCAAATTTTTTCAACTTCTTTTGGGGGAACACACCTGAATTTGCATCTCGCAGCGAATATCCCTCCGGTATAAGAGTCCGTCCGTATGCAGATCAACGAATCGACGAACACAACGCAACAAAGAAAACCCAATGACTGTGCCATGGATCAATAGACGCCGATCGTTTTATACCTTTTTCGTGAAATGTCGTCGTCGTCGTCGACAACCACAGCCACCGATCATTGTCGTCATCATCAATGGGAAAATTTTAACTTGGATCGTTTATTGAGTGTGCACTGTGACCACTGCAATTCCATGTCTATCACGGAAAAGGGAAAAGGTTATTCTTCACACTCTGTAGTCTCACTTGGTACATTAGTTGGCAATTATATTCAGTTAAGTATAAGGTGTAAGCCCTTTCGTCAAAGACTCGTTTCAAAGACTTTCCACTACCACCATTAGCGCCGTCTTCAGAAAGACAAATTTCCCAATCAAGTCACATGGTTCGTATAAATTATATCACAGACAAGTTGTACTTCTTCTTACCTAGAAACAGGTCCGTTTTACTGCGCAGGATCCTTTACATTAATACCACCAAGAAATTTGAATACTCATTGGTAAAAAAGGGTTAAAGAAGAACGACTTTGATGTAAGAGAAGTGCAGATTGTTGCAAAAGTACCTTGCCATGGCTAAAGATGACGTAGCTAATTGCGAGCCCGAAGGGCGAAGCTAATAATCAGAGGACAAGAAAATTTTTCTAGCGTACGTGTGTCGGGTTGTCGGGTTGTACGTTTGTCCGGTTGTATACCGCGACTTCTACCAGTCAGAATTTGATGGGACTTGTTTTAAAACAATTGGTAAGCGCTTGGCTTGCGATGACGTGACGCGTGCCACGTGTCGCGCGTCGCATGTGGCGTGTGCAATTTTTTTTTAAAATACTTCTTTAGAACTTGGCTTGCGACGACGCGACGCCGCGACGCGTGTCACGTGTCGTGCGTCGCGTGTGGCGCGTTCAATTTTTTTTTAAATACTTTTTTTAAAACTAGGCTTGCGATGACGTGACATGTCGCGCGTCGCGTGTAAATTTTTTTTTAAAAAAAGGTACTTGTTTTAAAACTTTACTTGCGATGACTTGACGCAACGCGTGTCACGTGTCGCGTGTGGCGCATGTAAATTATTTTTTTTAAATACTTGTTTTTAGACTTGATGTGCTATGACGTGTCGCGCGTCACGTGTGGCGCGTGTATATTTTTTAAATACTTGTTTTAAAACTTGGCTTGCGGTGACGTGACGCGTGTCACGTGTTGAGCGTCGCGACTTTCGCGTGTAATTTTTTTTTTAAATACTTGTTTTAAAACAATTGTTAAGCGCTCAGCTTGCGATGGTGTAATTTTGAGTTTTTTTTTATATTCATAGGGGTTAGGAGAAAAAATGTTTATTTAAAAGTAAAATCCCTTTAAGATAATTCAGTCTTAGGCTGAATTACAACTATCCATATGGCGAGCTGAGAAGCTCGCTTTACTATCTTTAAATTCAATGCCCTTTTTTGTTAATGTCATCCTTTTCAAGAGAAACTTAACAATATCCACCCAGCTGTGTATTTTTGTTTGTGTTTGATAACCGACAAGGGAGAGCTACTTCCATATTTACTTTATGAAAATGCGAACTTAAGTAGCGAGCAGTGATTAAATTCTTGCTTTCGAAAATGAAAAGGACCGATGGAATATAAGAAGAACTCTGTACCATCATTAGCGGCTTTAAAGCAGTAAATGAACGGCTATGCGCCCTTCGCGTGCGGGGCAGATTTAAAAACATAACCCTCATAAGCGTTTATGCAACGCACCTACAGAGGATTCCTCAGATGATGAAAAAGGAGAATTCTTTGAATCAATCGAACGGGAACTCCATGCCTGGCCTCAGTATGATGCAAAAACCATTCTGTGGGATATGAACGCCAAAATAGGTAGGGAGCCAGTATTCAGTTCATTGGCACCCATAGCTTACACGGGAACACTAATTACAACGAGCAATAACTTTGTGATAGCTGTACAAGGTTTGCGCGTAAAATTATCCACAAAGCCACCTGAATATCTTCTGATGGAGCCACTCGCAACCAAATAGACCACATATTGATAGATTACCGGCACAACCCGAACCTGATGACGGTACGAACGTACCGAGGTGCCAATATCGACTCGGACCACTATCTTGTTGATATGCTGCTCCGAGCGCGGATTGAATTGTCACGGAAGACTGCATCCGCAAATCAAATTAAAGTGAACACGGCTGCCCTTTTGCAACGAAGAGAGCAGAAACAACTACGGTCAAGCGATAGTACTCAACCTAAATGCAGGGAGAGTAAGAACTGGGGCTGAGATTTCGGGCGTAGAAGAGAAAAACATACTCCTTAAGGACACTGTCATAAGTACTGCTGACTCCATCTTAGGCAGTAGTCGTAGAGATCGGAACGACTGGTTTGATGACGAATGTTAGCTAGCGACTGAACGTTCGAATGTTGCGTACCGAGCAATGCAACAATCTCACATAGAACGCGGGAACGCGAAGATGAATATAAAGAGCTCAGAAGATATGAAAAAACAGTTCATCGGCAAAAGAAAGCGGATTGGGAGAAGAAGAAAAAGGACCGCACCAGGCGCGAAAGTTCTACCAAGGAGTCCGCGGTATAACGCAATATAAACCGAGTTGCTCATACTACAAAGACAAAGAGGGTAATCTGATCGCCGATCTGAAAGGCATGTTAGAGTGATGGGAAGATGGCACTTCAATGAGTTGCTAAATGGCCAACTAACTGAGGAATTAGGGACTCCACCAATTACCGCAGACCACACTATGCTGCCGCCACCAAGGATAGACGAAGTTAACAGTAAGACAAATCGGCTCAAAACTAATAAGGCCCCGGAATCATATGGTATCCCAGCGGAGCAGATTAAAACACCAAGCAATTCATGAACTAATAGTTCAAGTATGGGTGGAAGAAGCGATGCCATAAGACTGGAGAAGAGTCATCCTGTGCCCCATACTTACGATAGGAGATATCACAACATGCAGCAATGATCGTGGTGCAACGTTGTTGAGTACCGCGTATATGATTTTCTCTTTTATCCTTTAACACAGGATAGCCCCATATGCAAAAGCCATCATTGGTCCATTCCAGTGTGGCTTTTTCCAAGGCAAGTCAATAACTTTTAACGAAGTTTGTTTAATTCAATTATTAATTTTCTATTAAATTAACGACGTTACACACCATACTCTACTCTATATACTTTATTAACACCAGAATTAATACTTTTCTATGTCAATATTTACCGCCTAAAAGCATACTGCTGATCACCTGATAAAACAACCAAGGGTCCAGAGTATACTGCAGCTGCATAAGATAGGCAACTTACTCAGTGATATGCATGTTCGACACTAGGACAATAGTTTTACTTCCGCCCGGTAATCGCATGTTGTGGGGATCAAATTTATCTTTTGGTGCAAATGCACTTCGGTCGGGCCCCATGGCTAAGAAATTAAATAATAATAATAATGAAATCACAATTAATAATAACAGAAAACTGGCACGTGTCCGTTAAACCAACCACGTAAATGAACAATTTCTTATCCTATAGCTGGAATTATAAAATTCCCAGCAGTTTAAATGCAAAGAAACAGTGACATGGGGTTCTAGGGGTTTATTGTTAAATTCCTGTTCGTTCCGAACAAAAACCCTATTTTGCAACTTTCGATAACTATATAGTGGAACCGAGCTGTTCTTTACGAACCTTTCCATGTGTTCCACCATACATAAACTGGGGAGGTATTGTCTGATACTATTTCGCAATATCCTCCTTCAGTTTCAAGTAAGCTATCTGATAGATACTTCGAGCCGAGCTGTTTAACCCGACCATCCTCTGTATGCTCCATTGACGCCAGTATAAAGTAAGCTTTCGGCAGTTGTCTGATACTATTTCGCATCTTTCGATAGCCGTGTGCTCCACTGGTGCAGTGCCACCTATAAACTCACGACCCCCTTAGCATAGTTTTTATATCCCATATGTTAGGTATAGTAAATAGTTACCTGTATTGTTATTATCTTTAGTTAAAAGAAACGAAAATAAACAATAAAACCAAAAGAAAAACATTTGTATTTAATTTGTAACAAAGAAGTTGTGGAGAAATCGAACCGTGGATGACCGACGAGCGTCATCCAAGCGACGGTGGATCGATTTTTTGCGGGAGGCCAGGACTGCACCACAGTTGTAGAGCCAATATGATGATGATGATGATGAAGTACCCAAGTGACAACCATCAGAAATTAAAATAAACAATTTGTTGCTTACTCTGATACTAGCAGTAGAATAATAGAGTTAATCTCATTCTTACAAAAAGTTGGAATGATATTCATTCGAAGGGAATGAAATGCATGGTATTGTTGCTGTTAAATTCTCAATAAAAAGCCGCTTAGTTTTTAATTTATCTCAGTTATCTCAGAACATATGATATCTTTGGACTTTTATCCAAGTAGATGCAATTAATTCCTTACTTTTTTTGGCTGCCACTGGTTCGCCGTCTATGCCATATTTGGGCCTTCCGGCAGGTCATTTGTTTTCTAAGGTTTTTCGTTAGCCTCAGCTTTATTCCAACATATCACCAATATTTCGAGCCAAACAATTGCATCTTTAAGATAAAAGTTGATATGAATGCTAAAAATCCATATGAGACGGACGAATGGATAAAAAGAGTGAAGGGAGATAGTAAATACGATCGTTGAAAATTATTCGCACCACACGATATATCGCATAGCGTAATGGTTGAGTTCACTGCGCAACAAAATGTCACTATTCATCTGAGCGACTCCGAAACCTATCTCACAATACTGCTACATACACTTTAATCGCCTAATAACATAATTACCTTTGGCTGTTTGTCTGTATGGATATAACGCTTTTGTGTCGCCTCATCCCAACTAAACCACTGGACGTATCGAAGCCATAATCAAACCATGGACCCGTTAAATGACGCTGGAGTCGAGACATTTACGAAAATTTGTATTTATGGTTGGGTTTGGTTCATTTTCTCACCATATGTTCGTTTGGTACTCCGATAAGTTTAGGTTTTTTTGGTCCCGTTAGGTGGCGCTGGAGTCGAGATAATTACGAACATTTGTGTTTATGGTTGGATTTGGTTCATATTCACACCATATGTTCGTTTGGTGCTGCAATAAGTTTAGGTTTTTTTGGTCCCGTTAGGTGGCGCTGGAGTCGAGATAATTACGAACATTTGTATTTATGGTTCGATTTGGTTCATATTCACATCATATGTTCGTTTGGTCCTGCGATGAAAAATGGTGAAATGGTTAGGTGGTGGAAAAAATATTCCGTCATTTTTGACTGGTTCTCACCTAGACGTACTTAAGATTCATTTTCCTAAAATTGAAGGTTTTGCTTCTTCGAAATCTAACCCCAAAAAAGGGTTTTGTTGAATGGAACTCGATTAATAGTCAGGAGTCTTCACCGAAACTGTATATAAGCAGAAATTATCACAGATGGTAATAAGGGGGAAGAAATTTGCATTCCTAGAATTGATTTGGAGCCAAGCGAAAGTATACTTTGCCATTCAGAATGAAGCGTCGCCAATTTCCATGCAATGTTGGCTTTTGCAATGACCATCAACAAGAATCATGGCCAGTTTTTTATTCTTTTCAGTGTATATCTTCCTGAGCTAGTATTCGCTCATGGACAGTTATGTGTCGCTTTAGCTCGAGGAAGACATCATAAAAATTTAAAAGTCTCAATTAAAAATACAGATTGTCAAGAAGATTTACTTAAGAAATCGAGAATGTTTACAAAAAACAATGTAATTCAAGAAATCCTGAACTAATAAACAAATACGACTATTTTTTTAACTTAATTTTATCCAAAACAAAAACTTACTTTACTTTAAATCTTTTTAGAGTAGTAATTATAATGCGTCCGCCATCTAAAGTTTTTTTTTCTTTCAACTAGTGCTTATTTCGTGAATGGTAACACTTAGCTCATGTCTGATTTGACAGATAATTAGTTGTATCCTTCCGCTGAACGAATATGGTTGTGTAAACGCTTGAACAACGCTGGTGGGAAATATTGCGACATTAATTTGAAAATCATGGTAATGTTGCAGAATGTGTGCGAAAATTGCGTACCGATTTTGGAAGAAGAGAAGCACCGTCAGCTCCGTACATATGTTCGTTATCTTGTGAAAAAAGTGAAAGAAACTGGCATCCTCATCGACAAACCAAAGCGTGAAAAGCCAAAAACAGTGCGTACACCCGAGAATATTGATGCTGTGGCAGAAAGTGTGCGTGAAGCGCCATCAACATCAATTCACCGTCGTTCTCAACAATTGAACATTTCGGAGACATCATTGAGACGAATTTTGCATAAAAACCTTGGTATGACGCCATACAAAGTCCAATTGGTTCAGGAGTTGAAGCCAACTGACCATCCAATGCGTTTTCGCTTCGCTGAGTGGGCCTGCGATCGACTTACAGAAGATGCCGATTTTGCCAAAAAAATCATCTTTTCGGATGAAGCTCATTTTGATCTTGGCGGGTATGTAAACAAGCAAAATTGTCGCATTTGGGGCACAGAAAACCCGCACGCATACATTGAAAAGCCGGTAAACCCAAAACGAGTCACCGTTTGGTGCGGATTTTGGTCCAGAGGCATAATTGGGCCATTTTTCTTCGAAAATGAGCAAGGAGTGGCCGTTACAGTCAATGGCGATCGTTATCGGGCCATGTTGAACGAATTTTTGTTCACAAAAATTGAAGAGGAGGATATTGGCAACATTTGGTTTCAACAGGACGGCGCTACGTGCCACACAGCCGAAGCTACACTCGATGTTTTGCGCCCTGTTTTTGAAGATAGCATTATCAGCCGCAGAGCTGATGTCGTTTGGCCATCTCGGAGCTGCGATTTGACACCGTTGGACAATTATTTGTGGGATGCCCTAAAAGATAAGTGTTACGCCGACAAGCCAGAGACAATTGACGCTTTAAAGGACAATATTCGTGAAGCCATTGGTGAAATACAGCTGCACACAATCGATAATGTGCTTAAAAATTGGACCGATCTTGTAGGCTACTGCATGGCCAGCTGAGGTAGCCATTTGAATGAAATTATTTTCCATTGTTAACCGGAAAGATTGTACTTTCAAATAAAAAAAAGAAATTTGGGAAAATATTCAGTAGTTTTTTTTATAGCATTTTCAAAAAAAAAAAAGTTATTTGGCGGACCCTTTATATTGGGACTCAAGTGAAAAAAAGTTAATTCCGACATTTTTGACGAGTACTCACTCACAGTTAATAATAATGTTTTATACTAATAAATATATCGTCTCTTTGGACAGGGACTGCTCTCAACGCGCCTAAAGAAGTATACCTTGAGGAATTCCTAAGCCTTAACCCATAACATTTCTGAAAACGGCCCTGCTTAAATGTGCCATAGCATGCATGACGGTTGTGTTAACATCTTGCTGTACAAGAGAAGCTCTCTTGGAAGATCGGGCACTTTTTTGGCTCTAGCTGTAAAATTCACATGGAATGAATTTGCTTCAGTTAAATCCATCACGCATGCGCTATTAGCGCACCGCAAAGAATACTCATCGTAAAATGGCATCAAGTTAAAAAGGTCAATTTCAGTTACAACTCAAGCTCTGTAACTTTACGACTAAGCTAATCAATAGGACATCAAGATGAAGCACAACAACCAGAACAGCAACAACAACAACAAACCATCGAAATCAGCTTCAACATCATCATGAGAGAAAAACTAAAGGTCATTTTAGCGGGTTTTCATTCGGACGAAGACGATTATCGTTTGCAACAAAAAGAGACATACTCGTAGGTTCATAGATACTCGTATATCCATCCAGGTAATTTCCATTTGCCATCTTTATGGTAGTAGTAGATTCTTTGTTGTCATTGAAGCCAAAAAAAAATAAAGTATGGCCTTATAGACATTCTGTAGGAAAAGTCACCTGGCGATTGGATCTTCGGTTGATTGCTTGACTTCGAGTTGGAACTAAACTAAAGAGTTGTTGCTGATGCGCTGGTGCACTTCGCCGCCGAGCAAAGATTTTCAAGGAAATCGCAATCAGCACGAATCTCACTCCTCCATCTTTAGTTTTTGTCTTACACTGGAAAATGGATTACGTAAATCGATACACGATCACACGATTTACTGGCCACCGACATTATATTACGTCAGATCGATTTGAGCATTTATTGACCTTGTTCAGCGGCGCGATATGTTTCTTACTGGAACACACACATGAAATGTTGCATCGCATTGCGATTGCTGTAGCCTATAGGTACCGGCAATGGCCACTTGTGTCGTCCCATTTGTCCGTTTGTTACGGGTCTATAAAGTTGACCTAAGTTGAAAGATGTGAGATTTTATTTGCGATAAAGCAACCAGCTGCTTTGTACGTTACAAGAACAGATGTGTATTAACAACGAAATTGTGGAATATTTCCTTACAGATGACCTCCTCATGCTCGAAATGCTAAAAGTTTGCTGGATCTTGTCAAATGATGGCATATTTTTAAAGTCTCTATATAAACTTCGCGTGCCCGGTTGTCTGTCGGTGGCTGGCTGGCGAAATCTTGTGATAAATTTTTAACCCACTTCCTAACGGCCGATTTTCTTTAAATTATGTACAGTTTTTATAAAAAATTGAAAGTGATCGTACGCCAGGGTCGAGTGGTGTCCATAAATGTAAATAAATCATATTTGGCTTCACAACCAGTGTTCGGTCTTGGCCTTCCGCAAAAAATCTCCCCACCGGTCTAGATTGCGAGCCGATGACATACAGTTTTGCATCCCTGAATTCTGAGCGTCCTGGTATACGCTATCCTTCCAGCGTAGGCTTGGCCGGCCTCGCTGTCGTGTCCCAGATCCTACCAAAAAATACTTTCCGAGCAGCTGCCCACCAGAGCCTACCGAGCTTAATTCTCTTCACGGCGTCGATATTGCGATAACGGTCATATCATTACAGAGTCTGCGAAATCCTTTCTCACATACGTGGCCAACAATTATTTTCTTTTCTCTCGAACGCGGCTTAGAGGTCTGAATGCTTTTTGCTAAGCACCCAAGTCTTGGATCCATAGGTGAGTACTGGTATGACCATTGCCTTATATACCAGCAGCTAGGATTCTATGGTTAGATTCCTGGATTTGAAGAATCTTGTCAGACTAAAGTAGGCTTTGTTGGCTTTAAGTAATCGTGCGCTTATTTCTGATTCTATCCTGTTACGGGATCTTTAAAGCCGCCTATGATAGCATAGCCAGAGTAGAACTTTATAAAGCCATGAGAGAATTCGGCATCCCAAATAAACTGACACGACTATGTAGGCTGACCATGACCAATGTTATAAGCCGAGTAAAAATTTCCGGACCACTATCAAGCCCATTCAACATCTATAACGGGCTCCGACAAGGGGATTGACTGGCCTGTATCTTCTTCAACCTGGCGTTGGAGAAAGTGATCCGAGACTCTGACGTAGCGGCGAGAGGAACAATCCTCTTTAAGTCTATTCAGATACTGGCTAACGCAGACGATATTGACATCGTTGGTAGAAACACAAGAGCTATACAGGAAGCTTTCATCCGGATCGAGCAGGCGGCAAGAAATCTGGGGCTGCACATAAATGAGAGCAAATCAAAGTACATATTGGCCACGTCTGTGACTAGAAGATCCAACATTGGTCCCTCAATTCAAATAGTGGAGCGCGAATTTAAAGTAGTGCAATCCTTTAACTATCTCGGGTCAACTGTAGCAGCCGATAACAGCATGGAACCAGAAATACGCGCACGATTGCTTAAAGCTAACAGAGCCTACTATAGTCTGTCAAGACTCTTCAAATCCAGGAACTTAACCCATAACATCCAAGCTGCTGATATATAAGACAATGGTCATACCAGTACTTACATATGGATCCGAGACTTGGGTGCTTAGCAAAAAGCATTCTGACCTCTTAGCCGCATTCGAGAGAAAAGTCTTCCGGAGAATTGTTGGCCCCGTATGTGAGGAAGGACGATTCCGGACACTCTACAATGATGAGGTCTACGAGCGTTAACGCGATGTCGACATCGTGAAGAAAATTAAGCTCGGTAAACTCCGGTGGGCAGGACACCTAGCTCGCATGAACGAAGAGGATCCTGTTCGGAACCTCCTTTGCGGTAGGATTTATAGAACACGACAGCAAGGCCGGCCAAACCAACGCTGGAGAGATGGCGTAGACCAGGACGCCCAGAGTTTAGGGATGCCAAACTGGACTCAACATCGACTCGAATGCGGTAGGCAAATTTGTAGAGCAAAATATGATGATGATGATGTTATTTTTCAGCTCTACTGTTCTATCTTTTGCCCCTTTTTTTCTCTTACTACCTTTTTATTGAATTGCATTTTTATTAATCAAGCGTATACTAAAAAATCTATTAACAAATAAATAAATAATAAAACGTAAATGAATAAGTAAACTTTCTACTCAGCACTGAATATAGTAAAACTAGCTTTTGGTATACTGATGTATCTTATCTCTTCAAAAATAGGTAATTATTTTTTATGAAATTTCGCTCGCCACTAACTTTAAGTAGTTAAAGAATGATCTTAAATTGCTCATTTATTTTTATTGTTAAAATTGGTTGTAACTCTAATACTGAAATGAATAATTAATTGCGAGCCCGAAGGGCGAAGCTAATAATCAGAGGACAAGAAAATTTTTCTAGCGTACGTGTGTCGGTTTGTGGGTTTGTGGGTTTGTCCGGCTGTATATCGCGACTTCTACCAGTCAGAATTTGATGGGACTTGTTTTAAAACAATTGGTAAGAACTTGGCTTGCTATGACGTGAAGCGCGTCGCGTGCCGCGTGCCGCGTGCCGCGTGTCGCGCGTCGCGTGTGGCGCGTTTTTTTTTAAATTACTTGTTTTAAAACTTGGCTTGCGATGACTTGACGCGTGTCAAGTGTTGCGTGTCGCGTGTGGCGCGTGTAATTTTTTTTTTTTTTTTTTTTTAAACTTGTTTTAAAACTTAGCTTGCGATGACGTGACGCGCGTCGCGTGTCGAGTATCACGTGTCGCGTGTGGCGCGTGTATTTTTTTTTAAATTACTTATTTTAAAACTTGGCTTGCGATGACGTGACGCGTGTCACGTGTCGCGCGTCGCATATGGCGCGTGCAAATTTTTTTTTTTAAAATACTTTTTTTTTAAACTCGGCTTGCGATGACGTGATACATGCCGCGCATCGCGTGTAGCGCGCTTACATTTTTTTTAAGGTACTTGTTTTAAAACTTGACTTGCGATGACTTGACGCGCGTCAAGTGTCTAGTGTGGCGCGTGTCAATTTTTTTTTTAAATAAGGTATTGTTTTAAAACTTGGCTTGCGATGACGTGACGCGTTTCACGCACGCACACATCTACAGGTCAGAATTTTTATGGGACTTGTTTTAAAACAATTGTTAAGCGCTCAGCTTGCGATGGTGTAATTTTGAGTTTTTTTTTATTCATAGGGGTTAGGAGAAAAAAATGTTTTTTTAAAGTAAAATCCTTTCAAGATAATTCAGTCTTTAGGCTGAATTACAACTATCCATATGGCGAGCTTAGAAGCTCGCTTTACTATCTTATATCTAATCTAATCTAAAATCTAAAATTTTTTAAGGTCAAACAATGTCATTTTTTTAAAAATTCTTAAACCCATTATCGATATAAACTTCGTCAAAGTAAAAAAACATTTTTTTAATTTTGTTTTTCAACTGCGATTATCTCAAAAAATTCTCTCGGATAATTTTTTTTTGACAAATGCCATAATAAAGCCTATGCAATTTTCTACAAATCCATGGCACGGTATTTTTGCATTCGATCAACAAGAGCGAGATACTGCGAGAACTGCATGCCGTCTCAGTATTCCTGCAACAAAATTACACGTGGAACGGATGCACTCTTACCAGTTACCACTTCACTCCAGTGCATTAACCCACTACCTACGAGTAAAAAAAAATCCTCATGTTATTTCGAAATGCATGCATTTTATTTTTCTTTTTGGTATAACTTTATTTATTTATTTTATTTATAATAATAATAATAATGTATAACGATTATTTTTGTTGTTGATGTATATAACGATATGTAAAATTCTACACTGATATTATTATGTATTATTTTTAATATTTGTTACTCGTATTATCATTAAATATATAAACTTTATATAGTTGATACGTAAATGTAATTTGTGTTTAAGTGAAAAAAAAAAAAAAATGCAAAAAATAAAAAGAATTAAGAGTTTTTTTGTTTTTATTTTTGTTTCTACTATGATTTCATTGAACAGTTTAGTTTATTTTTAACTAATTTTGTTTTATGTTATTCACAATTACTCATGAAGTCAGGGAAGTCTTCGGGGAATTTCCACACTTTGTCTTGGTAAGTCTGGGATACGAATTCAGTGTTAATTTTTCTAGAAGATTTGAATTTGTTTTAATTTATGGTTCTAAGAGATTAATTTAGCTATGTTTTTTGTTGTTGGTTAATACTAAAAATATCCTTTTTTTTTTTTTTTTTTTTTTTTTTGGTAAATTCGTTTTTATTCGATATTAGGAATTAGGAATTTCTGAAGGATATGTTTTGTTTTCTATGTTTCTGTAACTTTCTGTAAGTTTTCGGTTAAGTACTTCAACTTGAATAAATTTCCTTTTTTTTTATTTTATTAAAAAGTCCCATCAAAAAAGGGAGGGATCAATGGTTAAGTTCAAAAACTGTGGTTGCTTCTCCAACTGACAAACTACTGATTGCTCCAAGCAATCTCAAGTATCAAAATATCGCTCACCTCGCATGAACTTATTCACTCTTCTTTCTTTCTTTCTGCCTTTCTCTGTCTCTTTCTCTCAGATTGATCCAAATGGTTAATTGTGCTTTACCAGTTATTGTGTACTTCAGTTTCTCATTATCATTATCATTATATTGTCAATTATTTCCACGATGCTTAACAACATCCTGGATGGAGGGGTTCTCCTAAAAAATTCTTCTCTGCTACTATTTGATATTTGGTCTAATTCGTCTTCCTCCTCCTTGTTTGTGGCATGTTAATGTGGGAATTTCTACTAAAGTTATTAGGTTTTTGAGTTTTTGTCGTTATAAAATTTTATTGTAATCCGATTAGTTAATTGTTATTGTTATTTGGTAAATAGATAGAAAAATTCTTTTGCTGATATAAAAAATCTGAAAAAGGCGAAAGTCCCATTAGGAGGAGTCCTTTCAATTCAATTTAAAGCGGGAGTTATTTTCGTTTATAGAATGCAGTTAAGTAATATTTTATATTTATTAATATATTATATTATAGTTATTTTATAACATGTATAGTTAGGTTATAGTTAAGAGTTAATAGGTGGTCCATTTATGATCGTATTCGTCATTATGATTAGGTTTTACACATATATGTATGTATATGATTATTATTGCATATAGATTAGGGTACACTAAGCCGCACTTGAATAAGGTCAAAGTTGGGTTTGCCAAATTTTTGTTTAATTAATTCCCAAATACATAGCAGGCGCACATTGTAAAGCTGTTCTTAATTTGTCTCATCACGTCATCAAAGTCTAATCCACTTTTTAATGCTAAAAGCATCTTGACGCTCTGTTATATAAATTAAAAACCATCGAAATCTTTATTATCTTTTTTATAAGAACACTTTACACTTTAGCGAAGGCTTTTACTAAGGACAAGGAATAAGAAAAAGCATGAAAAGTGCTCTTGAAGACATCATTTTGAAAGTTATACCAATTGGTTAAAAGAACATGCCAAAGCCACAAAACATGAACAGGAACCCGTCGAGATAAGGAAGAAAGTGTTGTAGTGAAATCACGACCCGCCGGTGCTGGGAACATAAAAAGACATTTTCTGTAGAGAGATAAGTGCATTTGGATTTCCGTGAACACCGCCAACATAGGCCTTAATTCCATGGTCCTCTTCGGACACGGATTGATCTACGCCAACTAACGTCCATCTTAAGAGATGCACCATCATAAAAAGCACCAAATGAGCTTTGTAGTAAAAGGGGAAAGGCTTCCTGTCGTACCACAATGGACCGTAAACGGTGTGCAATAGCAACCACCAAACCTAACCGAACCTAACCTACTGTCTGAAACGACGCATCAACATTCTGAGCGGCTAGGAAATACCAATCAACCAAATATTCACACTGCGGCAGATACTGGTGAACAGCTGCCATGAAGTGCAAGCAAATCGATACTCACCACCTTTTTATTGATTCCAAATCTACATGTGACAGCACTTATAGAGACAAGCTATACAACGCCTTGTCAGTTTTGACATTCCTGTCAAACTAGTTCGACTGCGTAGGTTGATGTCAGAGAATACTCGCTGCAACAACCTGACAGGGGTCCGCTGATGTTAATGTCTCTTTCGATTTGCTCAAACCATAACCGCACCCATACACACGGGTAAGCTGTCAAAGTGACAGTGTTATCGTGGTTAACGCGCAAATAGAACGTCAAACCAAAACTACGAGAGAGAAATTTTAACTATATCCTGCCAATCGAAAGAGACATGAGAAATGGTTTAGGCAATGTTAGTTCTTTTTCACACGGCCATAGACGAAATTGAAAGTTTAGCAGAAAAATGAGAATGAAGAAATGAGATTGTTTAACTCAGCAAATAACTCAACATCCCTTTCTTCTAATGTTGTTAAGTCGTGGGTCGAATTACCAGATACGTGACTGAATAATATTGATTTGGCATGATTGCTTTCGTGTACGAGTGACGAGTAGTGTTCATCCCAATGTAAATACTCGATCACTCGTTAACGTATGGATTTCATTCATTCGTTAACTGATGTTGTAATTCGACACCTGAATGGCGAAGCCAAATAGAATTCTGTACATTGAAATCGCCTGCAATGTATGATGTATGTGGATAAAAAATTCTAGTAATAGAGTCAGACAGTGCATCTAACTAATAACAAGTAGAGATACTGTCTCGCTTCTTTGAACTTTCAAATTTAACATCTTAAGTGAATCAGATCTCACAACAGGGGCACCATTAATTACTGGTGGCACGTAATTATGAACTGCTTTCTGAGACAAAAGACAAGCCTGGAGTTGAGTTAAATTCCGCCCTTTTAGATCTCTTCTAATTAAGAATGACTTAAATGTTCGCCAGAATAGCCTTATTCATTAATTGCATTCCTTTTGACTGACAAAATCAATGGAAGTCGATGGCGTTGTATTATCAGCAAATGAATAGACATCACACATTGTAGAAGACAACAGATATTTGGATTATATCAAAAAGAGCTCAAATTTATCGGGATCATGTGTTGGAGGGAGCGTTGAAGCCTTGGGCACAAAACATTTCGGCCGCAAAGCCTAGACATTTCAACAGGACTCGGCGCCGAGTCATAAAGCGCGCGTCAATCAAGATTGGCTGAGAAACAACGTTTCGCGGCTCATTACCATTGCCCAATGGCCATCAAATTCACCGGATGCAAATCCGCTAGATTACTTGGTTTGGGGTATTTTGAAGAGCAAGATTGGGACACAAAAATACCAAAGTGTCGATCATCTCAAGCAAGCGCTTCGCCGGGAATGGGCCAAAATACCGCAGAGCCATTTTCGTGCTGTATGCATTGGCTTTGTCGGCCGTTTGAAGGCCATAATCGCGGCTAAGGGGGGCAAAATCGAAAACTGCTAATGTAATTCGAAAATTTAAATATTTTTGAACATTTTCTACCTTGATTCAATAAAATTCATCAAAAAATAAAATCTGTGGCGTTTTGTTTTGGTAACACTTCGTGACAGTCATCAACTGTTGTACAGAATGGATTAAGAACCATTCTGACCTTTTCAAGTGGCGCGTAGTGTTTTATTATTTCTAGTTCATAATCAAAGCATATAACCAAAAAAAAGGGAAACGGTAATTGGCAAAATTCAGAGAAATGAGACGACATCAAAAACATAACATAACAACATATAACAGAAAGAAAAATAAAACAGCGATTTGTCTTTTTAAATAAAAACTTTTCAAGTAAATCGTCATATAGTGTATATTCGTACATACATTGATTGATTTTTAAAAATGAAAAACATTGCAATTAAAGAAAAATACAAAAAAAAACCTTAAGCAACTCAGGAAATAAAAACCAAGAAACTACACACAGAGAACGGGCAAAACTTTACACGGAAACGGAAACAGAAAATTTCGTTCGTAATGATATGTGATAATATTTTGTTGTTGGCTTAAAAATGTAAATAATATTTGAACATTACACATTATGTATATGTATTGTGTATGCAATATTTATATCTACTTTGCCATATACATTTATGTATATTTATATATATAGTATATATATGTATATGTATAATATGTGTGTGTGTATTGTGTACGAATATAAACAAATTTGCTTCGCATTAGCTTATAGCATGTACGATGGATGTACATATAAGTAGGTGTATCTATGTATATGTATAATTATTAGGTAAACGCAATCCTTCCTGTTTTTTCTTAATATGCCTGTGTTTGTGTAAATCTACGATTACTTTTATATTCACAATTAGTTTTGTTTTTCACTTTCGTTGGTTTTTTTTTTTCAGTTTTTCTCATTCCTTTTCGTTCGTTCAAATGTACTTGTGTTTAGTGTGGAATCCATCAATTTTTTGCCACCATATGCGCGATCACGCAATCATTCATTCATTTGTGATACGTAACTTTTTTGGACTTTCGCTCACTTCTCGTTTCATTGTCCTGATAGCCGTCGTCGTCGTCGTCCTCCTCCTCCTCCTCCTCCTCTCTTGAATCGAATGAATTCTCGATTTCTTCCTCGGTGATAACTGTTACAAGCTCTTCAACAGCACGTCCAATGTCCTCTGGTGAAAAAATAAAAATAAAAACAGTAATTAAAAAATGTTGTGATACAAAAATTCAATATATTATGTCTTGGTTAGTGTTTATGGAAGGGATAGACGTCACAAGACAAATAAGAGATTTTCAAATTACCATAAGTTGGTGGTCAACACTTTAGGACTGGTCTATTGGTTTGCGCCCGTTGACGATCCATTCAATTTGGAGCAGCATTAGAAATTTAATTGAATTCAATTTTAATTGTGTTAGACATTTAATTAAGAAAAAATAATATAAAAACGTTAACGACAAAAACATTAGGTTTAGGTTACTTTAGGACTGCCATAAAAATAAATAATAGATATAATAAATAACATTCTTCAGGTAAAACAACCAAAAGGATACTTAATTCCGGCGATCAGCCATCAGCAGAATAGGGGAAAAACACAAAATGCATCAGAATTGCCAGTGGGCCATTTTTTTTTTAATTCTCTATATTAACTTCGCGTGCACGTGGCTGGCTGGCTGGCTGGTCAGATTTTCTGATAAATTTTTAACCCACTTCCCATAGCCCGATTTTATTGAGATTTTGCACACATGTATATTTCCGTTGACAATACTTTCTATTAAAATTTGAGGCCCCTCGGACCTCGGGGTCGGGGGGCTCACATACAAATATTTAAAAAAATTTACCCGATTTTCTTAAAATTTTATACAAATGTGTATCTCCGATGGAAAACACTTTATGTAAAAATTTTGGCGAGATCGAGCCCCTGGGTCGGGGGGGAACCCATACAAATTTTATGAAAAAAGTTCCCGATTTTCTTCAAATTTTATACGCATGTGTATCTCCGATGGAAAAAACTTTTTGTAAAATTTTTGTAGCGATCGGGCCCCGGCTCCCATACACATTTTTTTTTTAATTATCAATTTTTAACGCACTTCCTAAAGCCCGATTTTCCAGAAATTTTGTACACATGGGTATTTCCGGTGACAATACTTTTTTTGAAAATTTGGAAGTGATCGGGCCCCGGGTTCGTGAGGTTCCCATACAAATTTAAAATAAAAATTACCCGATTTTTTTTTCATATTTTACACACATGTGTATACCCAATAAACAATACTTTTTCTAAAATTTGGTAGTGATCGGGCCCCGGGTTCGGCCGCAAGGCCCTTAAATATCATTTAGTGGCATCAGATACCGTCGTACTTTAATGACTGTGTGCGGTGTGTGCTGCGCAGTAGGCTGCGCTGCTTTGTTTTGATGGTGGAGAGAGAGAGTAATCTTAGCTCACCCACAAATGAACCCAGCAAATGAAACGAGACATAAATGTTTTATGCCTTATTCAACTTACTTACTTATTTACTGAATTGTATTTATATTGATGTCGTTTTTTGTTGTCGATATCAACTTACAGATAGAACAACAAGTTTTCACAATATTCTGTCATTTGTTGTTGTTTGTCATAAATTAGTTCAGAGCAGTCAAAGAGTTCTCAAGAAGAATGCTCGTGAAAAGAGGAGATGTCTATGAGCTTGTGTTTTGAATGCCTGTGTATCATAGTGAGGTGGGAAGACAGAGCTTGGCAGAGCATTCCACATACGTGTTGTACGGCTGAAGAACGAATCCCTGAATTTAACTGTACGTCCGAAGATGGGCTTGAGGGTAAACTGATGAGCATTTAGAGCGCCACGAGTATTGCGGTTGAATTCAAGGAGAGGTGGCATGCAGCTGGCTATTTCTCTTGAGCACCGCTGGTAGAAGAAACGATAAAACAGTGACAAGCAAGAAACGTTCCTGCGGTGTTCAAGCGAATCTATTGATTTCGCTATATTTTCGTCACCGATAAGTTTTATCGCGCGGTTTTGTAGTCTATCTAGCTGATGCAAAGTATTTTTAGGCGCACCAGACCAGATATGCCAATTGTACTCAAGTTCTGGGCGAATAAAAGTCTTTTATATGGTAGCCTGATCAGAGGGAGTGAAATATTTCTTGCATCGGGGTAGAAAACGTAAACATTTCGCAGCGTTTTTGGCGACGGTAAATATGTGGACATTCCAGCGAAGCTTGTCGTTAACGCACATACCGAGAATTGCGAGATTTTCAGTTTCCTCGATGCAAGTGCCATTCATGGATAATGGCATGGGGTTAAGGATTCGCTTGGACGACAGGATGTGGAGGGACGTTCCTCAAACTTAGTTAGTTAGAGTTTTGGATTAGAAGTCACAGATAACAGATCATTAATAAAACTGAGAAAGAGTGTCGGCGACAGAACAGAGCCCTGGGGAACGCCAGCATTTATGTGGTGTATTTCAGACTTGAAACCGTCCAAAACAACTTGAATTGAGCGGTCCAAAAGATAGCTTCTAATCCAATGAAGCAATTTATCATCTAACGTTATTATTTTGAACTAGCGGTTATTTTGAGTATGGTAAGGGTTATGTCACTTCTGATTTGACAGAAAGTTAGTTTTATCCTTCCGCTGAACAAAAATGGTTGTGTATTCGCTTGAACAACGCTGGGAAATATTGAGACATTACTTCGAAAATCATGGTAATGTTACAGAATGTGTGCGAAAATTGCGTGCTGATTTCGGAAGAAACGAAGCGCCGGGAGCTCCATATGTGCGTTATTTTGTGAATAAAGTTAAAGAAACACAGGCTTGCTAATTTAATAAACCAACACGAACCAAGCGTACACCCGAACATGTTGATGTTGTAGCCGAGAATGTGCGTGAGTCGCCGGGAACGTCATCTCGTCATCGTGCTCAGGAATTGAACATTTCACGCACAACATTGCGACGAATTCTGCATAAAGACCTTGCTATGACACCGTATAAAGTTCAATTGGTTCAAGAATTGAAGCACAGAGACCACCCATTGCGTTTTCGGTTCGCTGAGTGGGTTTGCGATGCCGATTTTGGCCAAAAATCATCTTTTCGGATGAGGCGCATTTCCATCTTATCGGCTATGTCACATTTGGGGCACGGAGAAGCCGCACGTGATCGTAGAGAAGCCGATGCATCCTCAACGAGTGACTGTTTGGTGCGGATTTTGATCCGGTGGCATCATTGGGCCATTTTTCTTTGAAAATGAGCAAGGAGCCGCCGTAACTGTCAATGGTGAGCGTTACCGCGCCATGATGAACGATTTTTTGTTCCCGGCACTTGAAGAGGAGGACATAGGCAACAAGACGGCGCTCCGTGCCACACAGCACACGTTTCAATTGATCTTTTGCGCACTGTCTTCGAAGATTGAATATCAGCCGAAATGGTGATGTGATTTGGCCGCCTCGGAGCTGTGATTTGATGCCGTTGGACTATTATCTTTGGGTTGCCGTCAAAGATAAGTGTTACGCCGATAAACCAGCAACGATTGACGCTCTCAAGAACAATATTCGCATTGCCATTGACGATATAATGCCGCATACCATCGAAAATGTGCTCAAAAATTGGACCGACGACCGTATGGGGTACGTCAAGGCAGTCATTTGAATGAAATAGTATTCCATAATTAATCGGAAGGATTGTTCTTTACACTGAAAAAATAAATTTGAAAAAATATTGAGAATTTTTTGTTTAATTGCATTTTAAAAAAAAATGTATTTGGCCCACCCGCTATATCTATCTGATGGAAGTGCGATCAAGCCTCCACGTGGTGACCGCCGGCAATTTTTCTCCAATACAGGAAAAGCTGAATGATCGGGCTAGTTCCTTTAAAGTAAGGTTGGCGCGAGGCCAATAACCTCGCCCGTAAAAACAAAAACTATTTCGGAAACCTCAGATACATTGATGAACGACGACGATCACGGCCACGAAAAGGGCTAAACAATTTAAGAATTTTCTCATGGAACGTACGCTCACTGTATGGAGCTCCAGTTGCACAGCAGCTGCCCGATACCCTGTCTAAATATAAGGCTGACATAACAGCAATCCAGGAGATGCGGTGGACGGGGAATGGTGTCTTACAAAAATCAGAATATGACATATATTACAGCTGTCATGCAAGACACCATGTGCTCGGGGTTGGGTTTCTAATCAGCAAAAGAATGAAACCCACCGTTATCGGCTTTAAAGCAGTAAATTACCGACTATGCATCCTTCGCGTGCGGGGCAGATTTAAAAACATAAGCCTCATAAACGTTCACGCACCTACAGAGGATTCCCCAGATGATGAAAAAGAAGTATTCTTTGAATCAGTCGTACGGGTACTCCTTGACTGCCCTCAGTATGATGTAAAAATCATTCTGGGGGATATGAATGCTAAAATAGGTAGGGAGCCAGTATTCAGGCAGTACATTGGCACCCATAGCTTACACGAGAACACTAAAACACGAAAGACTGCATCCAGGAATCAGATTTTAGACAACACGGCTGCCCTTCGCTGCGAAGAAACAACTACGGTCAAGCGATAGGACCCTAAATGGAGAGGGAGTAAGACTCCATCTTAGGCAGCAGTCGTAGATATCGGAACGATACAAATTAGGGGCGTAAATGGATATCAATCAGTCTTTCTATGGTTTCTAAAAGGAGTGATGACAGATTGATAGCTCTGAGATCTTCTGGACTGACGTGAGAGCATTTGCCCGCTTTGGGTATGAAAACCACTTTCACTTCTCTCCATAAATCCGGAATGTGAATCAATTCTAGACAACTCTTTAGAATCACCTCTAACACAGGTATATAGTAATATCTAAGATCTTTTGGAGTTCGGCTGGTATTATGCCGTCTAGTCCTGCAGATTTGTGCGTGCAGTTGAATTTGAATTAGTGTCGCATACATAGCTTTCGGGGTCGCTAAAATGAATAGCGTTACTTAGATAGGGGTGTGATGTTGTATGGTGAGAGCATGCTTCAAGGGATTCTAAGGGTTGTCAATTACGCTTTTTATTGAGTAATACAAATTACTCACCTTGCCGTAGAAAACCATGTATTTGAAACAATAACTTGCGGAAATATGAAAAAATAATAAAAAAAAAAAGAAATATCACACGAACAAAAAATACACCAACAACAAAATCATAAATTGAATTTTTTTTTTCTTTTTTCAGGAAATGAAAATTCGTATTTTTTTTTGCGTTCATTACCGGCGATGTGAAGCATACTCGAATGTGGTGGGGGTGGTGGCCTGCCATCGTCGCCAATTAACGGATGTCCGCCACCAATATCGATGCTACCATTTCCTGCAGCGATGCCGGCCGATGCCCGTTGTTGCATTTGGCCTGCAGCAGTATGCATGTTGGCCATTTGTCCGGCGACGATGACACCATGTTTGCCAACAACATCAACGCCGCCAACGGATGCTGACATCAGTAAGCCACTGATGATGCCACCCTCTGTGACAAGTAAATGCGGGTGAAGTGTAAAGGACGAACCAACGAACCAAGGAGTGTTAGCATTGGGAGGAAGAAATAGAGAATTTAGTAAACACACAGACACACAGAGCGACTAAACCAGTCACAACATTTTTGTTACACAATGTACTAGAGCCCTTGCAGCGCTAGGATTTCGACAAAATCCTTACAAATCCTTGTGCTCTGCTTGCTTGCTATCCTGCGGTACTTACTTGTATTCTGTTCGTAGTGGCCATTCTGTTGCATTTTCGCTGGCGAATCGGTATTAAGCTGTGACGCTGTTACCGACCTTGTCTGCAATGTTGATGGCTTGGAATTCGCCCCACTGCCAATGCCGTTGCCAACGCCTCCACCACTATTTGGTTCATCCAGTAGCTGACGCAGTCTTTGCAGTTGTGCTTCCAGCTGACGATTGTGATCTTCGAGGATTTGCATGCGTGCCTCGAGTCGGCCCTTGTGCTGTCGCAGGAGTTTCGCTTCGGCCATCATATCCTGGTGAAGAAAAGGCGGAAAAGTGGGGAAATGTAGTGCGATTGTGAAAAAATTTTAAAATACCAGAGATACAATTCTGAGGGAGTAAATTCTGACTGAATGTTTGAGTTTAATGGATGTGATGCGTACGACCAGTGTGAGGTGGTAGGACACATTTTTGATCCTTTCTAAGGTCCACGAACAAAAACAGCTAGATGTGCACTTCTAATTTTCAACACATTTTAGTGTATTTCTGCCCATTTCCCTACACTCGCAAAGGATTTATTGTAATTTTAATTTTATATGTGGTAGAAAGGTAGATAGGTATAATGGCTGTCTTCGCCGATTTCGCGAGGGTCTCACATAGCACTTGAGTGCGGTCAGGAGAACTCATGAAATGAAAAATAGTTGGGTTGATTATATCCAACCTGTAGCATTCAGGTACGACATCCGATCGGTGATGGCGTACTCCGAAAGCTTCTTCAGGTCGGCAAAGAATCGATTAGTCAAATTGCACAGTCGGAAGCTTGCCATGACCAAATAACTGCAAAGATAATTAATTGGAGTTACTTTCTCATTCATAACCAAGCAACTCCTGTAATAGGTATTATGAGTGATTTCCTGTTTGGCTACGCGACTGCCCACCGGCCTGTGATTATGACAACCTCTCTGGAAATATCTTTCTGTGATCTGGAGATCAGCTCGATGGATTTGTTTTTATTATAGGAAGGCCACATTGTTCTCGACGTGCTGCAATTGGTCAAGTCATTCCACCTAACCTATGCTTTGGCGGTAAGGAAGGTGAGAACACGTTCCCTAACCGACCTCAAAAGACAGCAGACTCTCTTAGTAAAGTCCATGTGCAGTGTGACGTCCTTCTTCGCCAGTACCTCTGATTTCTTATTGCCGTCAATATCGCTGTGCCACGGCACTCAAACTAGGATTTAATCTATGCTTTGGCTTATGAAAGCCAATTCGGCTTGGCACTACCTGACAAGTTGTTTGCCGAAATAAAGGCTTTGATTTCAGACTGGCTGTCTACGCATATACCAAGCCTGCCAGCTATTGCGGTACTCTGAGATAGGGCTCTGCATGCCTCCGCCATCGATTGGATCTCCGCCTGCAATATACTAGCAGAGTCAGGTAGCTTGTATGACCATGAAAGATTAAACTCCCGCACCGATTCCATTCCTCATCTTGGATCCATCGATGAGTAGAGTTACATCCAAAGGTCGCAAAACTCTCCCGTCCTTCCAACTTTCTCTAGTCAAAAAATACACGGCAAAGCTAGGACTGAAGTATAGTTTAGGAGTGCAGTAGTCGGTTAAAGACTGTATCATCTCCTTTGGTAACAACTGCAGTATCATGCAATGTCAGTACGGTATGGTGACAAGGAACTTAGATTCTTTAAGACGGACCACGAAAGGTATTTAATAGATGGGTCAGAAGGTAATAAGTCTAGGACAGGACAGGTCAGTAGTGCTCCGCAGTTATGCCAACAGGTTCTGATCTTTGTATTCTACTAAGCTTTCTGGCATTGTATTTTTGTTAATTGCCGGATACCAGACCGTCGCTCCATAGGTGAGAATAGGGCGCCTCATCGCTGAGTACATCATTTATTACCAATAGTTTTGTTGCTAGCATATAGAGTAATGCTTTCTTAGCCCTTAATTCTTTATTCGATTTCCAGCCGAGTTTCTTGTCCACGATTAAACCGAGATATTTCGTGCCTGAGGTAAGCGTGATGCTTAGGATGAACAAAATTCCGTATTTTAGACCAGTACCATTTCAGTTTTGACAGAGTTAACCCCCAGGGCGATAGCAGATCGCCCAGCAGCTAACCTTGTTCGATTACTTCACTAAACACGGAATGTCCTGACACAAGTATCACTACATCGTCTGCATAACCTATAGCTTTCTTCCTGTCCAACTCAAATGTCCCAAGGACCTTGTTTATTACAAAAACAAACAAATGCGGAAGCCCGGAGTCGGGCAATTCAGTCCACACAACTATTGTGGAACATTCAATAGTGAATGTGTTGACTCGAATTTATCCACTATAGCACGCACAGACTGTCTGATTATTACGACCAAAAATTGGAGTAAGCGCATCCACCACCGACTAGAAATTTTTAAAACGTTGCTCGTTCGTGAACTTCATCATGATCAAAAATGTAAACTATAACTGACGTTTTGACATTGACAGATCATAAGTTCAACGTTGCGTTTGTATTAAGCTACAAAATTGTTATAGTCCCTATTAGAAAACCCTTTACAAACCTACCTATGACGACTTGAGCGAACATGATCAACAAATTTACTAACTCGTATTTAAAGTTAAACACTACAAGCTGGTTCTAAAACCAACAAAACTAACAGGAACAATTGGGAAAGGGACGCACTTAAGCTGAGCTGATCCACAATTAGATGGCTGGTAGTAAGAGAGAAACCTCAACAAGTCGTTCCATCCTCTTTTTCTCTGGAATATAATAATTACTGTTAGAACTTGACAGAGAGGGGATAAGAGTAAACGCATGTCCAGATGACGTAACAAAAGCTGTTTCAGGTAAATACCTTGGGGTAATGCAGAATGCCCTCTCAGTGGTCACAAAATGGTCCAGAAATTGAGGATTACTGGTCTACCCGACCATGACAGAGCTGATGATATTTTCTAGAAAATGACAGTTGAATGTCACAAGAATTCGACAGAGTATGGCTCAAGGAATTTTAATTCATATTGCAAAGTGACTAACACAGTTCTATAAATACCTGATGCACACTTTCGATTAAAAAGGTGTACCACAAGGTAGGGTTTTTTGGCCAACATTCCTTCTACTATTCATATACATGAGAGGACGTCGTGGCTCAAGTGTTTAGAGCGAAAAGCTAAGCTCTGGTGCGCCAAAATATTATTGTTTGGCATATAGCGCCGTCTCGTTGAAACCACATATATCGACCTCTTCCAATATATCCCAAAAATAGTCAGTCAACTTCCGGTCCGGTAGCGATCTCCATTGCCGGTGGCAGCGTTGTCAGCATCATTGAAGAGAAAGTCTGGGCAAATGATTCCTAGGATCCCACTTACAGATGCGGCAGTAACCGTAATATTCTCGTCGTTCGTTACGTTTCTTTGTCTTCTTTGTACAGGAACATTATCAAGTGCATATGGGCTGAGAAGCCTTGTGCTCTGCGACCTTGAGATCTATTGTGCATCCCAGATATTTACCACAGTATGTGGTGGCTTAGTTCCTTTATGAATGCCATCTGCCAGGTCGATCGACATTCTGACATGGAACTGTGTGAGCCATGAGGTATTGAAATATGTTCTTGGTGAGGGTGTTGGTGGTTGGCGTTTCTTTTGCCTCGTTACAGAAGCGGAAGCGATCGGTTTGGGATTTCCCCATTTTGATTTAGTGGCCGTTAAATTGACCGTGTCCTGTCATATACCAGACAAGAGATCTAAGTGCATGGTGCAGAGATCTTAACTGCCTTGTCTATGTCTTTTATGTTGTATTTGAGAAGCTTTTTAGTTTGTCTCATCCCAATTGATTTCCCATACCGCTTCAATGGCGCTATTTACCCACTCATTTATTTTGTTCTTGATGTGGCTTGTCGAACCAGGCAATGCTTGGTTCGGTGACAGTGAAAATTTCTTCTGCGCTTTCACTTGCACAGAGGTCTGCTTCCTCGTTCCCTTCGATGCCTGAATGGCTGTGAGACCTCATTAGGGTGATATTGTTGGTTCTGGGCAGTTTGTTTAAGTGGCAGTAGCACCTCCATGTTGTTTTGGAGTTAAAAACTGGACCTTTAAATGGAAGCGGCCTGCCTGTCAGAGATCATGTAGATCTCAGTTCTTCTAAATATTCTTTTAATCCATTCGATGGTGCAGGCATCTATGGCTGTTGTTTCTGCCTCGAAAACGGTTGGGGATTTTCCTAGGGGTATTCGTATTGCGGATCAAGTGCATATGTTGACCCAAAATTGTTCACCAGACGTTCGTTTTATATCTGACGAATGTAGCCAGCACATGTATAGTTGTCGCAACCGGATGCTTAAATCGAAAGATCGATTTGAATAATTTCCAAGCGTTATTTAAGCGTGCAATTGTCCAAAATTAAATGGCAGGTAACGACGAGTTGAAATGTCATACAAACCGGAGCTAAGTTCACGCATAGCCGAGAAATCATATTAGAAAAATGGGGCGTCCCAATTGAAAAACTCCTTTATAAAGCACATGGTAGACAATCCTACCATCGAAAGGACACTTAACCTGACGAAGACGTAGGATCTAGTATACTTGGTCTATTTTCAATAACTATGTGACTAAATACCGGGTGTTGTTCACATTCCTTTTAATTACAAGCATCCTAACTTTATAAAAAAAAGCCCAAAATGTTAGACTCGCTTATTAACTGCTGAGTTTAACTGAATTTTTGAAAATAAATACTTCGTACAGAATATTGGTCTCTTTGTGGAGATAATAAATCACTTGTTCCGAGTACTGCAATCCTTTAATTATATGCTAGCGTTCTAGCAAAAAAAAAAACCCTGTTAGGTCATTCCTAGCAAGTATCTACTCCCAGAGTCATATGTCAATGATATTAGTACAGTTGCTGCTGTGGCGGAGGAAAAATTGAAATTCAATTTCCTACAATGCTTACCTGTCCATGTTCACCGGGACCGCCAGCTGCACTGCCCAGTCCAGCTAATCCGCCACCACCGCCTAATCCACCGCCCAACGAATGATTCATGCCATCATCTGGCGTAGTACTGTTCTGCTTGGTGGTGCACAATTGCTGATATTCCGCTTGAAGGCTGGCATTTTCCTCCTCCAAATCACGAATGATAGCTTCGAGCTCTTCACGCTGTTCCGCGTCCATAGCTGCCATTACCTGTACAGGGGATTTTGGTGGTGCACCGACACCACTGCCATTGTTCGTTGGCAACGCTTGACAATATTGCGCAATCAGTTGATGTTCATCATCACTATCGGGCGTCGAATTCGACCCAGTGCCATATTCGACTTGGGCTAAACGCGAGGCGTACATTTCCAGTCGCGAATGCATGTCATTTTGCAATGTGTGCGTTGTATGCTGAGGACTGGGTGTTGGACTTTCGAGAGCATCGCCTGTGTTGTTTGTGAATAGATAGGTGGATGGGTAAAATTAATGACTTGGAAAAATTAGATTTCCTGGCACCAACGGCCGGTGGTACTACTCACCCTCGAGGACACTCTGCACCGGAAGATAGCCAACGCGTGGATGTTTCTTGAAGTATTTTCTGCTTTTGAATTTATTTTTGAGTGCCCGTGTAAAGTCGCGAACATCTTCGGTCGAAGTTGTCTGAAATGAAATGTTATAGGAGGGGACTTAGGGATGATGATTCCTTTAAACTGGGGACTTAAACTAACCGTTGTGCAGTACTCGTGCATTGGATGACTGAGTTTGTGATTTTTGGCGTTCCGTCCAAAGAAGAAACACTTTTGGCACATGTCAAAGTTGAAGCACTTGAGACAGCGATAGCGGAATCCAACTATCGGGTACTCCTTGCAGATGTTGCACTTGGCCTGCAGAATGTACAGGAAGTCACAGTTATAATCGTGGCAAGAGTGATGTGTCCGCCTTGTTCCTTACCTGATGTTTTGCAGTCTCCGCTGCGGCCAATCTGTGAAGCACTGGAAGCCAAACTAAACTTTGCGGTTCATGTTGCAGCCAGCCAAGAAAGTGATGTGCTTCGATGGAAATCTCTTGAGTGCCATCTGGTGATGCTGCTTGAGTTGATTAGATGCAAATGTATTACCAATGTATTCATCAATGTGTGCGTACGGCACAAGCAGATGACTTACCATCCTGAGAAATGCCAGCTCGTTCCAAACATGAACGCACCGATGGTTCAATGTTTGATCCACCAAATGCGGCAACTTCACCCAATTGTCGTGGCACCTTAATGTGATTTATAGAGAGAGAGAGAGAGAGACACACAGAGAAGTGTTAAAAGACAAACACTCAAAACCTCATCCACTCACCTGAATGCAATCGTGCAGCAACAATCCCAACTTTCTTTGGTCCACCTTACGCTCCGGATCGGCAATCAAACGGAATAGATAGCGATATTTCTCCTCCAAATGTCCACGGCATAGCAAAACGAGTCCCACCTAAATTCACACAAATATACAAATGAATCAACAACTACTGCTGCTGCTCTCCGCAACTCATACCTTGAAACTTAGCACACGAATCTGACCGGTCCTTTGGGAATCGTACACGTTCAGTATCCAATTTATCGCCAAATCTAACATCAGCGTCAAATCGATCTGATCGATTGTCACATAGAGGGAATGCAGGACAGTGGTCATATCGGGAATGTCGATGAGTTTGTCGTTTTGTGCACGCAGACCATGACGATCGAATGACTCAATGGCAATTGACATTGGGATGCGGTCGAGAGCTGTCCGGTTGCAGAAATGCAGTGTGTCAAATACGTAGAATAGGAAGGAGAAGATAAGGAAAGACTCTCTGGTCGCTACTACTCACCCAATCGTTTCTGCACCGAACGCAGCTTCATCGCTGTGCGATACGCCGAGAATCGGACTTCATTCAAGTCGGCCAAGGACTTCATTAGCTCAATCATTTCTGGATGATCCCAATGGGTTGTTTCGCGTTCATGACTGAAAGGGGATTTTGGAATTTGATAAAAATATAACTTGAATTGATTGGTTGATCGATTTCTGATCCTAGCTGATGGGACGAAATTTACTCCTCGGCTGAGGTGTTTTTGAAATACCCTCTAGGTTGCGAACGGACACATATTTGCCTAATTTTTTTAACAGATCCGCATTTGTATGTCTCCGTGCCTACTCTCAGTATGATGTTAAAATCATTCCGGGTTATATGAATGCAAAAATGGGAGCCAGTATTCAGACAGTACATTGGCACACATAGGTTACACGAGAACACTAATGACAATGGACAACGAGTCATAGAGATGGCAGCAAGTAATAATTTGATCGTTGCGAGTACAAGGTCTGCGCGTAAAAATATCCACAAAGCCACCTGGGTATCTCCTGATGGAGCCACTAGCAACCAGATAGACCGCCGCCACAACCCGAACCTGATGACGGTACGAACCGCACCAGGCGCGGGAGCTCTACCAAAGAGACCGCGGTATGTCGCAGTATACACCGCGTTGCACATACTGGAAATACAAAAAGGATAATCTGATCGCCGATCTTAAAGGCATCTTAGAGCGATGTGAAGAAAACTTTCATGCGTTTCTAAATGGCCAGCTAACTGGGGAATTGGATGGAGGGAGGGAGAAGCGATGCCAGAAGACTGACGAAGAGGCATCCTGTGCCCCATATATAAGAATGGAGATATCACAACATGCAGCAATTATCGTGGTATAACGTTGTTGAGTACCGCGTATAAGATTTTCTCCTCTATCCTTCAAGACAGGATAGCCCCATACGCTAAAGTCATCATTGGTTCATACGAGTGTGGCTTCATCCCAGGCAAATCAGCAACTGATCAGATTTACACCCTAAGGCAGGTGATGGAAAAATGTCTTGAGTTTCAAGACTCACTACACCATCTTTTTATAGACCTAAACGCAGCCTATGATCGCATAGCCAGAGTAGAACTTTATAAAGCCATGAGGTTGACCATGACCAATGTTATAAGCCAAGTAAAAATATCCGGATCACTATCAAGCCCACTTAACATCTATAACGGGCTCCGACACGGGGACGGACTGGCCTTTTTTATACATACCATGGGATAACTTTCTAAATGACTTGCGCCACGGCAATAAGTTGGGCCCTTTATTAAAATTAAAAATAAAATAAAAATCGAAGGATGGACTGGCCTACGTTCTCTTCAATCTGTCGTTGGAGAAAGTGATCCAAAACTCTGACCTAACGGCGAAAGAAACAATCCTCTAAAAGTCCATTCAGATACTGGCTAACGCAGACGATATTGACATCGTTGGTAGAAACCCAAGAGCTGTACAGTAAGTTTTCATCCAGATCTAGCGGGCAGAACGAAATCTGGGGCTGCATATTAATGGGACCAAAACAAAGTACATGATGCATGATGACCACGTCTGCGCGTAGAAGATCCAACATTGCTCCCGCAATTAAAATAGTGGATCGCGAATTTGAAGTAGCGCAATTCTTTAACTATCTCGGGTACACTGTAGCAGGCGATAACAGCGTGGAACCAGAAATACGCGCACGGTTGCTTAAAGCCAACAAAGCCTTCTATAGTCTGTTAAGACTTTTCAAAACCAGGAACTTAACCATTGCATCCAAGCTGCTGGTATATAAGACAAAAAGTATTCTGACCTCTTAGCCGCGTTCGAGTGAAAAGTCTTACGAAGAATTGTTGGTCGCGTATGTGAAGAAGGACCATTCTGGGGAATCTATAATGATAAGATCCACGACATCGTGGAGAGAATTAAGCTCGGAATTCTCCAGTGGGCAGGACATCTAGCTCGAATGAGCGAAGAGGATCCTGCTCGGATAGTCCTTTGCGGACCATTTTTAGATTCACTGCACTGCACTGATTTCCCTGCGAAAAAAAGAAAGCAAAGAAACGCAAGGAAATCAGTGCTCTAGAGCGTCCCAAGTTCAGTTAAGGCTATACTTGTTCTGCAAGGCTAAGGCGGCAGAACGGAGCTAAAATTCTGCAGATGTTATCACCACAGATATCATTCAGCGCCTAGCACCAAAACAATAAATTCTTTTTTTCGTGCAACTTTGGTTCTAAAGTGTTCTGTATTCTATACCATACGAGTCTTATACATGTGGTGGCAATGGCCAGACATATTGACTCGTCACTTATTGTCAAGTCAAGTCGGCACAGATAAGTAACGAGTACCAATTTTGTATACGAGTATTTTCATATTTTTGTGTTTTGAAAAAGAGACGAATATTATCAAGAAACGATCAACTTAATAATTGGAAGCAGACAAATAGAATATTCCCAACGGCAGCGTTAGGCATTGGAGACAACTTCCAATATTATGCGAAGTTCATAAAAATATCTTTGCCCGTTTTATTGATCGAAATAGGATCGTCACCGACCTAAAAAAATATATAAACACACAACTCACTCAATATAGTAAGGCACATTAGCTGCTGTCGTTGCACGTTCCCAGGGCGGTTTGACACTCTGTCCGAGATTTGGTAATGGCCCGATTGTGCCACTGTTCGATGTATTCCGGCCATCATCACCGTTCTCCATTGACTGATTTGCCCCACAATTGCAAAGAACCTTTTGCCGCTCATCCATGGCGATTTGCAAGAGTTTCATTCTGAAGAGTCGTTGAAATTGCAATTGCAAAAAAAACCAAAGACAAGCAAATTAATATTAAATTATAACTAAGAGTGTCTCGTCGTGAAAACTCACCTCGTGTTCAAATCCTCCAACTTGGATAGACACTGATTTGGCACCAGAACCTGATTGGCCGTGAAGAATGCCTGTTGCTCGTTACAATCATCGAGTAGGGCACCGGCAGTTGTCATTTTGTCACGTAATCGTTGCAAATGTTGCATTTGTTCGGTGGCATCCTGAGCATTGATGGGAGGACCCCATGTCGATTTGGTCGTTTCCGCGGAGGCGACGCGTGAGCTCAAATCTTCCAAGATTTTCTGGAATTGTCGCATTTTCTGTAAGTCGATTGGAGAAAGAATGTGGGTCAGCGCTATAATAATAATAATTAATCGTGATGAAGAGTGATGGCCGTTGGGTGAGGGAGGGGCGATTAAAGTTAAGTTCGCACATTTACTCCACTTCTACTGCAAACAAAAGGAGCCACGACAACGTGACATAGAAATGCGTTCACAAACAAAAGCGCACGTTTCTGCTCCTGCTGCGCTCTGCATACATCCTCTGCCAGAGTGAGGATTGAGGACAATGCGAAAACTTAATTCCCCTCCTGGGAAGAAATTAATTTTCATTTTCATTTTAATTTTCATTCATTCACCGGCCGTGCAGCAGTGCAGGCGGCGCAGTGACTGTGTCGTGGCACTTTCTTGCGTAATCTTTGTTGCACTGCCACACAACAACAACAACAACAGCAACAAAACTGAATATAATTTTAAGAATCTTTAATATCACGTCCACCAAACGGAATTATATTATGATGATGACATTATGCTGCAAAAGAGGACTCTAAAGGAATTTAAAGCACCAGGACTTGAGCCTCACAGTAGATGTGTACTCCGACCTAGCCCAGTCTGTATAGACAAAGGCAGGCAGTCACACACACTCATCGAATCCTGAATCCTTACAAAGTGCATCGGAGCATGGAATATAATACAAAACCGCTAACTCACTACGTTGTGCCGTCGTCGTCGTCGTTTGAGGACGGGACGCATCAGAATATAATGCGCCGTGTTCCCGCTTCTAAGGCCTCCTCTCATGCGGTGTGGCCATTGTTTATTATTATTATCATCATCATTTTCCAAAAGGAAAAACAATGAGAAGGAAGGCGAAAAAAATTGCAAATTAAAAAGGAGGAAAACCAACGGGCTAGAAGCCAGCCAGGGTGCAAGTCGGGTGTAAAGCGTTTCCCGCTGTGCTGTACTCTTCAACTCGTATTGCTCGAAGTTCTCGAAGTCTCCGCCCCCCCCCCCCCCCCCCACCAACGGTTCAGATTATAGCCACTGCAGGCGGGTGATAATATCTTATCCACAACAAGGCAACCATCAACCCACACACTAGCTAAGCTAGCACTAGTAGGACAAAATAGAAAATACCTCTTGTTAGAGAGACCAGATACCATCCTCGCATTCTGTTCATTCTGTGATTTGAGTCCGCTATATGCATAAGATATGGCGACTTAGTGGTGTATGGAAGGATAAAGTTGGTTAGTTAGAATACAACTGTCCTCGATCGCACCTAATCGGACTGTTCAGCTATTATGTTTGAATGAATGAACCACTCACTATCGCAGCAGGCTGGATTGCTGAACAGACAGTAGTAGTCTGCCGCTGCATAGTGGACGGTGGGACCAACTCAACTCACTAGTGAAGGGGGAAGTGGGCAAATCCTTCCATTGATAAATAATATTGTAGACAGCCTGTAGCTCCGCAGCGGCTTCCTTTGAAAAAGCATTCAGAAGCGCTTCATATTCTCGACTACAGTCGCGGCTAGAAATAATACCTTCTAATTAGTTGACTTAATAATAACAATTTATTTTGCAGTAGGAATACGACGTAATTGAAAACTTCCTATTAAAATAGCTGAATACTATTCTCTCTCATCTGTAACAAGAAGCTCTATCCCTTCATCGAGTTTTGAATTTCCAACTTTCATGGAGAGCCACAGCCTTATGTCGTCAAAGCCAAACTCAGTTGCATATGAGTTTCTCAATTGATTTTTATTCAAATTGATTATCCCAGCGATCCTTGGACCTCTGTCACATATCCTTAACTTTTATCTTGCACTATCATCGTATCCTAGTACCTGAAAACCTACAAAAAAAAACAATTCTGGTAGCCAATGCTTCTAGCCGTAGTGACATTCGAAGTATCCTTTGTCCGTTCCAAAAATCTTTGAGAAACTAATTAAAATTTTTAAGCCCACTTTGTTAGCGTGGAATTCTAGTGAGTTTAATTTTCGCTCAATGTCACCTAGCGATTGTGATAGGAGACAGATATCATCGGCATAGTCCAGGTTTTCTAAGCGGTAAAAAAAAATTCCATGGCAAACCCGATTGAGTTACGGGTTACTATTTTCATAACCTAGTCGATGACAATTGTGAAAAGCAATGATGCTATGATGCAACCTTGGTAAGCCAAGATGACCGTTATGAATGACGCGGCATGTTGAGTCGCGGTACAGCTCCTTGATGATGTTGATGAGTTTTTGCGGAACATCATATCTAGACAAAATCTTTCACATAATTTTTCGGTCCACGTTTATAATCTTAAAAAACCATATACAGAGGAGAGCGATACTCAACTGACTGTCCACTGATTATACGCAGGGTGGTTATTTGATCAGTACAAGGACGGTTTGGGCGAAATCCTGCTTGTTCATTTCTCAAGATTGGCTCTAACGCATTCCGTTAGCGCCTTGCTATGATAGGAGTAGATGACTTTGTTTATGGTGTTTAGCACTTTTGGCAATTGCTTAAATCACCTTTCTTGCGGAGTTTGACTATTAAGCCTTCTTTTAGCGACGATGGAATGGTTCACAGATTCCCAGATACCTTGATATATAGCATGAAATGTTCCCGTAGTTAACTCGACGTCGGCTTGAAGGAGTTCTCCGCAGATGTTGTCATTTCCTTCTGCTTTACCTGATTGCAGTGAACGAATTGTTGTCCTTATCTCATCCAACGATGGAGTAGTGACGCTGATGTTAAGTATCCTATTAGGGTGCATATGTGGGTTGATGGACGTACCTGGCGAACATTCTTAAATGTTCTATCCAGTGGGTTAATTGTTGTTCCTCCATAAGGATCAAAGAGCCATCTATTGCATTAACAGGGTAGTTGATCTGGTGTTATTTGTTGGCTAGCTTATCAGCGGCTTGCTGTGCTTGTGTCGCTTAGTCATGCTCGTTTGTCATTTCTAGCTGAACGGTCAACTTTCCAGCTTTGTTGTGATCATAGATCAAAATCGGAACGTGTTGAAATATTTTTTGCGACACATCAAAGGAAAAGTGGAAAAAAAGCCGCTTTTCGAAGGATTTATTTAATTTGGTATTATCTGCAACTTTCGACGACATCAGAAGACAAGTAAATTAAATAAAATAAAATTAAATTTTTAATTATTTAACCTTTTCTTCAAATAATGCAAATTGAATTTCTTTAAAAAAATTAATGCTTTTTTTGAAAACCAACGGACAATAATTGAGGATTATTTCTTTAAAAATAAAAAAAAATAAAAATTGGGGATAATTTCTTATCCGCCACTGTACGACCAAAACGCCAGTCGTTAGAAGCGCACAGACAACTGAAGCTTAACAAGTGTGTCGGGTTGAAATCGAAATGCACGAAGAATTACGAAAGAAGTCACGTAATGTGCTTCATTTAATACAACGACAACAACAACAATAAAGCTCCGGAACGAGACTTAAGGATAAAAACTCCTTTTCGTTGGGATTTGCAAAGCGAAGTTTTATTTTGTTTGCTCTATGGCGCTTTAAGTTTCACAGCACACACGACAACCAAACACACACAGATGCACGCTCAAGTGCACATTGGAAATATCGCACTCGACTGGAAAAGAAAACGGTGGAGTTGTTGATGTGTTAACATCTTAGCTCATAAAAACGTAAATAATTTTCAGTGAAAACAAAAATGCCTTTTTTCAAATATTCGCTCCGATGATGATGATGCACTTCTCTGGATCCGGCTGAACCAGTCCTCGAAATACTAAGTACATCATTCCAAAGCAAAATTTGAGAAATAAGTGCTGCAGAAATGGGACACCAAACCTTCACTATAACCAGCAAATCGAAAGCGCTATAAGTTTCGCAACATTCTTTTATCTTTAAAATGATGAAAATTTTTAGCAGACAGACTGACTGAGACGGACATCCTTCCTGACATCTTGATGGCAAGGTACTCGTGATCTTGATTTAAGTCATCATCATCATCATCATCACAGCCGGAGTCCATTCCTGGCCTCCCTTGATTTAGGTCATATCTGTTAATATCCTTATTCTGTTTGTCCTATTATACACATTGGTGCACAATATCAATGTACGAGTATTCTAGAGTCACAGCAGTGATGACAAGGTCGTCCTTAACCGTGATCGTCTATAAATGAATCGTTCAAAGTGTTGGGCATGATGGAAGGTCATCGACAAAGCATATTTAATCCCGTCCGTACACTGTTGTTTACTTAACTCGCTTTTAACTTGATGTGGAATCCTAAATGTCAATTACTTTACTACGAATACTGTACCCTAGAAGCAGGGACATAATTAAACACAACACCTTCAATACTAATGGGACAGCAGCAGACAGCAGTAACATTCACTGAGACACATGTGTCCCAACACTACCCGTATAAAGTAAGTAATTCAATTGTTTCCCATAACTAGCGAAAGCTTCAAAGGCTGACCAGTGCTGACCATGATATACGAAGCTTGTCGAGAAGCATCAATTCAGAGAGCGGCAGTGATTTCGATGATGACATCGTTCTTGATCTGAAATACTCAGAAGAAAATCATTCCGATTTTAAGGGAGAAGAAACCAGTTTGCTAGAGGAACGAAGGGGAAATGCAACAACCCATAGCAGAAGTCCAGTTTAGCAATGGTGTTTTATAGAACAACTACATCAGTAACCTTGATTTCTTGTCGCGAAAAATGATTCCTTATTTTGGCAACATCGATAGTGAGTTCAAAATAAACAGGAAAGCTACTTCATTCGTGAGGGCGGGTTACTGATACACATAAAATGATTATTTTCGGTGTATTGTAACTTTTATTGCTTGGGTTACGCTCGCTGGAAACCCAGGGTTCGTGTCAACGTTAAGGAGTTACAAATTGAAAAGGTTTTAATGAACCACGCATTTTGCTTTTATTTCCATATTTTTCCAAGTCTGGTGTATTTTTACAACGTCAGCAGATAACTACCAACTATACTTAATTATACATACTCTACTCTACTCTCAATATACACAACCAGGTCAAATCCAATAGACCAGGACATACAAACATCATTTCCAAAATAAACTCGGATTATGGTATTGTTCTACAATCCGACTGAATGATGAAAACAACTGATTTCCAAAGAAACTTCTTGGTTAAAATTCCAGAACGTCATCAAGTTGCAAATATCATCAATAACCTCCCCCATCATACATCCATCTGGTACACAGACGGATCTAAAACAGACACAGGAACAGGAGTATTCGGACCCAGAACCACACTGCGTATAACACTAGGTAACTCCCCAACCGTTTTCCAGGCAGAAACAATTGCACTTGAAGCCTGCATCTTGGAATGCACTAAAAGGAAATACAGAAGAACTGAGCTTCACATGATCTCATATAGCCAGGCCCCACTATTTGCACTAAAAGGCTCTACTTTCAGCACAAGAACAACGTGAAGCTGCTACTGCCACTTAAAACAATTGGCCAAAACCAATAAAATCACCCTTATGTGGTCCCCAGGGCACTCAGGCATTGCAGGGAACAAGGCAGCAGATCTTTGCGCAAGAGAAGGCGCAGAAGGTACTTTCATTGGGCCGGAACCAAGCATTGCCTACTCCCTTAGCCACCTCAAAAACAAAATTAAAGAGTGGGCTAACAATGCCATCGAAGCTGAATGGGTATCGTCGACAGGGATGAAGCATACCAAAAGGCTTCTCAAGTATAACATTGTACACATGGACAAGGCAATCAAACTGAACCGTCATGCACTCAGATCTCTGGTCTGGTACATAACGGGACACGGCCCATTCAATAGCCACCTATCGAAAATGGGCATATCCCAGACGGACAGCTGCCGTTTCTGTAACAAGGCAAATAAATCGCCAGAACACATACTGTTAATGTGTGATGCTTTCACAGGGAAAAGACTTAAGCACCTCAAGGCTCACACAGTCTCAGGACAGAATGTCATTTCAATTCAACTGTCAGACGTAATGGCATTCATAAAGGAACTAAGCCACCACATAAATTGGTAATCATCTGGGATGCACAATAGATCTCTAGGTCGCAGTGCACCAGGCTTTTCAGCCCACCAAACAATAACAATAATAATAATACTTAATTAACTAATGTAATTTTATACGAGGGCAGTTTGATAAGTCAGTGACTTTTTGAATTTCCCGCGCAGCAACTTAAAATGCAACATTGCTTCCGTCAACTGTCATCTATTTATAGACTAGTGTCAAATTTGTAGCAAGCTGCGTCATTAGTTTGTGTTTGACAGCCATTGAAAGCAGACAACCTTGTGAATTTTAACGAAAATGGAAAAAAGTGAATTTCGTGTGTTGATATAGTATATTACATAACGAGCTAGGAAAATGGACTCATTAGATTGCCGCACTCGGTTGCCGCCTCGTGCTTCAAGCTTCTAACTCGTACGATAAGCACTTTTAAGCGAGTAATGTACGCTATTTTTCGCACGACCAAAACAATTGCTCTACTAACTTGCAAAGCTACTGTGGGAATGTGTGTTCGCTGAGACTGCAGTAAATAACAATAGTATTTTCTATGTTAACACACTAGTGTGGATAATACCTACGTTCGAGGGTAAGCTATACCGTAGGAAACAGTCACTTTCGTCCATGGTCGTGTGAAAAAGCATTATTTTTTGAACACCAAAACCAAGGAAAGGCTCTGCACTATCAATTACAATGGTTAAGAAGTGGTTTACTGAGATCCGTTGTGGTCGTACCAGCACAAGTGACGCCGAAAGTTCAGGCCGCTTAAAAGAGGTTGTTATAGTCCATAAAATCCATGGAATGATATTGGACGATCGGAGAATTAAAGTGAGTGAGGTGGCTGAGGCTGTAGGCATCTCAACTGAACGGGCACATAACATTTTACATGAATATTTGTATCCCGCGCTATGGATACCTCTATTGCTCACATCAATGCACGGGTGCACACGTGTGTAGTCACCATGGCAAAAATCCCTAAATTGAGCTACGAACTGCTACCCCATCCAGCATATTCACCAGATGAAGCCCCCTGTAACTATTTCCTGTTTCCAAACTTTAAGAAACGGATGGCGGTAAGAGATTTGGATCATCACTGAAACAAACGCCTATTTTGAGGACATGGAGAAAACCTATTATTTGGAAGGAATAGAAAAAAATTGGAAAAAACGCTGCACTAAATGTATCGAGCATAAAGTAAACAATGTTAAGAAATAAAACGTTTTATTGTCGAAACAAAAAACTTTTATTCAAAAAGTCGCTGACTTATCAGACTACCCTCGTATCTTCGATATTCTTTTTTGCACATTTCAAAATCAATATATGTACATCACAAAAACGTGTATCTGTAAAAATATACACTTGGAACTTAGAATTTCGTAAGCGCAGTAAAGTCCATACAGTTTTCTGACATTTTGTCGCCTTTTTAAAACTTTCTAGGGATTGAACACATCAGGAGCTAATTTTAACGGATGAGCTTGAAACAAAAAAAAGTAATACGGAACTGCACACTGCGACTTGCATACCACTTTACCACCCATTACTCGTAAGAACTGCCATAAACAAATTGTTCACTGTGTCCCCTTTTGGTTTGTCAATAACTCCACACAAAAAACCCAGCATCTCTATTCTTTTGGATATGAATTGTTTGCATCCCCAAGGAGCCCCCCCACCGAACGAGCAGCTGTTGACGCATTTAAATTTATGTCAAGGATCTTTTCATTTCAATATTATGTCAGGGGACATACGACAATAACAACAGCCTCACAATAAACGCTGGATGACACCAATCTCTGCTCATCCTATCCCATCCAATCCAATCCAATCCACTTTGATACGCGAAACGATTTGTAAATTAAATTTCTTGTGCGATTAAGCAAAAAAAAAAAAAAATCCATCGAGTTGAGAGGAGTCACTTGGGTTACGAGAGAGGAATAAGGATAAACGAATTTGCGATGTCATTTTGAAATGAAATGAAACAATGGACCTGTAGCATCACCAAACAGATGCACCAAACTGTAGCCGTAACTCCGGGAATAAGGGGAAAATGTTTCAGCGATAAGAACTTTCTCATTTTGCAAGGACTTATGGAGAAACTTTTCGGGTCGGTCGAAAAAGAATGTAAGTGAAGTAGAATAGAATTTTTAGAAACCAAATGTTTTGTGACCTAATCAAGATTGATCGGAACTGTAAGTAATTTTTACAGCCATAGCTTCTTATTTTTAAAGTGGAAGAGGATAGAAAGAAATAGGTCATCTTCAGTGTAAAATCTATGAACATAAGTTCTAAAGAAGCGGCTAAGAAGAGTTGCGGATGATGAGAGGAACAGGCGGCATTTATGAGGGCTGCACGACAAATGCTGGATCATATTCTATCTTCACTCTAATGCAATCGTTTCACACGCCTATGATATGTTCGCATTTACGGAAACATGGCTATACCCGGAAATTGCCATCTGATTAGGCCATATTTCGTTCGGATCGTTTTGATATCAATAAAAAATGAGGTGGTGGTTGCTTCATGATCGTGATAAATAGCTCTATTGTCTGCAAATCATTGGATTTAAAGATAGTTTTTGAGAGAAACTGCTTGCACATAGAACAGTTGCGTTGAATCTGCGAAAGACGTTTTGCTTTCGTTCCTAAGCTTTGTTCCTCCAGTAAGCTTTCTCGATGTTTATAAAAAACATTTGGACAACATCGAACATGGCATAATATTTCCAGCAGCTTGGATGATATGGTTAAGTTTCTGAATTTGAAGAGTCTTGACAGACTATATAGTAGGCTTTGTTGGATTTAAGCAACCGTGCGCGTATTTCTGGCTCAATGCTGCTATCGGCTGCTACAGTTGACCCGAGATAGTTGCACTACTTCAAATTCCCGCTCCACTATTTAAATTGAGGGACCAATGTTGGAACTTCTACTCGCAGAAGGGCCACCATGTACTTTGCTTTGCTCTCATTTATGTGCAGCCCCAAATTTCGTGCCGCCTGCTCGATCTGGACGAAAGCTTCCTGTACAGCTCTTCGGTTTCTACCAACGATGTCGATGTCGTCTGAGTGGACTTATAGAGGATTGTTCCTCTCGCCGTTACGTCAGAGTCTTTGATCACTTTCTTCAACGACAGGTTGAAGAGGACGCAGTTCAGTCCAACCCCTCGTCGGAGACAATGGGCTTGATAGTGATCCGGATATTTTAACTTGGCTTATAACATTGGTCATGGTCAACCTACATAGTGTTGTCAGTTTATTTGGGGAGCCGAATTCTCTCATGTCAATATAAAGTTCTACTCTGACTATGCTATAATAGGCGGCTTTAAAGTCTAGAAAAAGATGTTTTTGTGGAG
This sequence comes from Nephrocerus scutellatus, assembly GCA_947095585.1. NCBI lineage: Eukaryota > Metazoa > Arthropoda > Insecta > Diptera > Pipunculidae > Nephrocerus > Nephrocerus scutellatus. Next base: position 17,791,435 of record OX352761.1, read on the forward strand.
TTTTGAAACTCTAGACATTTTTCCATCACCTGCCTTAGGGTGTAAATCTGATCAATTGTTGATTTGCCTGGGATGAAGCCACACTGGTATGGACCAATGATGACTTTAGCGTATGAGGCTATGCTGTCTTGAAGGATAGAGGAGAAAATATTTTACGCGGTACTCAACAACTCGATAATTGCTGTATTTTGTGATATCTCCCTTCTTATGTATGTGGCACAGGATGCCTCTTCGCCAGTCTTCTAGCATAGCTTCTTCATCCCATTTTTGCGTTCTTAGTTCATGAATTGCTTGGTGTAATGTGTGGCCACCTATTTTTATCAGTTCCGCTGGGATCCCATCAGATTCCGGGGCCTTATAATTTTTGAGCCGATTTATCGCTCTGCTAACTTCGTCTATTCTTGGTGGCAGCAGCATAGTATGATCTTCGGTCATTGGTGGAGCCTCCAATTCTTCAGTTAGCTGGCAATTTAGCAACTCATGAAAGTGTTCTGCCCATCGCTCTAACATACCTTTAATATCGGCTACCAGATTACCCTCTTTGTCCTAGATGCAACGCGGTGTATATTGCGTCATACCACGGACTCGTTGGTAGAACTGCGCCTGGTACGGGCCTTGCTCTCTGTACTGTTCTAGTTCACGGACGAGATTCTTCTCCCAGGCTTCTTTCTTTCGCCGGTGAACTCTTCTGAGCTCTTTATATTCATCTTCGCGTGCCCGCGTTCTATGAGATTCATTGCTCGGTATGCAACATTTTTACGTTCGACGCTAGCTTACATTCGTCATCGAACCAGTCGTTCCGATCTCTAAGACTACTGCCTAAGATGGAGTCAGCAGTACTAACGACAGTATTTTTAAGGCGAGTTCATTGCTCTTCTGAGCCAGAAATCTCAGATCAAGGACTTACTCTCCCTGCATTTAGGGCGAGTCCTATCGCTTGACCGTATATGTTTCTGGTCTCTTCGTTGCGAAGGGCAGCCGTGTTGACTGGAATCTTATTCGCGGATTCTGTCTTTCTTGATGATGAAATCCGGGCTCTGAGCACCATACCAACAAGATAGTGGTCCGAGTCGACGTTGGCACCTCGGTACGTTCGTACCGTCATCAGTTTCGGGTTGTGGCGGCGGTCTATCATCACGTGGTCTATCTTTGGCTTTGTGGATATTTTTACGTGCAAACCTTGTACTCGCAACGAGCAAATTATTGCTTGCTGCCATCTCTATGACACGTTGTCCATTGTCATTAGTGTTCTCGTTTAAGCTATGGGTGCCAATGTACTTCCCTACCTATTTTAGCATTTATATCCCCCAGAATGATTTGTACATCCTATGGAGGGCTGGCATGGAGTTCCCGTTACTTTGAAGGGTCCAGCTCGATTATTCAGCTTTTTCTGAATTTGGAGGAAAATTACCGGCGGCCACCACGTGTGGTTTGATCGCACTTCCACGAGTCAGAGAAAGTTACGGCCACCTGCAATTCTAGAGCATTCTGTGTTAATCCCCCTATTCTGCTGATGGCTGTCCGCCAATGTTTTTCCATAATTTTCTGAAAAATAAATGTCCTAAAAGTCTACCTTGCGGTACACTTGAAACCACTCGAAGAAATCCAGTTGAACAGACGGCATTAAGCGAAGTGGTAAGTTCTTTGCGGTAGGTGTGGCGCGAAGGAATGAACAATGAAATGGTGACCAGTTAAGAGGCAACAATAACATTTTCCCATCAAAGAAAAACCGAAAGAACCTACGCATAAATATTCCTAACAACAACTACAGACAGCTACAGCTGTCCACTCATGTACCTACTTGAGTTAACTCGACGACCATTGTTTGACAATAGTGCGCATATTCAACAATAAACGACCACTACAATACTCGTATTGCTAAAAGGGCCGTTTTTTATGCCGCTTATGTGTCATTTGGTTATTCCGCCATTCAGTTTTCCGCTCTTTATTCAATCGGATGCGGTAGATAGACAGACAAAAGTAAATCATTCTTTCAATTCCGACGTACAGTAGAGAACGACATCCAGAAATAGTAACTGTGAAATGTTATCCATAGGAATAAAAGGAAAACTGACTGAACATGAATAGTAGAGCACCGCATGACCCCAATGAAGATTGCTGCCGCTCGGCACTTCAATTACTTTCACTTTTATGTATGAGTGCATGCGTACTCGTAACAACAACAAATAAATTTAAAAAAAATTGTTTTTATTTTGTTGGCAACTTACGAGTAACTCTTTGCAAGCAGCAGACTTAAATTGTAACCAAGATGAGGAAACCACCGGCCGGCAACCACATGTTGGACGGGACACCACACAACAACACATGGAATTGATTAGTCAACGGAAAGTACAAGTTAACTGCTCTGCGCTCTGCTTTCCCAATGGCGCCGAAAACGAACTTTGATGAGATGTGTTCTAAGGGTATGTGTCTCGTTATGTGCCTAAGTTAGAGCGGCCACAAGTGATGTCTAAGACGTTTCCTAATTGCGAACATACAAATTGCATTACTAGGCTCGTCTGTGTCATCCACAGTGTGTTTAATGAATCTCCACTGAATTAAAATGTATTCCCAGCTTATGTCAAAAAAACGTTTTCGGTTTTCAGTTTCGGATTATTCTTCAGATTGACAGAAACTACAAAACTCTGGTTGGAGATGCGAGAGAGACTCTGCAAACTTATCGTTGCCTTGTGTTCGTGTCTCGCCTCATTTTTTTTGTAAAATATGATATCATTTCATAATTTCATTATTATTTGAAGCTCAATAGCTTGGACTGCAGGATGAAGTTGCAAACATTTCCGACGCTTTCATTATAATAAGAAGTGACTCTACGGCCGTAAAAGGCCGTAAAGGTCCAATAGAATCCTTGCGTCCGTTTGCGACCAATTTGCCGACGCTCCCCTGTGTAACGCAAAAAGGTGACCCAATGAATATGCTATCGCCGTACAGGCAAACAAAAATGCCAAAATAAACTTCAAACTGCTGTGAGAGAACTGTCAAAGCATTTGCCGGAAAGAAAAGTTAAAAGTTAGTCAACTTCCTATGGACTGGGACCTTAAGATATTTTCCCCTTGAACGCATCTAAGAGAACAGAGTGCTTTTAATGAAGTACCAAAGTTTCGTATCCGTATGTTAGCACCGGTCTTATACATAAACAGCTTGGATGTTAAATTCTTGGAATTGAAATGTCCTAAATAGTTTAGCTGGTTTTGTTGACTTGGTCGTCGTCGTGGAGCTGCTATTTTCTGGTTGATTTTTTACGGACGACGACTTAACCTGAGCTATAAGGGACTAGCCCGATCATGTAGTTTTTCTTTTTTGGGAGAGAAGTTACCGGTGGCC